>JBBMJM010000012.1:2462810-2490646 GCA_037832705.1 Centriscus cristatus | reverse complement strand
AGATGAAATATACCCATAATGGCTTTTCAGCGTTTCTTTTGACAGCAGCTGAGGATAAATCCTCCAAATCAGACATGGTCCTGCCTCTCTGTCTGTGGTGGTTGTGCTGTGCAGTTCGAAGGATGAATAGATCAAGACAAAGGTGTCGGGAAAATGAAAATGAAAATATAATAGAATATTGGAATTTAAAAAATAAATAAATAAAAACAGCAACATAGGAAGAAGTGGTAAGAGTGCGATAATTGCACTGCAGGTTTGCGTTTATTGGACGGTTGAAGCCTGCAGGTATAACACAGATACACACAGATGGGGCTGGCGCGACAGAATCAGGGGGGGAAAAAGTGTGTGTGTGTCCGTGCCGGTTGCTGGTAACACTGCATTGTTGTGAGCAGAGCAAAGCCCCTCCACCCACTACCCTCACTCCTGTCGCAGAGAGGAACGTTAACTCTTGCATGGCTGTTGGAAGTAGACAAAGGAGAGGAGAGGACACACACACACACACACACACACACTCTCTCTCTGTCTCACGCACACACACACACTCACAGACACACAGTCAGACATTAAGCTGGTGGAGTGAGACTGCTCCAAATCAGAAACGCAGAGCGCAACTCAGAAACACTGAGTCACTTGTGTTATTTTTTGGGGGGGGGTTGAAAAAAAGGATGCTAACATCCTCAACAAATGATGCTGCAGAGGGGGTGTGTGGTGTGTGTTGGGGGGGTGTAGGTGGGATATTTTAGTCAGTATTGTGATCTGCAAGTGTGTGTGTATGCATGTGTAATGTGCAAGTGGCAAACCTCGGGGGGGTGGGGGAGGGAGAGCTGGCAAAGGTTCGGTACGAGGTGAAAGCAAAGCTCTACAGCAGGAGAGTTTCAGGGGGGTGGTGATTTGCCAAAATATATGTCTGGCTGTGTTTGTGTGGCAAAATCAAGCTTGTTTTCCTCGGAGAGGGCGATTTCAAGGGGAAAACTCCTCTGGGATATTAGAGAGTGCTGCTCAGTTTGAGGATTTACATACGCCGCTGTTTACAGACTAGTTTATTTTTGGGAACATGAACTCGAAACGAATACACAGTGTGGAGAAGTCTCATAAAAAATGAATGACAAGGCCTCGCCGAATGTTTCTGTCGCCTGCTACGGTCCGGCTAAGAATAGCGCCGAATGTGTGTTGTTCCTTCTTTGGGCGGCGTGTGTTCCCTCGTTCCAGGAATGACCTGCTGATTCAGTTAAATGGAAATTAAGTTCAGTGTAACAATGGACTAATTAATTCATTTTACAAAGATGAGATTTGTTTTCAATGGGTTTTCTTTGTTTTGTTTTTTTCTCCTACAAATACTCACTTTACACGGAAGAGATTTTTTATTCATATTCTTAATTTTTTTTTTTTTTTGGCAGCAATTTAACAGATACTTTTTAAAATTTTATTTTATTTGTTCCACTATGCATGACTCAGACAGACCATGTTACAACCCCTGGTGCATGGTGCGGATATATAAATGCAAATACAGAGTAATTCACTCAGTAAAATTAGAACAGAAATAGAAATGTTGAGTCGCAATTATTGCACCTCCTCAACTTACATCCTGTTATTATCACAAGCAAAAGGAAAGACGGCCCTGTGGCCCCGTGGCGCCTTCTTTTCCTCCCCGTTACATATTCTCAACAACATCTGTTTATAATTCGTCTTTCATATCGTCAGAAAAGACACGATTTTTGCACTTCCCTTCCATTGACCGCACATGTGCAAGCCTGTGTGTGAGTGTGCGTGTGTGTGCACGTGCAGCGGCGTCTCTCTGAGGTCCTGCCTGTAACTGCAGGGGAGGAGCTACGAGCAGCTCATTGCCACCTTTCCAGACAAAGGCTAATGTGCGTTGCCTTCAGGTGTTGGCGCGGAGAACCTCGTTTTTTTTCGGGTCCTCTCACGTTCACATGCGTGACGATGCATCGTTCACACATGACACTGCGGAATATAACTGATAATCAACCAAACTAGCACGATATGTCGTGAACGGAAACGTTCACAAACTAACACTAACACTGACATACTTCTCCATCCCTCTCCTCCCCACTCAGCTTCTCCCACTCTCATCCTCTTTTCTGCCCTAGAAAATAACCTCGAAGGTCACACCGCACACAGTGACAAACTGTCTCACCTGCACACACAAACACACACACACACACACACACACACAAACACACACGGCACAATTCGCGGCCGCCAGAGGTTTTCCTGGCAGAGATCTGCTGGATTGATTGCTGCTCACAGATTGCAAAGGTCAGACGTATTAAATCAATCACACATGCATCAGCATTTGGAACAGCAGCAGCAGCAGCAGCAGCACAAGCCAAGGCCACATCCTCCCTGTGTCCCGCTCGGAGGCAGTGTCAGCCCCCGTGTTTTTAGTCTGACCGAATGAAGTGGGTGTGGGGGGGTCAGATACAGCTGGGATGGACGATGACAGCACACACTCCACACATGGGTGCAGCAAACTGTACAGGAACCTCCAAACAGAAGGATGAAGGATTCCTGCCTGGTAAACACAATGTGATGGAGAAGAACCAGCACGGCCTCAAGGACGAGCTGATCATCAGACACCAATCAATCAGGCGGTTGTGGCCGACATGCCCTGAGAGCCTGCTCACCTTCCCTGACACAGCTCAGAGCTGCTGGAGTCAGTGCAAGAGTAAGTTGAGCACATGACACCACTGGGCATCGGAGTGCTGAGGCTCTACACCCCAGTTAGATGATGATACACAACACAAATTGAATAAAAGTGTCCCAACATCCCAGATACTTGACAGAAGAAGAAGAGAAAAAATACTGTGAAGGACAAGAATCCTACTTAGTTACTTTCAGCCCAAATGTGCATTTCAGTCTTCGTTCGAGCAGATAAAGTTCAAACAATAATGGAAGATTTGTTGGAGGTCAGCTCCAGTGGATCGCAGCAGGAGCTCAAATCTAAAGCTGAGATAATCTGTCCGATCATTAACATCACCCACAGAGACCTGAGCTGCTCCATCCATCCATCACACTGTCTCTGCTTCAGCCCCCCACACACAACCTCGAAATAACTCTACATGATCAGATTCTTCTCCTCGAATGCTGCCAGAATAGAGTCAGCAGAGCCTCTGTGCACAAATACATCCTACGAGGAACCAACATGCCGCGTTTCATGTGTATTTTACCTTCAGTGCTGCAGATTTTCCGGGACGAATGGAGGAGTTGCAAGAGGAAGCACACGTCTTTCCACCTTCTCTCTCTGCCGGGCTCTGAGTGGCAGTGGAGAGCGGTGTGAAGGGGATGCTGCAGACAGGAGGAGGAGGAGGAGGAGGAGCGGTGCTGATGCTGCAGCCGACACCTGACGTAGCAGCGTCGGTTTCGTCTCACGACACCATTGCGCCCTCTGCTGGATCAAAAGAGGGACGCAATAAGAGATGAACACACACACACAGCTGAGTGTTAGAATGTCATGCATTTTTCCAATTGCTAATATAACTCTTTACCTGCATTTGTTTGTTTTCCTCATCTAGGTGCTTCAATTTGATGAATGGAACTTCATGCAGAGGAATCACACTTACATTACTCCGTTTGTATTTGATGATATATTTATTTCAGAAGTAAACAGCGAGATTTGACGTGGTATGTTGTGTTTACGTTAATTTCACATACACATCTAATGTCACTGAGAAACAATGACCCCAGCTACTGGAAAAGAAAAAAAAAACCCATCAAGATAGATCTGGTATGAAAATAAGAATACTGATGAATTTCACTCCGTCGAACCAAATGCAACCAGTTGATGAAAGTGATTCACAGATCATGAAAGTCACTCTGAAGTTATTCACGGTGCTTCATGACAAGAAGACGGTGCAGGCAGTGACTTTGGCAACCCTGAGGAGACAACATTTCAGTCGCACTGATCATGTAAACACAAAAAAAGGGAACATGATGTTTGAAACTTGCAGGGCGGACACATCACATTAGCCACGACCTAAGCACCCGGAGACGGACGCGAAAATGTCATTGCAGCATTCGGAATAACAAAACACCAGTTTACAAATAATTTACTGCAAGAAATATTAACAAAATCTTATATACAATCTTATACATCTTTTATGAAAAAAAAAAAACAGCTAAAATTGATGGGAACGTGGGTAATTAATCCTCCTGTAAATTGTGAAACATACTTTTTTTAAGTATTATATACTTTTATTAATGCTGGTGTGAAACTCCCGACTCCCGACAGAAATTAGGACGAGTCGGATTCACGAGAAACAGGAACAGACAACCGGATGCAAGTAGGACGAAAAATACATGGAGAGCAAATAAAGCTTTCATCCAAATATGGTGGGAGACTAAAAAAAAAAGTTTTAATGTTTTCATGAGCTAAATAAGCTAGATGCACAAACGACACAGCAGCCAGCACTGTGAAACCCACTGTCATCCAATTAGAAATCATCTCCACTCGACGGTCACGGTCGTCACCTGCCGCTTTCGTCAACATACTGACGGTATGTTTGGTGTTTTATTCTACACCGAGAATAAAACACACCGTGTGTGACGTGTCAGACGGCAGGAAGAGGAGAGGACTTGGCTGCACGGTGATGATCGCAAAAATATATATATTTTTTTCACATACATAGCAGACGCTTGATTAAGATCACAGACGACCTGTGTAATTAAAAAAAAGGAATTCTAAGGAATTATTTGCACATCATGATATATTCCAGGAGGTGACACCAACATCAGCTGCTTCAGTTCACGAATCGGTTGTAGATCTCTGATCAACTCTTCCTACATCTCTGTAGCTCAGATTATGCAGTTTTATACATTTGTTTTCACCAGAAAACAGTCATATTTACAGCTCCCTGCCGGCCCTGTTTCAGGTGCAGCATCTTCTTCTTATTACTGACGAGTCAGAGTTGCATCAGCAAGCTCCCGCTTGGCATGAAGGGTCTGTTCGAGCAGCATTTGAACGTTACTTAAGAGTTGGCAGGCATCGACACATCTGTAACGAGAGACTGGGACTATTTGTACCGAGATGTATATAGTACAGAATGCGAGTCTTAAATTCAGACCTATGTGCATATAAAGTAATGAGACAGGAAGGGAAAAAAATGGGATTACTGTGCCTTCTGGCAGCCAGACAAAAACTATCATTTGGTGCTGAAAGCAGCACTACCCTGAGGTTCTCCCGAGACGCAAATATTATGTCTCACAGTATCTGAACCCCCTGGCATGTCTCCAGCGTGACAACTCCCCCTTCAGGTAGCCGATCTGAAATGACAGCGGTGCTATTTCTGAATGTGAATCGCCACCAGTTCACCCTGCTCTGAAAAATGGGAGGTCATTTAATGCTGCGTTCAAAGGCCCAAGAGGGAGCATCGGGAGTTGTCTCTGGTCAAAAATACTCTAACACAGACAGACTAGCGCCGGGGCGGGCTGACATGTAAGCAGAGTGTTCCGGAGTCTTCCTACAAATCTGCGTTGTCGTCGTCGTCGTCCCGTGGCTCGATGCCGTCGTTGAAAAGGAATGCCTCCTTTTCTGGCGACATGGCGACCGAGTCGCGGTCGCGCTTGAAGCTGTTCATCTCTGTGTCCGGAGACGAGCGGGCCGTCGCTGCCTCGGCGCTGTGGTGAATGCCATAGCAGAAGTAGATCACCAAACCTGAACAGACAAGCAGGAGATACATAAATAAATACATTTTAAATTTTTTAGTTGAATCAAAGTACCTAGCAGCACCAATATACCTAAATTCTCTTTAGAATGCAATTGTAATATATTTCAATTTATCTGATCGAGATGCTTTGCGAACTCCTTGACTATACTTGTTCCTATATATAAATTCTTCGATAAAACCACTGTACCTAAAGCCATCCAGATTGAAAATCTGATCCAAGTGCCTCTGTCCAGCTGCATCATCAGATAGACATTGACAAACATGCTGATCACTGGAATGAAGGGCAGCAGTGGAACCTAAAGAGTCAAGAACAGATGAAAAGGGTTAAAAAAAAGGGCCGGGGGGGGGGTTAGATGCTGCTTTCCTGAGTGAGTCACGTGAGGACGCAGACCTTGAAAGAAAGCTTTGTTTTGCTCTCGGGCTGTCTCCCGATGATCAAAGTGAGGAGGAGACACACACTGAAGATGACACTGAGGGTGATGACGTTCCACATGACCGCGCCCCCCTGGACAGCCAGCACACTGAACGCCAGGATCAACACTCCTGCAGGGCAGCAGGTGAGGACATCAATTCTTCAAGTAAGATGGAAGGAGATCTGGACTCTGTGTGCGTTATCTCTGTGTCTGACCAGATGTTCACCTACCCATGACGGAGGCACAGATGTTGACAGTGAAGCCCGACAGTGTAGATGGTTCGGGATGGTCGGGGAAGAACAGGGTCCTGAAGCTGAGGCGCTCCTCCACCCCGGGCAGGATGCCCATACTGGGGACACTGATCCCGTCGCTCTGCTCCGCCTCCTCCTGGCTGCTGGCCATCTGATACCCCAGACTGGGCTGCTCGGGCTGGTACCTGACACAATCAAACACACACTGAGCTGTTTTACCTCTGCCATGGGAACAGCTTCAGCCGTGGTTCAAGATGACCATAAATTGAAGGGATGAATTCAATACCAGAGGCAGAGACAGGTGATGATTAAATAAATGTCTATAGAAATGTTTCATTTCAGTCGAACAGTCGGATAATTTCTATTATATATCGGTATTAAAATCTACTTTATTTCATAAGGTTAGGAAAATGTCCCGCTGTTTGGAGTCCTCACAGTCTGCTCTCATTTTATCACTCCACACTGCTTCTGTTGTTGTCACCCGATCTGACTCGCCCAGACACACCCATGGAGTCATGAACGTGCAAGTGTTAACAGCAATGTTAATTTACAACCATAATCACTCCTTGAGGTTTTTTTTTTTTTTGGACCTAAACCAAACTTACCTAAATTAACCTTCAACGCAAACATGTCTGTTTTTCAACAGGGATTTGCTACAGAGGTGCTCTCATCTGTTTACAGTCACAACAGCCTCACGTGGTGATTGTGCAACCAAATAACTCGCCCAGTAAGCGATTGGCTGTTCGCATGTGGCGTTCCGTTATCACGGATGCTATTGGTCATTTATAAGCCTGGGAAGGACCTGGTAGCATTTTCAGCATTTCAATAGTGCAGCTGTAGTTACTACAGGCCTACATAAATCAGCATGAACATTTGACACTTTGGAACGTCTCCTTCACCCACCTGAGCACCAGGACGCAGGCCGCGACTAGCGTGTAGGCTAGCAGCGTACCTATTGACATCAGGTCCACCAGGTCTTTCAGTTCAAACAGAAAGGCCATGATAGCTTCAAAGAGCAAGAAGAGAGAAGGTGTGTCAAAAATGTGGGTTAAGCAATGTAATGGCTTTCCAAGATGATACAACGTTTTGCCATTTCGGCCATGTGTAGCATTTTTATGTGCCATGCTAACGTATGTCATTGGCGTGCGCCTATTTATCTCAGCTGACACCCACAAGGTAGCATTATCGTTGCGCTAGTTAGCCGTTAGCAAGCAGGTAAAGACGTCAAAAGACTTAAAGATTAAATTGCTAATTTAAAAGTATTAATTAATACAGCATGATGGTCATTCAAGTTTAAAACAGACAAGAGGTGGTCTGTCCATGATTAGGCCAACCCTCCCTTCCGGTGTCATCTTCAGTGGCAAAAAAACAAGCTAGGCAAATCTAACATTGGCTTTAAGCTGATACAGATGTTAAATTTAGCATGACCACCAACCCTAGGGATAACATTTTAAGCATTCTGAATAACGATTAATTGGACACATCCAAAAACCACTGACAATTACTTTCGTAACCACACAACCCTCTTCAAATGGAGGTAACTGTTTTTTTTAACCTCAGAGGTCCTAGATAGATAGCGCCCAGTAACGTTTGCTGGCAAAGCTTGTCTGGAGGTAGAATTCCTGTTCCTCCATTTCTGTTTTTTAGTCACTCCTGCTCAATACTTTACACTCCCTAGTCATCTTACCAGACATGACCCCGGCAGTCACAGTAGACGTTATGGGGGCTTTCCTCTCGCTCACGCGGGCCAGGAAGGAGAAGAGCAGCCCATCCCGAGCCATGGCATAGATAACTCGGGGTAAGGGGAACATGGAACCCAACAGACTGAGGTGGCGTTGGGTCAGGATGGGAGGTTGGGGCATCAGATCAGGGTGACAAAAAAGGGGTAAAAGCACAAGGGGACATAAAGAATTCACACAGGGTAGTAGGGGAGAGAGAGAAGGAACTAGAGTTAGAGAAAGGAGACAAATTTGATTGGCAAGACAGGAGTTTGTGGACTGGGAGCTGACGAAAGGCAGCGGGATGCCGGTGCCCTACTGAGCACCGGGGGTCGATGATGTTGGACCAAAGATGTTCAGATGCCAGCAAGCAAACATGCTCTCACATGCTTTTACTCTTGTAAAGCAAGATATTATTAATATCTCATGCATACTGGTATTAATATACCTATTTTCTTCAGTTAGCAACCCCTGTTAGAGCAATAGTAGAGATGTTCTAAACTGAACTGTCTTAGCTGACTAACCAAGAGCCTTCGAGACAAAGAGGGAGGCCACCTTCATGCTGTGATCGTAGAAGTATGTTTATGTTAGTGTCTGAAAGGCCAGGTCATGCTCCACCCGACAGGAAAAAAAGCAGCTCTGGTGAAGATGTATGCTGTTTGAAAACATGCGTGTTAGTGTCTCACCTGCCCCTATGCCAGAGGTGAGGGTTGCAGTTAGCGGGGTTTTGGTGCGGGGGCTGATCTTGGCCATGAACTTGAAAAGCAACCCATCGTCAGCCATAGCCCAGATCACACGGGGCATAGGGAACATAGCGCCCAGCAGGCTACCGGGAAGGGGGGAGACCGGGATATATAGTATCCACACTTACACCCACAAGAATGCCGTGAAACATACATGAACAGAGACGCTGTCTCAAACACACAAGCAACATCAAACAGTAAACATACAGTACCGTACAGTCATTTACACAATGCAAGGTAGTATTATGCAAGAGTATATCAAAGGTAATAACAGCAGTAGAATGCCGGAAAATGTTAATAATTGAAGCAAATTATACAATTTTTTCTTCTGGTGACCTGAGAACTGCATTTTAAATAATAATTTATTCAGTATACTGTACATTAAAACGACATGAGTATATATGAATACAACCAATCAATATTAAAATACTGATTATTCATAGTCTGTGTTAAATATGTACATGGACCATAAAACTTCTAAAAAAAAAGATCTTAAGGGAAGTTGGCGAGAGAATTTACACTGCATAAGAATATGAGACCGTTTTTAGCAACGCTCTTATTATATGTTGAGGACATTCCGTTAAGAACGACAGTTCACACACGAATAAGCGTGCACGGGCGTGTTGCTGCTTACCTTGTGGACAAAGCACAAAGGGAACCGACCGCCACAGCGTATTTAGCTCCTCCCCAGCCCACGTATTTAAAGGCTACGGGCAGAGGGCTCTTGCTGTCCAGCAAGTAGTACGGCATCATAAGCGTGAGGGCGGCCGAAACACAGAAGTACGCTACAAAGCAGATGAGCAGCGAGGACACGATGCCGATGGGGATGGCTCTCTGGGGGTTCTTCACCTCTTCACCTGGGGCAAAGACGGTCACTGTTAAAAGACTATTAGGATCGAGTGAACTCACATAAAAGCATAAAAACACTATCCCAAGCTGTCGGAATTCTAAAAGGTCACATAAGATGTCACATACGTACTCGTGCGTCACGTTCTAACATTTGTGCAGCTGTTCCAGAATGTAAGCACGCAGTGTTTCAATTTGTTGTGGCAGAATTCCAGTAAACATGGAAACCCACTGAGGGCTAATGGCTTGAATGGACCTTTGGTGCAGTATTTCGCAAGAAATTGAACAAGGAGCTTATTTTGCTTGGGCGCTCGAACAGAAAAGTAGTCTAACTGCTGATTACGCAACCGCACTGCTCCGGAGAACACTCAGGTTTTGTCCTGCTGTGAAAGAACATCGTAAGTATGAATCGTGATAGCTCACGGCTGACCCAGATAGTGTGGAGTTCAAACGTGTGTGTGTGTGGGTGCGTTCCCTGATAAACAAACGTTCAGGGTCAACTTCACATTAAACCAATTAGACGTCTGGATATGGTGGGGTGGGAAAAGAGGCACCACAGGATGTGAAAGCATCGTTTACTGTCACACATGTCCTTGAATAGAGTGAGAAGACTGAACATGCATGAATACACACACACCCATTCATAGGAACACACACACACACACACACACATTATGTCTTCCTCCTCTGGCTTGCGTCACAGTGATTGGCAATTTGCCACGAAAAGTCCAAAAGCACTCTACTTCTCTCTCTGGCCTGCCTCCACTTATGTAACACTTCTGAATGTTTAGACAAGCTATACATGATCCCACCTTCAGATCCAGTTACTCCTGGAAAGAAAAAAAAAAATTCCCATCTGCGGCAGAGCCAATGAGGCCGTAGCGTGGGGCAAACGGGAAGCGGGAGGGAGGAGAAGCACACTGACCTGTGGTGGCGATGCAGTCGAAGCCGACAAAGGCGTAGAAACATGTGGCGGCTCCTGACAGGACGCCTGTGAAACCAAACGGCATGAAGCCGCCCACTCCTAAACTCTCTCTGGTCAGTGTGATGTCTGTAAGACTGGACAGAGGAGGGACAATGTCTGGACAAAGGTATACAAATTTGACACAAGCTGTATGTTTACTGTACATGTTACGGATCAAAAGCCAAGACTGTGTACTTACTTTAAAACGGAATTACTGATGTTACTTTCTTGTAGGATTTCGTCGGGGTCAAGTCGCCAGTTTTTCAGTGTGCCTTTGACCAGGCCAGAGATCACCATGAACAACAAAACCAGGATGTTGATGCACGTAAAAACCTTGTTTACCATCGCTGATTCTTTGACCCCGAATGCCAACAGACCTTGTACACGAAGGAGAAGGAGAGATGAGACCAATGTAAACTAGAGGAACACGTTTGGTTTAAGATTCCTTTTCGCAAACAAATAAACACAAGAAATCAAGTGAGCAAACACAAGTATGTGCCGGTAAATAATCTACATTTTTATGGAGTTTGTCATTGTATGTTGCATCTTTGTATTTTTTTTTTGTTGAAAGAGTGAATATATGGTATTTCTTTTACCAGTTAGGATGAATATGATGAGAACTGCAAACATATCGGGGTATTCTGCCAGGACACCCGGGGCATTCATGTGCATGTATTCCCTGCAGAAGTGCTCTATGTGCTTCCCGACCAGCTCGTCGAAGGTGGCGCTCCACGCACGAGCCACACTGGACGTTCCTGTGTTGGACAGAGATCAGCTGAGGTAACTCTTCTGACGTGTTGACGTGTTTCCAGCCTGAAACACTCGTTCACAAACACGCAACATAAACACGTCTGCTGTTTCCATGTTGGATCGGCCGCAGAAATTACACTAATCCATCAATCTTCACTGAAAACACACACATGAGGTTTGTATATGAAACAAGACCCCGAAACGGTCGGTGTCTGTGCCTGGTTCTGCGCATGCTGAACGTCCTGTTGAGAGACAAAACTGCACGTCAACTTCATGTTTACCTATGATATACGACAGGATGAGGTTCCAGCCAGTGATGAAAGCCCAGAGTTCCCCTACGGTCACGTAGGAGTACAGGTAAGCTGAGCCTGTCTTGGGAACACGGGCTCCAAATTCGGCATAGCACAAGCCGGCCAACACAGAGGCTAACGCCGCTATCAGGAAAGACAGCACGATGGCAGGACCTTGGCGGGACGACACAACACATGTTTAGAGCCCGAAAGATGATACCTGGTTTCATAAGTCATGAACAAAAAAAAAGGTCAGGACGGTCACAACAGCCCGGGAAAAGTACATCCCCGCTAGACTATAGAAAACGGGACAGAAACAGCGTCATACGAGCTGGTGAGAGTTCATGATGACGAGGGAGAAGAGAGGAGGCGGGTTAGTACGGATCACTCCATATGTTTAGGGGTTGACTGAGCTGTCTTACCTGAATTCTCTCGTGCAACAGCGCCTGCCAGTACATAGACCCCAGCTCCCAGCGTGCTCCCGACCCCCAGAGCCACCAGGTCGAAGGTGTTGAGGCATCGGGACAGACGGGAATCCTCCGTGCTACAGTCCACCACCTTCACCCTCAGCAGCTGCTTGCCAAAATGCAGAAGCTTGTGGAGCGCCATGGATCACAGTCGGGCCTCGGAGAGGCGGAGGGGAGGTGAGGTGGAGAGGGTTCGGAGGTCACGGGGTAACGTCTCACACACACGCACCTTTAAAGGACGAAAGAGGACGAAAATCATGACGAATTCCACTGGGTGAATAAAAATATGAGAACGTTTGAAGACATGCAGCTTGTCTGTCACCTCCAAACAGTAAAGAGAGTAAAGGGGGTTCGCTTGTAATGGAGAACCAGAACAGGGTTTCCTGGGGTGTTACGTAACACAAACCCAAATCCACTGTTTGTGACGAGCCGACGGGGATAATCCATCTTATTTTTGGATACGATGCTGACACGTTACATAAGGTAATTCATCTCAGCAGAGAGGAAATATGGCTCGTTAACGGGAGGTCGACCACAACACAATCCCAACTCATTGGACCGATCCTGGAGACGTGGAATGAAGACTCTTACATAGTGTTTCTGCTGCACATTGCTGACATAACTGGGCCTGCACACGGAGTCAGCGAGTGCAAACATGGACAATCCATCATTGGGTTGCTCGCTCCAAGACGACGGACAGAAAGCGAGGAAAACGTCTGGATGTGGTCCAGGGGTGAAGATAGTGTTAAAAGGTTCCTGCATGTGTCAAACGAAAAGCTGACAGCATCGAAGCTGAGACTGTTTTCTGGGTCCGTCTGCCTCAAGCACACAGGATGTGAAGGGGAACAAACAGTACGGAGGTGTACGACATCCCAGAGCTGTCAGGCTGATGACTCATGGAAGAGAGGCTGCGACTGGAGTGACGACTGTAGCGTGACACTGTGACCCATTTATTGGCGATGGCATCTCTCCAGAACCCACTGACACGAGCGCGCAGACTGAGAAAGGTCATGTGGACAGTGAAACAGCCAGGTCACATCTCATGGAAAGTTCCACCTAAGGAAGGGTCAGGTTACCACCCTGCAGCCATTCTTTCCAGAGAAAACGTTCAGGCTCAGACACACCGAGTTTCCAACGCAGTCTGTCAGGTTACAGAAATACATGAAAAGTCAAATTCAAACTGAACTTGTTCTAGAAACATGTCTCAAACGTGTGCACGTGGGATTTGGATTCCAGTGTCGTGCTGTGGTATTCAATGAAGGAATACAAACAGAATCGAGGGGGGCATAAACGTACGAAATCAAATTCCACCTTAAATACTTGAAACACAGACGAAAACATTCAACGTTCATTCCAAAATCCACCAATGTTTGCACAATGCACATGCACAAAATCCACGTGTGAGATCCAACGAGTTCCTTCACAGAGTTCATACACTCTGTGCATGATGTCATAAAACTGTCCAAGTATTGTTGCTTTTTTTTGAACCTGTAAACCTGAGCAGGTCTATTTTGGAGTAAATGCAGAAAACGTTTCCTTCAAATATTCACAAACCCGCTGTTTGTTGAATAATAATAAAAAATTTAAAAAACATGCCACAGAAGATCTTAAAATACTCACAGGACCACCTGCCTCCATACACACATGCGATGAAATGCACCGTGCTCTTTATGAACTACTGTACGTGACCCCGCACTGACCCGGGAGCACAGGTTATGCAACTGCTACATTTATGTCATCTTCGAGCAGTGCAGATAAGATGACGACACCTTGGGGTGGAAAGAAGTCTGTGCTTGAATAAAGACGTATAAATAAATATACATCATCCCTGTCACAACGTCCCTATGCTGCCGCTGCACGGAGGAATGAGAGAACGCACCGAGTACTTACGTGAATGCACCGACACAACACCTGTTGACCGCAGAGCCAGGTTTTGTTGGAATATACGGAGGTTGGAATACGCAAAACAACAGGTTTTTTTGTTCGCTATTCTTCAAACCGCAGGGAAGACTGCCGAGTGTTTGACGGCCGTCGTTCTGAAATAGAATCTGGACGAATCACATGGCTCGGCTATTCCAAGCAGTCTCTCTCTGCTGCTGCTGGGTACTAGAACACACACACACACACACACACACACACACACACAAGCATGAACTACAGCTTAGACCTTGATAAATGTAAATGTAAAGATGCACTTGGACAAACAACAGCTTTATCTTCAGCCTCCGGCCAGTGGCTGTAACTGGGTCCAGAGATTTGTTTGGATCGGTCGCTCACACATGCAAGTACCTACCTGTCATGAACGGACGGTTGTATGTGAACTGATTGTGTGGATTTCAAACACGCCTGCTTTCGATATGGATTCAGCAAAGCGACGTGATATAAAACAGTCGAGGCAGCGTCAGCTGGTTGGAAGAGGAGGACGGTCAGGAGAGGGCGTGTGACCCGTCTGAGCCAATGACACTGGGGCATGTGAATGACGCTACCTGACAGTCAGACAGGGGCAGCCAGTTCCATATCAGTACAAATACCAACGAACTGGAGTCGATTCATATTTTAACGGTTTTGTGTATTCTGGCTGTGTTCATCTGCCACGTGTGGGAAGAAGCACCTGCCCGCATCACAAACAGCCTCAGGTTCACTTGATGCCATGACTCTGCAAGGTAAACATTGCAGTTCAAGTCCATCGCCAGCCTTGATGGTAGCTTGTTTTGTTTGCAGCGGTGTGCCCGTCCAAAAACGCCACTTTGAACAAAGTGCAATGGCCACAACACACAAAAAACACAGGTGGAAGGACATTTCAGGTCGTTCCACAAAGCTGGTTCAGGGAAAACCCTGAGGTTCTAAGGAAAATAATAAACTAAAATGATACAATTGTCATTATAAAGGACAAAACTTTGATGACTGAAACTGTCTTTTTGTCATAACCAAATGTGTAGGATGTGACAGAGAACAAACCAGAGGCAAACAAGTCCGAGACAGAGAAATAAGCACAATAGAATAAAACAACTGACCACTTGTACTATGGACAAGAGTGTGTGGGGGGTGTTTGCTGATGGGTGACTTTTGATGGAAGTATTCAGACAGAAGTGACTAAGCACAGGACATGAAGCCGCCATCAAAACCTCCCAAGGCTCCAGATATAGGCTACATCCATCTTTCATCCCTCCAGTCAGCCCACTACTGACCCGCTTTCAGACCAGCTAGAGTTACACCGTGTTAAGTAATAGAGTTTATGGTCAGAACGTCCACTGTCCACAGCCACAGCCGACTCCTGTTACTGAGTAAACGGGAGGGTATTTTCAATGTCAAATGTAAAAGTACACACATTTAGGTTCTCTGCCCTGCGTCAATACATCCTGTGTCCGTCGGGTCCGTCGGGCTCTCATACATGTAAACTACTGTTGCTGCTAAGTTGCGGCCACATGCTGCTTTCACTCCAGTCGACACCTCCCATCCCCCTCGTAGCAAACTGCACGGGGCAACCGCTGCCCCAACTCTTGTCCATCAGTTTCCTGCACTAACAGGTTACAAAATAGTTGTTACAGACATGTCAGGTCCCCCCCTAGCCCACCCCCCCCCCCCACCCCACACACACAGTATCTGCTGCTTTTTACAGATCACACCTGCATTTTTGAGAAATTCTTTGAAGCAGGAAATGATGAGGGGCTTTCTGAGCTCCCCCCCAGAGATTCCTGCCTCCATGCACTCCATGACAGCCCTATAATACGCCCCATGTCACGAGGATAACTCATTTTAATATTTTAAGTGTGGAGATTTCATTAAAAATGTAAATTAATCACCATTGAGACATAAAGCACATAAATCCAGAGGAAAAACTGTCAACTTTGAGACTAAGTCGACAATATTGGGAAGAGAAAAAAAAAACAAACTTGACTAAACCTACACTTTTGACTTTATTATTGTCCTTTTGTTTTTACAACTAAATTCATATAACTGCAAAAATAAAAATACACACACTCGTTTTAACAACATATGCAATGTAAGCCGTGTTGTAGTAATAAGAAAACAACTTCATTCAGCATCTGTTGTATGCAGCTGTGCTTTGTTTGCAAACGAAGCTCACGTGTGTTGCAGAACATCAAAAACTTAGTAACGTAAGAAAAGGTATTTAGGGGAGCAGACATGTCTGTGAGATGAGCCCCGATCTTACAACACGCTCAAATGCAACACTGTCTGTATTGTTCGACTGACGAACAATCGGTCGATGAACAAATGCAACAAATGAAATAAAGTGACTCCGGGAGATGGGTGGTGTCCCTCGCGGGCCACGCGGACGAACGGAAGGTTGACACTGCGGGAACTCTCCGCATTGTCCTCGATGGATGAAGAAAACCCAGCGACTTTAAGACGCGGTAGCACACCGACATGACGGCGTTCAACGCACACACACACACACACAAAGTTCCGAGCACACAGTCTGCGCGCACGTGGCCGTACAGCTGCGGGTAACGTTACCTTATAAGCCCGCACGAGCGCATAGAGGAGCTCCGGCCGTACTTCCGTCGAGTCCCAAAATAAAACAGAAGGCAGGAGAAGCACTGTGCGCAGACACACGGCGGTGGTCCGTCTGTCCTCGCAGGGGTTTGTGTGTATGTGTAAGGGGGGGGGATTCTTTGGCCAGAGGCAACAGCCCAGGAGCATCAGCCCGCCCCTCACTGCGCCTCTTGTGCAATCACCATCAGCCTCCACAACAGACTCCTTCCACACCTCACACCTTCAGTCACACTCCAACCGTTTGGTTAGGTCACATGCAAGTTAAGGTACAATCTGCCAAAGGTATATTTTATTCACAGGCAAACAGAATACTAAAACAGAGTTCTTACAAATATGAACACAGAGCTCTCAGCTCTGGGCGGGCGAATCCGAGTCTTTACCAGAATTTCCTTGGCACAAACACTAAGGGGTAAAAACTAGAGTGAGGTGGAGCAACGAATCCATGTTCAAACAATTCGGAATCGCTAATAAATTATGAGCGGTCGATGGAGTTGAGGTGAGTCTATGTGAGAGCACTACGACAAAGACTAGTTTCAGCGTTAGTCTTGTTGATATGTATCTACATTATTTACAGTATTTACACCTTTTCCAACTTCTAGCTTCAGTGAAAACAAAGACCGGTTACATTCCATTTCAAACCCACTGTGCACATCTTCCAAGAATCAGATTTAACGATGCTTCGGCTTCGAGCGGGCTGAACACGAGCAAAACAACCGACAGAGAAGTCGGGACATCGTCCTCTATGACTTTGCTTCCAAAAGGGGCTTGATGTCTTTGACGCCCTGTTCCGCTGCCACACTGATGATGTGGTCCAGAGCGTTCAAGCTGCCCAGCATGTGGACAATCTCTTTCACTTGATCCCTGTTGGCAGACATCACACCACAAACGCTATGAGCGGTTCATGACGACACCGACACTTTTGACACTCAAAAACCTTTCATGTGGGAGCTTACTTTGCCGTGCGACGCTCCACATCGGACCCTCCCACGCTGCTTCGGTACAGCGAGTTGGCCAGGTGGGACAAATAGCGACAGAGCGGCTCCAACTGTGGCAGAGTCTGCTGGCCCTTGAGCCCTGAGAACCAGTGTACTGGCAAACAACTCACCACCTGTGCAATCAGACGACGGAACAATAGCACGTGGATCCACCTTGGACAGGTAAACTCAGGAGAATAACATCAGTTCTACACAACCCACCTTCTGTGTCTTTTCCACATGGTCTTCGCAGGTGTCTGTGGTCTGCAGCGCAGACAGGATGTATCTGTTGAGGGTGCTGTCTAACGCCAGGTCTTTGAGGCAGGAGATGGAGAGGATTCCTTCCCACTGCAGGATGTTACCCAGCAGCTGTGCACAGAATCCCATGATACGCATCGTCACACAGGTTTTTGTTTGCACTCCACAGCAAGACAACACACGTGGCCCACTTTAGTCACACGGACCAACAATGAGCCCTGTGAACAACGTGTAAACCTGGAAACACGACTATTCCTGCACATACCTTCACACAGGTCCAGAATTGCCTCTGGTAGAATAAGTAGGGGCCACCATTCTTGTTTTCCAACATGCTGAAAAAGGCCAAAAAATGCACTTAACCCGTGTCCAACAAACAAAAAAACAAAAACTGGTGCACGAACATGACTCACTTTTTGGGGTAGAGTGGGAGGAAGACGTCTTCATCCAAGGTCCGCCGGGTCCGTAAGACGACGGCTTTCAAAAACTCCTGGTGGCCAACGACAATCACAATCACTGTTCTACTATGACGAACTTTAGAGCACAGGTCGTCGGTTGGACTCGGCGTGCTCATAGATGGTGGGTGTCAGCGGTACCTGGGTGTACTGGTTGTCCCCGTGGAGGACGGTGGGGTAACCTTTCATCAATCTGTGGATGAAGCCCACCAGCGTGGCGGTCTGACTGCTCGACAGCGGGTCCCACACCTGCTCCGCCAGCACTGACCCACACACAAACAGACGCAGTGAAACCTCCGTTTGTTCCTTTGGACGGTTGAGGCGGCGTCGGCGTGTTTCTGCACCTGTCAGTTTGGAGACGATGACCTTCTCCACGATAGAAGGGAGCAGACCGATGTCCCCGTCGCTCTTCTCCAACGCGCTGTGCTCCTCAAAGCCGTAAAACAACAGCGACTCGAACCAGAGCATGTATTCGAAGTTGGCACACTGCGCCTGGACAGGGACGGAAACGCTGTCGGACTTCCCTTCATCTCGCTCCTGAACAAAACGGCGCACGCGCGACTCACCTCCAGAGGGTTCCATGTGATGAGCTGCAGGCGAACCAAGGGGTTAAAGAGTTTGGGCAGACAGAGGCCGATATACGCTTCCCTGTAGCAGTCGGCGTATTCTCTCCGCCACACCTCAAAACGGGACTTGATGCAGTCTAGAGAATGGAAGTCGTCCACCACGTCCTCAAATATTTTCTTACATTCCCTGATGATACGATCTGGAGAGGAGAGAGAACAGATTGTGAGGTTTGACAACCGGCTGGACGGGCAGATAGGACCACACGCCACGGACGCACCTCTCTCCACGTTGAAGCTGGTGGTGTCCGTAGACGTCTCCTCGTCGTCTGAAGATGTGCCTTCCTTGTGTTCCGCCCTCTTTCCGTTCTGCTCCCTTGCTTGGCGGCGGCGGGTTCTGCACACAGTGGAATTACAAAAGGTTGAACACAAGAATTTATGACGGGGAAATTTCATCGACTCATAAAAACGTCCCACAGAACATCGCCGTACCGTCTCGCCTCTCTCTCCGCTATCCTCCTCTGTCGGCTGTGCTCCTGGTACGCGGTGCGGTCTCGACCAAACGAGTCTAGATTAGGAGCCATGACAGCTTTACCTGCAAAAGACAGGAGCCATGTTAGAGGCAGAAATGAAACGCTGAGCCAGAGCCTCAAGTTGTTTGAGCATTCAACATTTCATTCAAGGAAACTCCACGTTACGAGTTTTCAAGATTTGACATGAGCTTCAACTCATTTTTTTTTAATCAAATCTATCTGGCGGTTCCAGCATTAAGACATCACAAATTGGTAAATAGGAACATCTCCTAGTCACTTACCTGACTGCAACTTGCTACATGTTTCACTGACAGATGACACGTCACTAAGTTCATTTTGTGTCACCGTTTTAAGTGACTCATCACCAAACGAGCAGAGGTTCAACCTCTCTGCTGCCCGCGTGACTCAGAGCAGCTTAACCAGCTCGTCCAGTACAACATTTGCCTTCAGCAAACAGGTCACTCGCTCAATCAAACCTCAATCCACTTTCAACACACCCATGAGGGGTACTGGGAAATGGAAACACACACACACACACACGCTCGCGCCAATGCAGACATAGCACTGAGGCCGTTCAAATAAATCATAAAAACCTTCAAGATGGACTGACTTGAAAGGCTTGCAAACTCCGACGATTCATCTTTAATATCATCCTGTCTTCTCTGGACAAGTCGTGAGGCCCGTTGCCTTAGTAACTGGTGCATGGCAGCCTCCAGCTCCAGGACAGCAGGCACCTGAAAGATATGATGCCTTCTGTGACCTCTGACCCAAACAAAAGCAGGGTTCCGAGTCCCAGGAAAAGTCTTGCTGGAGAGAGAGAAGGATCATGATGGGGCAGTTAAAAAGTCTGGAAGCAAATATCGCTAATGCCAGGTGAGCAAAGTCACACGCTCTTCCTCTTCAAGGAAAATTTGGGATCTTAATATCGGCAGGTAGGAAGTTTGGATTTAGGTTTAAGACTGTGAAGTTACTGCCCCGAACACTAACAACATTCAGTTCCAGGCTTCTCTGTTTGAGGACGCCATGCTGAGTCATGATGATATTGGTTGGTTAGTGTCTGCTTTCCCGTCACTGTCTCGTACATTGAACGTCTCCTACTGGGGTTAAAGCAAACGTTAACGGAGGTCAGCAAACACGCCGGTTCCGTCCGTCTCAGCTTCTGCTCGACTGCTGCGGGACCAAAGACTCAATTCCTTCAGTTGAGACATGCATTTAGTAACGTGCTCTTAGCGTACACAAGTATACAACTAGTCAGATACAGCTTCTGAATATCAACTAGTACTAAGTGAACATTATCTAGTGCTCAAGTGCATAAGACAGGGAACCTTAACTCAAAAGGCCAATAAGTATTCAACTAGCTTCAAAAACGACAAGTGTCCTTTCGCCGTGCAATGCAGGTGGGATTTAGTTGAGTCTATCCCTTTAAAATCCACATCATGATCACATTGGAGATCACAAAGACACAAAACAGCTAATCAGACGGCAGATAAATTCTCCCTTACCTTTTCACTGAAACACTCAAGCAAGTCTCCAACATACCCTCGCATCTCTTGCAAGAATTTATATTGATCGGCATTGTCATTGGACGAGCCCTCCAGCTGCTGTATGCTGCTCTCGGAGGCAGCTAGGTCGTCGTCGATCTGCTTGTAGCGCTTGACGTTGGCGTTGTGGCCGGCGCGCATGTGGCCGAGCCTACAGACACACGACATGCAGGCACAGACGAGATGAGCTGAGGCTCGTTTGGGGCCGTGGGGCGACAGGGCAGTTACTGGTGTACAGGTAGGCAGGCAAGTTTACAGAGTGCGGGTTGGCAAGTCGTGAGGGTTTAAAGACATTTTCATTACAGCGGGGTGGGGGGTGGGGGGCATACTTAAAAGGAGAAACGTAAAGCTCCAGGCATTCCCTCTCTGGCCCGTGAATCTGTTCGCTGGGTCGTCACAACCACAAGCACACAGTGACGGCAGGCGCTGAGCTGAAGACGGACAAGAGAAGGTGGCCTTCCACTTCACCTACCTTTCCTGCAGGCGTCTCTTTACCAAATCAATGGACACTGGGGTTAAGTCACTAACAGAGGGCCCAAAGTGAACAGAGCCGTTGTCTGTTTGACCGACGGTCTTGCCGGTCGGTGCAGCCGCAGTGCTGTAGGTGAAAGGCATGTTGTAGGAAGCCCCGTAGGGCTGGGCGTCATAGCTGCTCTGATAGTACGCTGCGTTGTCCTCTGGCTGGTTGCTTTGGACCTAATCAGAGAAACGAAATGCAGGGCGACATTTTTTTTTTTTTTTTTTAAATGTGCAAATCTGTTTTGACGGCGTCATGACTAGTTACCTGCGGGATGCTGATTCCTTTCCTTATCTGCTCCTGCTCCCATCGGCTCACCTCCTCATCCTGACCTGTATCCAGCGCTTCGTCGTCACTACCTTCAATACCTGTGCGTGTGGATGACTGACTTTTAGAGGGTCGAAATAATACATTCTCGTCGCTGAGCTTGTCGTGCATCATTTCCTGTCAGGTACCTATCTCCTCTGCTATCTTTTGCCTCTGTGTTTTGTTCTTGACTCCACTGAAGCGGATCCTCTTCTCTTCTTCATCTTCGTCGTCGCTGGCATCTTGGTCTTCTCGTGTGATTCGATTCTTTGGGGTTTCTGTCTCGACCAGAGGGGCTTCGCCACCCAGCTCTCTGGCCAGCTGCCGTCGCTTCCTGGCGGCATGGATGAACGCAGCATCGGGGATTTCCCCTAAAAGAAAGAAATACGTGCTGAGTTTCAATGGTGCAATGATTCATCACTGGGACAAAATATGACTACTTGGATTGGAAAAAAGATGCAACATGGCAGGTACACAACTTATATATACTGCTATAATAAAGAACGACAAACAAGAACCAGGTATTCATAGTCGGGAAGTGGAATACCAGGTCTCAGGGAGCTGAGGGAGGACAGCGTGTTGAATGAAGCCCCGGTGTTGTTGCCTTTGGAGACTTGGCCACCTTGACCCTTCGCCTCGTTGTCCTGCTCATCAGCGCTGTCCACCTCCATTTCCTCCTCCCCCTGCTCACTTCCTGCTCGGCTGGTGATTTCCTCTTTGATTGCCATTGCAACTGCGGGCGGAATATCTAAAGAGATGTGTCACAAAGATAGTAACTGTATTAATGTAAAATCTCGCCCCTTGTCTGATAAAAAGGCATGAGAACATTGTCAGGACAGTGTTGAAAATAAGGTATATATTTCAATGCACGTCTTTGGAGTGTGCCTCATTCAAAGGCAGAAGAGGAGAATTTACAACCTGCTGACATGCACAGAACGTGACAAAAAGGAGTTCTATTACATTTGATGATAAAGATGCCAAATGTCATGCCACCTTGCTCAAAGATCTACCCCCATCTTGTGGAATTCATACACAACAGCATCCATCAAGGTGTTTGCTCACGGTTACATAACACAAGTGCATTGCAGCAAAGCTACAATGAAGTGTCTGTAGGAAACATCAGGGGGCCTCAGGTCCACTGACAAAAACTGCAGCAGTACAACCTGCTCAAAAACCACATGTGACAACAGAGATGACAGGTAATTGCAGTGGACAGTGGGATATCTTACCTGATCTGATCTCATGCTTAACAGTGCCACACTTCTCCAAATCCTCCTTATATTCTCTTTTGAGCTGCTTGACAATCTTCTTGCTGTGATTGGACTTCTTCACTCGAAACACCTCGGATTCATCTGCCCATTGTGATAAAAAGGCAGGTAGATTGACATTAAAAAAAATATAACCCGCAAAGACAACCCCAAAAGCGTCATCGACAAGAGGTGACACGGTAAATAAGACAACTAAAAGGTGGCAGAAATAAGAAACATGAACATGACAGGCTAGCACGTCCCCCCCAAAAAATAACCGGCTAAGCTAGCTGATGTCTGTTACCTTCGTCGTCGTCGAAACTCAGCAAACTGGCTTTCGTGGGTACTTGAACCTGGGCGATTTCTTTCACTTTCTTTTCCTTCTTGAACGATTTTACACTGTTAGAGCTGGACAGAAAGCCATTACTTTGGCGGTTTTCCGTGCTGCTATGCGCTATGCTAACGCCGCTCGTCTCCAGAAACGGGACTTCTGCCACAACGGGCCCAAACAGAGTCGGCGCCAGCGGCGGCCGCAGACTCTCCTCCTGCTCCTCGTCGTCGGAGTCATTTCTCCGTCGCAGGTTCGCTCGTTTCGCCTTTTTGAACATTCTGCTCTTTTGTCGGATTCAGTTGTGCATGGTCCAACGTGGAGTGCCTGTGAAATGCGCTTACAACTGAGTACGGTGGCTCCAGCTCTCCCAGTCAGCCATTTTCTGTCAGCGAGTTTGCTTCTTCGTCGTCGTTTTTGGCGGTTTTACAAAAGCTTTCATCCACATCACCGCCACCTTCTGACGACGAAAGATATTCCTCTTTCCGGATAGACACAGAAACCAAGGCGAGAACCCTTTTTTCTAGGTCAGTATTTTTGTCATGATTTTTGTTTTTAATCGAAATGAGTTATGACGTTAATTTATGTGCGTGTGTGTATATGCAGTTTTACGGTATTGTTGAGTAACAAGGTCACATCGGTTGAAAACGATTAACCGCTAAGAACATTCTTTCAACATTAGTATAGTGTCGTTTAGTTACATTAAAATACATTTTATACAGGGTAATTGCAATTGTAACCAGTTACATTTCCATACTTACTTTATGCTGGTCAGTTTTCTGTCTTGTCAAATGATAGTCAGTGAAGTCTAAACCAATGTGCTTGTATTGTACTTTGAGTGTTTTCTCCCTCCTGACATTACTGTACATGTTTGCTATCTATCATGAATAATTCAGCGAAGAAACACCTGCTGGAACTTTGAAAGGCTTTCAGCCACATGACCTTTCGTAACTGCCTTTTCTTTGCAAGCGCCGCTTTCACAGAATCCTTATTATCTCAGGGCTGTTTTCATTTTCAACTTAGCTGCTTGATTTTTCCCCCCAGAGAGATAGTCCACAGAAGATGAGAGACGCATGCAGCCAAACATCTACGGCATCTACAATATGTCTTCATGTTAAACACGCACCTCTCCTGATCAGATAATTTTATGTGTGACAATGTGCAGCTCCTTTAATAAGTGCCAGACATGTGAGATGCAGTTAGCGGGGTCATTACAGAGCCATTACTCAACACAGAGAAGTCTATGGCAAGGTAGTGATAATAACTGCTGAAATTAAAGTGCCACCACAGATGAAGCAAGAGTGATATGCTGTGATTAATTAATGCCACGATGGCCCTCTGCCATTAAAGTGATAATTTGTGATAAATATATCCCCCAAATCTATCCAAATTAATGGCAGCATTTCGGGTTTAAGTCCCACACACCCCTTTCCTCCCTCAAGACATTCATCATTGAGAAGTAGAGCTAGCAGAGCAGGAAATCTTGTGAACTCCAATCAATGACTGGTGATGAAGGGCTTCATGATGAAGTCATTTCTTCATCATCAAGTAAATAGCAGGGAAAGACAAGTAGGGCACTAAATGTTCTTGGGAAGTTAAATTCCGTTAGGTCTGAACATTGCAGGGACTCTGAGAGCAACAGAAAACACATGTTAACGTACATATTTAAGAATATTTAGGAAACTCAACAACAACAACAACAACACACACACACAGATCTTGAGCCAGCCTGCTTCTGTCTCAAGATACATACACCATGTTTGGTAGGTTGATTTTTTTTCCCTTAGTAATAGCTGAATATAACATTAGAAAGTGCAATTTGGTTGAAAAAAAAAGTGGTTGAAAGTGAAATGACATCAACGTGTTGCTCCAGTTCTAACATTCAGCCATTATCTGCAGCCAGACTGGAAAGCTCTCTAGTCTTAGTCCCCTGGGGACATTTCCCAAAGTTCAAATAAGACACACAAACTTTCCTCGGTTACGTCAACCGAACAGGAGCCTGAAGTTCACGTAAGAGCCACTTGAGGGCACTGGTGCCCTGTGAAGTGTGCTGCTTTGTCTTATTTGTGTCCAAGGCCTCAAAGTTCACTCATGTATAAATGCTAATGAAATACAATGACATTTCCTGATCCGGGGAATGTATCTGAAACAAGCCAGCATGAATATAGATGACATCAATGCTGCAATTCAAAAGTTCATAAGGCTCATCAGCTCCCCCTTTCCCTTTATAAGGGACATGCTTCATTATTTGGTTTAGCTGTTTGTTGTGGGAGAAAATGTTGAAAAGTAGCACAGTGGTCGTTCTTCTTTAAGTAGCACAAGTGATCCCAATTTAATTGTCCCCGCAGCATACAGTAAAAGTTACAGGTTTCATTTGCACCGATGGAACAAACATCAGGGTTGAATAACCTGGCTTATTGAATACACAGTGTGCATGTCAAGAAGTAATGAAGATGGAATGAGATTTAAAAAAAAAAGAGCGCAGTAATGGAAGGGCAAGAGGATGTGCACCTTCCACCTCCTACTAATGTGAGGTTATGTATGTTAGTTTAGCGAAAATTAGGATGTCAAAACTCATCAGTCAGTGCATTTCATGCTTTAAAGCATATCCATGACTCTCATATAACCAGGTGTTTGAGCTCTCACGAACACCATCACCTTTTCATAACAGAGGCAGGCCGCCTTCTCACAAGACAAACATAAAAAACTTGGAATAAGCTCTTCTCCTGCGTCTTCTCCTGCAGGTAATATCAGCCGCCGAAGATAGAAGATAACCGGCATGTTACGAGCACATGTGGACGAAGCTGGAACAGTCACAGCTGTGAGTAACTAATTATTGCTATCTAACAAGGGATCGGGACCTCATTGGTGGTTAATTAAGTTTTTGGTAATATGTGCTTGCATGTTCGTGTGTGTGTGTTTTTGTTTTTGTTTTTTTCATTAGAGGAGCAGCACCACGTAGGAGTTGTTGTAGCCTTTCAAATAGCGTAGAAAAGACAATCTCTGAATGGAATCCTCCCTTTGTTTTGAGTGGTTTGTATGTTCCGTGTGCATGTATGACAGTATTGCGACTTTCTCCACTGTCCTTTACAACGTCGTATCACACAGCAGGCTTTATGGGGATGATCTGATTATGGTGCTGGTATTTCCTTTGGGGTTATCCCACAATGACCTCCAGCTGCCTCCTTCATGCATTAGAATAAAAATTGATGCATTTCATGCTTCTTATCACTTCCACTTCCCTTCCCAGCACCATTTTCCATTTTATGCTCTTCCCATACTTTATAACACAACATGAGTTGATTTCATGAGTGCAGAGCGGAAAGACTTTGAAAAGTGCAGGAAGAAACTTGTCTCAAACTACTGTGTCAGCAACATCACCTTTCCTCTCCTTTAACCCGCCGCTTCGTCTCTTATCTATCACTCAAGGTAACATCAAAGTCCAATCAGTGGGAAGCCTTAGTTACACATCTTGCCCTGGGAAGGAATCCCAGGGCGGGAAAATATCGTTCCCGTGAGGACATTCACACAGCACAGAGGCGGAGCAAAAAGCTTGCGCAGCATCCTTGTAAACTATTTCTCTTTATGCTCTGTCTCAATGGAAAATGACCTCTAAGCGCAGGTTTTCTGTCAATGAGGTTTTTGTCACCACTCTTTGACAGTGAAAGTGACATAGAGGAGACCGTGTGCGACAGGATTATGCGTGGGGAAAGTCTTATTATGAGGCAGAGAGGCAGCCTCCTCTGATTACATTGTGACCCGGCTGTTGTCTCTCAACCTCCAGCCGACAGGATATCTTCTCAAAACCTGCATTGAACTACCAGGGTTGAAACTAGGGTCAAGACATCAAATCAGCAACTCAAAATGCCCGATGTACCCGATTTGAGAAGAGCCAAGGACTACGACCAAACTAAAGTGATATCTATATGTTGGAAGGCAGCAGATGGAAATGTGAATTTACGAGCGATGCGTTACTGGAGGACACTGGTTTCATACCATGCACCTTCATTTGGATTGAGTTGCATGACACTGTGCTATTCAAACACCACATTTATTTTGGCAGTTTTGTATGGACGCAAGTGCTAGAGGGCACTTTATCCACTGTAGGTGGGTAAGAGCAGCACACTGTAAGTGTTGATAAAGGTCATTTAATGGGCTGGTAATCCACTGGAGTGCCTCTGCAAGAAGATGTTGGTCTGATGATGAGAGATAATAGAGAAAATACAAAAGCCATTCAACCAGAAAGCGACAAAGGTTGGGATTGATGACCTGGGCAAGGTCACCGACGCAAACTGCTGCTGACACGACTGCCTCACTTTTTCGCCATTGTTGTGAATATATTGAATATATTGCACTGGAGGTAACTTCAACCTCAGCCTATGCTACCATGTATGTCTACACACACACACACACACACACACACACACACACACACACACACACACACACACACACACACACACACACACACAC
>JBBMJM010000012.1:2381376-2394887 GCA_037832705.1 Centriscus cristatus | reverse complement strand
TTTCAAACAAACGCACATCTTTGCAGTCAGGGGAACCATTCAAGATATTCATTTCTAAATAATATTTTTGATCAACATTGTACATTCAAATCGATTTAATGTCTTAATTTTGTGTCCAACAGCTATAGTGTTTTTTTTAGATAGGAGAACAAAAATCATTAACTTTTTAATCTGATTAAGTTTTGATGAAGAGCAGAATATTCGAAACGGGTGACTGGAGACTTTGTTTACAAAAAAATAGAAGAAGAGATGGTTGGTGTGGGGTCGTATTGAATTAGCCATTAGTATTTTATTTAAAAATTATTACCTTTAATTTGATATCACCACAGTTATCTACTGTCGCGATATCCCAAAGGGCAGAGTGATGAATTTAGGAGTAGGAGTGGAATGGATTTGTGTTGGCCATCACTTCTGCCTAGGGGTGTTCCGTGTTGACGAGTTGTTGGAAGTCTGAAAATGGAAACTGGACATGATGTAATCCGACACATGTGATCAAAGGCTAAACCCATTTATTGAACGGCGGCTGTGGTTGGTTTATAAATTAATACACTAGTGGTGTTGTTGAGCTGGACAAAGATGCTAATGAATCGCTATGATTTATTATATCATTTTCCCCGTTTAATTCAATTCAATTTTATTTCTATAGCCCAACATCACAATTTTTACAATTGTCTCGATGGACTTTACAGTCCGTACATTGCTACACCCATTGCTACACCCATTGCTACACCCTCTGTCCTAAACCCTCTGTTTAAGAACTACCAGCCTTTTTACATGCTTGACCTGAAAGTTGGGACAGAATAGCCATAGCTATACTTGAGTAGGCGGAGTTCTTTACTTGCCCACCCGGAGGGTCAACATGCAGATAGTTTATCCAATGTTTGGATCTAGCAGACAATGGTCTCTTGTGAAAAATGACGCACACTTTATTTTTCAGCATCTTAAGAACCAATAATCCATAAACTCTTTTTCTGAATAAA
Organism: Centriscus cristatus; assembly: GCA_037832705.1. Lineage (NCBI taxonomy): Eukaryota > Metazoa > Chordata > Actinopteri > Syngnathiformes > Centriscidae > Centriscus > Centriscus cristatus. The sequence continues at coordinate 2,393,907 of JBBMJM010000012.1, read as the reverse complement.
TTCCAAAATCAACATTGCAATTTTCATTAAAAGTTCTGTGGATCTGAAGTGATCCTGAAAAGGGTGTTAAATAATCCTCAAGGTTTTGTTTTCATAGTGTAGTTGTTGTAAATTCTATTTCTGACATTATTTAGGATGCATTCATTACACATTCATAGATATCTACATGCATGATTGTATTATTTTCATATTATTTTTTTTAGTATTGTACTGTGGCCAGTGCAGTTAAGTCATATTTTATGTGTAGAGTGCCATCACAACAACAGATATCCCATGCCACTTAGCAATTGGGCTATTGTAATAGAAATCCAGCATGTACATGAGCAGCTTTTAGCGATGGAGGCTCTCCATAAATGATACTTAAGAAAGAGCAGCATCAAACTTTAAAGGCCTTGTGGTGCTGCAGTGTAAATCCCACATGGACAAAACGTTACGGCTCAAATCTTTTAAGCAATCTTGCGTCATCCCAGCAATGACTATGACATGTGTATGTGCTTGTTTTAGGGCTGGGCAATATAGACCAAAAGTTATATATATATTCGATATATTTAAGCTGAATATCAACATGCGATACATATCCCAATAATTTTTCCCCAAAGTGAGAGCAAATGTTCAGTCAACAGGGACATGTAACAATTAGTTTTACTGAAAACGTGCTAGAATGAGTAATTGCAAAATCAAATGAATAAATCACAAACAGGTTTCTTCACCTTATTCTTTCATAAATGCTCAGTTCAAATAATAGGATGTAAACATAAATATTAGAAAAATGTAAAACATATGCCTCTGTGGCCTGTAAACAGTATCCTAAATTATGTAAATTAGTGTCAATATAAACGTTATAATGTACGCAATTATCCATAGACTATATTACAAGTCATAAACATTAAATCAACATAAACTTGCTATTAGTTTGACAAGTAAGTTGCCAATTATAGCATTTTAAGGACCAGAAAATGTGTGAGCAAAGTGCTAATGGGTAATTTAACTCATAACCCAAGAACATCACAGCATATTGAAACTTGATGCTTGGTTTTTGATTTAGTTTCGGACTGCCCTGTCCATTGCTCCATGGCATGAATGGTTGTAGTATGAACTGTCTAGGCAGTTTCGTTGTTTTTCGCTGAACCAGAATTTGGTATCCAATTTGTTTTAGCAGGCAGACATTCATTGCAAAATCTACCAAACCAAACTGCATATAAAATATATATTGTTTATGCAACTATTGCTTAACACTTGATCCAATCATATATAATATTTGTCACGTATGCACTAGGACCCGTCATCAAATCAACTTTTTCATTCTTCTGCTTCATCATGTTTCATGTCAAATAAAATGATGAGAGTAATTCGCACGTGTTCATTCAGGGCCACTTTGTGTTGACACAATAAAAAATACTGAAACATCATAACACCTCAAAATGTTTATTTTTTTAATGCGTTTTATTTGGGAGACTAAGACACATTGCATACCTGTTGCTCATGGTGCCGATGGGTATTGCATAGAAAGGACAACATGTGAGTCACAATTTCCTGTTTGATGTTCATCCATGCATCTATGTATCGATCAAGCCAGGTGATGTCCTCTGACAAGACATGACAAGTCATGTCTTCAGTTACTCAATAAATAGTTACACAATAGTGACATGTCTTCAGTTATAAAACATGTTGTGTAACTGTATTTTTTTTTTACTTCATTTTTCATGAAAAAGTAACCAATGTGCAATGATTGTCTGAAACGTAGGGATTCACGAAAATGTCACAGGAAACTGCTACGCAGCAGCTCTGACGACTGCGGACGTTCTTGTGTGGAGTCCACTCTGCTCACAGTACACTGGAGCACTTTTACAACCACATAGTGCTGGGTGGTACCGGTTCATACCGAATACCGGTATTTATTCTTCATATGATATGAACTTTTCATATACCGCAATACCGGTGTACAGCGTACACAATGTTGGGGACATTGTTTGACAGGGGACTGATTTACAGTGACACTCTATGAAGTACGAGTGTCGAGTGAACAACAGGGCGTTGAGCGGTGAACATGGGAGAAAAACAGGGAACGTTTCCAAACTGAAGTTCCAGGACGAGTTCAACATGACACAGAAGAACTTGTACCAAAAAGAGGAGCCGTGTCTGTTGTTCGGAAGTTCTTCTGCATAAAAAAATGACGTCGAACAAACACCAATTCGCCGCAAATGTAGAGCTAAAGTTGTAGCTGTAAACATGCGTTGAAATATCAAGAATGCATGAAACTAAGATCGGCGTCCTCCACGTCTGCAGGTAACGTAAAGTTGAGTCCGATGTCACTTCAAGACGCGTTTGCTACGGGAGCTACGACAGGAAAAGTAAACGGTGGATTGAGATGATCAGCGCTATCACTGTCTACTGAGACATGGTCCGGATGAGTAGAGTTGAGACAGACGGTTTCAAACACTGGATCCCACACATGTGATACCGAGTCGAAAATACTTCAGACAAATCGCTTGGAAGAGTCCGTCTGTTTGTTTACATGTCTCAACTCCAGAGTACAGTTGCTTTAATTCATGTTCAGTGGTTGTTCACATTATTATTTTTACAAAATGTTTTTTCAAGTTGTTTTCAAAACTTGAAAAATAAAAGGGTTCTGCATTCTGACTGTAACTGTCAAGCATTGTGATTTATTCACTTTATTAGAATCGGGAGTGCCACCTCTTTGTAACATTTTGTAACACTAGTGCAGACATTCATGGTTTTCTACAATAATATCTCCTCATGGCAGTGAAATTCTATGGCAATTGACTGCAGCAATTCGTCTCTAAATCATGAAAGATGTGGTTAACACAGCCGTTAATGGAAAAAAATTACCGTGATATACCGTGAAACCGATATAACTTTGAAAAATACCATGATATGCGTTTTTGATCATACTCCCCAGCACTACAACTACACGTGGTGAAGCCGTGCTATAGTTTCTATGCACGGTATATCTGAAATCTGAAGAGCTGACTGATGCCGTGCAGTAGGGCTTTAAAACTGCACAGAATGTTGTCTGTTTCTTGTTTTTGGTGAATCATTTTAATACTGTAAATTGTTATATTTTCTTTTTTAAAATAAACTGTCTTCTTTTGTGGCCTTTAATATTGAACTTTGACCTTCTTTTAAACTAGGACTTGGCCTGTGTAATCGATGTTCCTTGGACCATGTTATAGCCTTGCAACAGTGATTTGCAATGATACGCTGATTGCATGTCTTGTCATACTGAAGGCTTGAACATATTTACAAAGTAAAAGAAGACAATCGTTTATTTCAGCACAGTAACGACTATTTGGCGTCGCTATCTCTACCAATGAGCTTATGTTTCTGTTGTCTGTCAGCAAATTCAGACAAAAACACTGATCTGATCCTCTCGACAGTTTTACCAGAGATATGTGCTGGCCCGTTATAGTTCGGAGGTGTTCTGAATCAACACTTCTCAGCTGTTCAACATGTCATCTCTGTGGAAAAGATCTTCAATCATACTGATGGGGGATTGGCGTGGCCTGACAAGGAGTCCGACTGGGACTGCTCACGTACATGCATATGAGACGCTATTGTCAGGTAGTAGTCCGGCCAGTAAGTAGTACATTACAGTGGTCAGAGAATCTAATATACAGTCAGTTCATGCACATGTGACTTATTCCCAAGCACAGACACAGTGTCAGTGACTAAGATTAGACATTGTCTATTGGTGGAGCTTCTCGGTCAGAAGAACATAAATGGTTTTATTAGCGACTATTTATGTTAAGTGATTTAGTTCTACTCAGTGGTCAGATCTGTCGTTGTGGAATGTGTGCGTCCACAGCAATGCATTCATTCATTCATTCATTCATTCACTCCAGTTACGGGTCGTGGGTGGACGTGGACATCATAACCTATCCATTTCACCCTACATCCTTTTATGGAAGTGTTGCTTTCATTTCAAAAATCACAAGATACCAGAATCAGACACTCTGTCTTCTAGCACATTTTATGTATTTTATATACATTTTGTCAAGCATTGTTGTGACCAGTTACTATAAGATATTATTATTAATGTTTTATTATAGACAAAAATAATTCACAAGTAAAACCTGGTCATTTATTACTACTTAATTAAAAATATGTATATATACATGTTACATAATACAATTAAGCAATGAGTGACAGCTGTTTTTATTACGGAGACCCCCCCACCCTTTATTGATGTACAGTACATACAAGCACATTCATGACTGAGCTAGTGAACCCATGCATAGAACACAGAGCCTGGAGGCGATGGTACGTGGAACAGGTCCTTGAGATTTCTCTAGTGTCAGTTTGGTTTGAAATGTGGTGGGTACAGAGATGCTAAACCCCTCCTGCCGTGAAAAGCAGAAGTGCTATAATGCACTACGCCCTCCATGGAAAACATGACACTTTTGAAAATTCAGCCCTGAATAACAGAGATGAGATGGGTTCTAACATGATGTACATATATTTAACTCAGGTTCAGTGCGTAAATCCATCCACAGTTTATCAGCATATCAGTGATTGGGTCCTGCTCCATCTCTATTCTTTATCATGGAAAAGTATCAATACTGCATCATAGTTCCATATGATTATTTGGGGAAAAAAGAAGGTGTGAGTCCAAAATGAATGAATGAATGAAATGAAAATTTACAAACATGTACATACATGGGTACATGTATCCCCGCTGCCCCTCCGAAATCGATGCCTATGATTAAGTGAGCCCAATTATGAACACATGCACAGTGACAAATGACGTGGACTTCTGATTTACCATTTACATCTCTTCTTCTCCCCTCGACCCCCCAGCCCTTGTGTCTAATAGGAGAATGAGGAAGAGGAGGAACTGGAAACATTCACAGCGCCTTGGATTCTGTTTGTGTGAAGTCTCAATGAAAGCATCAGGAGAGCCTCTGTAGCATCCAAACTCATGGCCAAGAAAGCGCGTGTGAAGGGCGAGAAGCCTGAAGCGCTCATCTCAGCCCTGCAAGCTGCGAACGAAGATCTCAGGTCCAAGCTGACTGACATTCAGATAGAGTTGCACCAAGAAAAATGCAAGGTACATGTCAGCTTACTGTGTTTCCTGTATGAGGTATGGTCACAAAACTATGATGTTTGAATGGACTCTGCAACCTTCAGACTGTTTCACAGCCCCTGTAGCTAAATAGTACATCACGTACACCGCATACCTTATGCTGTCCATGTATCATGGCTGTACGAATTTAATGGCTGGACATCTTTTAATACAGAGTGAGTGTTGATTTTCTGTATTTGCTGGGTTATGCAAACTCAAGCATCCCCTGAGCTGTCGCAGCCGCCCAAGGAACATCATACTGCTTCTCCATATGCAATGTGGATGGCATGTTTGGATGTCTGTGGAATGTCCAAATCAAATTCTGTCAGCATCTCTCCATGTTCCCTCTGTTAAATCTCAACTATAGATTGAAGTTGGCTGGTGCTATTGCTTACATCTGATTGTATAAACCTTGCAATGTCTTCTGGCCCCCAGCTTGGGCAACCATCTGTTCTGTATTGAGCAGTGTCTGCATCCATTTCACCATGTGTCACTGCAGCCCTATTGAACCCTATTGGAACCATTTCTCTCTGCTCAGGACCTTCTCAGATTTTCACTTATGTTTCAGTCACTTTTGCTTTCTCCAACTTGTAAGTAAATGCGTACAAGTACAAGAACAATTAATTGAGTGATACGTGTAATGTAATGTATGTCCAAGAACAAAGACTTACTGAAGAAAAATAACTAACGTGAAGATGAAATGCCTCTGCCAGTGCTTGAAGAGAAATTGCACCCTCATACTCTACTGTTCCGACACTGTTACAGATCCATCATGTGTATTTGGGTCAGTGTGTGTATGTAGACTTTTCTCATATTCTCTCAGATTACACTTAAATCCACAGATAGAATGTATTTTTAAGTCTTTTCTCATGAATGATGACTGATTGATATTGTTAAAGCTGAATAATTTAAATTCAATTGAGAATTTATCTGACTGGCAGCTGCAGGGGTGCTCAGAATGTATAACGTCTCTTTTTTTGGAACCCTTTCCAAGGTGAGCAAGCTGGAGCGCGACAAGGTGCAGGAGGTGAAGCGAGTGCGAGAGCAGGAGCAGCACCGTCACACAGCCATGTTAACGGAGCAGCGGGCCAAGTGGCACGAGGAAAAGCAAAAGGAGCTCCAGGCTCTCAGGGAAAACCTGACACGGCAGCATGAGCAGGAGCTCGCTCGCCACGCCAAAATTAAAGACCAGGAGAACCAGAGGCTCAAAGCGGCACTGAGCGCCATGCGTGATGGTAGTGGGGAGAAGGTGAGCTTTAGCTGAAGAGGGGAGGAGGCTCTTTGGTGTACAATTGGGACAAAAGCTCCTTCGCCCGAGGCACAGTGGCATTTACCTATGAGATTTAGTGTATAAATGAATTAATCATTAATCAAAATGTGTCACTCACATCTATAGGTGCGCACAGCACTGACCCTGGAAGCCAAGGAGGAGGCTCGACGCTTCTTTGACCAGGAGAGAGTGAAGCTCCTCCAGGAGATAGGGGAGCTAAAGTCCGCTAAGAAGCAGACCGATGAGGCTCTCAGCAACATGATCCAATCTGACAAGATGAAAGCTGGTGACTTGCGGGTGGAGCACCAGCAGCACCAAGAGCAGATCTCCAAGATCAAGTGGGACAGTGAACGGGACATCCGCAGACTGGTATGCCCAGTCACCGCAACGTTCTCATTCGCTTGTTTGAAAAGGATGGGAAAGTTGTATCGCTGCAGGAAAACCCGGCAAAAGTTTGGTTCCAAAAGATGAAAGCGATGTCACACCTATTTCTCTTTTCCTCCTCTTCCATGAAAGGTGGATGAAATCAAATCTAAAGACCGAACCATCTTCTCGCTGGAGAAGGAACTGGAGTCAGCTACAGGTTTCCTGCAGAAGCTGCAGCTTCAGAAGGATGCCCTGGATGAACAACTTTTCCTTGTCAAGGAGGCTGAGTGTGGTCTGGGCAGCCCAAAGAGAGAGATTCCGGGCCGGGCTGGAGATGGAGCAGAGCACTGTGGCAGCCCAGTGAGTAAAGAAAGAATCACAGGATTAACATCACCTCAACCGTCTGGTCTGAAGTGATCTGCAATGTCAATGATTTAATAATATAGAATATGCATGGTATGTTAATGAATCTGTGGGGTTTTTTTCATGACGGGGACCTTTTTTAAATATCCTGAGACAGAGTCCTGAAATAAATTGTCCCTTTCAGGACCTGAGGAGAAATCAGAGGCGCATTAGTGAACTCAATTCCACTATTCGAAAATTAGAGGACCGCAACTCTCTGCTGGTTGATGAGAGGAATGAGCTGGTAGGCCCCAGTAACTACATAGCCTGATGTCCAACATACTATGTATTGTGTGAAAAAAAAATTCCTCCATGTCTTTCTTGCACCAGTTGAAGCGCGTTCGAGAGTCGGAGAAGCAGTGTAAACCCCTGCTGGACAAGAACAGGCTTCTGAACAAGAGAAATGATGATCTGACTCAGACAATGCAGAAGCTGGAGGAGAAACTGAAGACTCTGGCCAAAGAGAACCTTGAGATGGTTGGCACAAAGTCACTGAGCATCACATTCATTCATTCATTCAGCGGTTATTTATCGGCAAAACGGATAAATAGGATTTTTTCTTTTCCTGCTGCTTTTTGTCTGCAGAGGGAGAAGATCACCTCGCATCCTCCGCTAAAGAAACTGAAGTCACTGAACGATCTGGACCAAGCCCACGATGACCAGGAGATAGCCTTTCTCAAGCTTCAAGTCTTGGAGCAACAAAGTATTATTGACGAACTGACCAGAGTACGTTAGTCCCATATCATGTGCACACGTCATAAAACGTCTCTGAAACTATCTATCTATCTCTGAAACAGGAATGGAAGTACCTGAAGTACTGTAGGTGCTGGGAATCATCTCCTGTTGTTAATTCTTAATTAGCTGCTGAATCGTCATGGCGTGGCTTTGCAAATAAATCTGTAAATAAAGCCCATTTGAACTGTGTGAAGAACAACAGGGCATTTGTTTCACTATTTTCAAAGGAAAAAAAAAAAAGATGATTGACTATGTGGAGTGTTCATTGTTGTCTGATGTCTGCTGTGACAGGACAGAGAAAAACTACTTCGGAAGAAAAGGCATAAAAGAAGTTCGAGGCCAGTGAAGGTACAGAGAATGACATTTACTCGTGGCTCTTTAAATGAATACATCCATTGTTTGGTTTGACTGAAATCCAACAATGTGTCCTTTGTCATCCATGAAACACGTGAGTTACTGCTGTGACTCCTGTGGTCTTGGCATGCAGTGTGTGCATAGTGTGAATAAAGTGTGAACTGATTGACCGGAGCCCACAGACAGTCGTAATTAGACGGTGATGGGGATTTATTTGACTAATTAAATAAACTATTGTAACTAATCAAATCTTTTATGGAGAGTGGGAGCGTTGGACGTCAACTGAGACCATGAAATGCACGGATTCGTTTGTTGTATTTGGACTGTTTCCTCTGCAGAGGCACATTGTGGTAGACACCTTCTTTGGCTACGATGAAGAGTCCATGGACTCTGAGACGTCCTCAGTGGCTTCGTTCCGGATGGACAGAACCCCTGCGACTCCAGACGAAGACCTGGAAGAGGTCAGAATGTGCTGCATGGTTGTTACTGACATTTGTTTGTGTGTCACTGTGGTCAATTAATGATGCTTTTTTTTTTTTTTTTTACCTGCTTTTGTCACACAAGGGTCTAGCCAATGAGGAGTCTGAGCTGCGTTTCCGTCAGCTGACCAGGGAGTACCAGGCCTTGCAGCGAGCGTATGCCCTGCTGCAGGAACAAAAGGGAGGAATATTAGATGCTGAGATGGAAGCCAAGGTGAGTTAACAATAAATCCCAGACAAGTCCCATGGAGGCCCATGGAGTGCATGACACAGACAACCTGGAATCAAGGGAAGTCGAGACAGGCAGTCAGGACCCCTGCAGAGGTCAGGCCAGAAGGATGGAAATGGAATGGACAGGGATTCAAGTTCAAACAATTACAAAACACAGATTGATGGAGATCATTTGCTATATACATGTCAGCACAGAGTTAATAATATTGTAGACAAGAGGAGCAAAGCTAAAAGTGATGGGAAGATAAAAGAAGATCTACAGGACCACGACCCCTAGCTGGAGAAGATGAATGAATGAATGAATGAATGATTGAAGGGAATTCATCAGTTCTGATAAGACTGACAGAATGCAGTGAGAAAGACAGTAAGTCAATAAAAACACGAAATAGTAAATACAAGTGAATACAACTCCTCAATGACTCATTTTATTCAGTCACTGAATTGTCATATGCCAATAAGATGGAGAAGTGGAGTTGTACAAACAATAACTTGATTATCTTGACACGGACAATATAACGTGTTAAAGTAAAACTAATACTTAGAAACAATATCAGAAGACGTCAGCCTGTAGAGATAATCATACTACTTATCACCCCACAGTTCTTTCAGTTATGTATTATCATTACAATGCTATTTCAGTCGGATGATAACTGCACTGACTCTGTGACAGTTCGTGACAAAAAAGCGGAGACGAGATTAATGATGATTAAGGAACTCGGCTGTGCAGACCTTGTTCAGAAAGTCATCTTGTTGTATGTCTGACATGTAATGTGTGTGGTGTGTGTGTGTGTGTGTGTGCGTTTGTATGTGTGTGTGTGTCCACTAGAGAAGAGAGAAACAGTGCTCTGTCCGCTTTTGAGTCAATCTCGTATTTCACATTTCAGGCTCAAGAGCAGCTCCAAGCAGATGTTCTCAGGTATAAGGCCAAAATAGAGGACTTGGAGAAGGAACTGACCATGAAAGGACAGGTAGGACAGGTACACACACGTACAAATGAAAGCCACCACACCACACGTACAACATCACCCAGCTATATGATAAATAGAACGGTGCACTGTTCGGCTCATGACGACTCCGCATATGTCAGGATGCAAATGATGACTAAACAGGATCATACAGGTATTTAATGACAGTAGAAATGTGTTCTGTGTGACCCAGAAGTTTTCTGCGATGTTCTCATAGGAAGAATGTTCATTTGATTGAAGTGTACAACTTCGCTCCTAGATGCCACCAACTCCCACAAAGTCAAATAAGTTGCACCTTTTCCGCCAGTTTTCACGATTGTGTCGTCATACTTATAACAACAGGTCGTGGATATTTTATATTTTGTTGTGGAATAAAAGGTGTGTGTTCTAACAGGACTCCAAATGGGTGGAAGAGAAGCAACTGTTTTTACGAAGGAATCAGGAGCTGTTAGAGAAGGTTGGCCTGTTTTTGTTATGAACAATGGGACATTTGTTGAGACGGTCAGTGGTGATGATAATTTGTTACTTTTGTTTGGTGTCCAGGTGGAAAAGATGGAGTCTGAGAGTAGTCGGATGCAGCAGGAGCTTCAGGACTCCAAAGACCAGAATGAACTGCTGGAGTTCAGGATACTGGAGTTAGAGGTTAGGCTGTTTTCCTGGAACACCACCACGATGAATGTTCCTTGGCAATGAAGCAAAAACGTTTTCCAGTATTGGCTTTATAAGCCGTATCACATGCAGGACTTTATGAGAATACACTTTAATAGTCTGGTTATAGATCAAACAGAGTTCACTCTAAATCATGTTTTAATCTTTTACCAGGCAAACAGCCAGGATTTGGCTTGTAAAAGTGAGAATGTAGCTTCATGTCCTCTGTCAGTAATCAGATCTCGGCCATACATAATCTAGAAGGATGTAAACTGGCTGTAGCAAGGTTTAAAAAAACAACAAGTCCAGACACTTGAAACATAAAGTAGAACTTGGGAAACTTGTGAACATCTCGCAATCCCTCAGCACAAAGATCGCTTGGTCTTTGTGGCGTGTGACAGTCTTGTCAAATATCATCCCTCGATTTTTCATCAGGAATATCGAGGGATGATATTTACGATGAATAGGGAGAGTTTAGGTGTTAAGAGTTCATGTCATAACACATGTCATGTGCGTCATTGCTGTTTTAGGAACGTGAAAGGAAATCGCCCCCATTCAACCACTTGAGGATGCATCCGTTCTCCGAAGGAGTCAGTGCGCTGCAGATCTACTGTATGAAGGAGGGCGTCAAGGTACATCAACACTGACGTTACATGCTTTTGTCTGTGATATTATTTGTTGCACTGATATTTCATGAGCATTTGTCACTTATTTGGGAATCAAGAATCCATAAACTGTGTCAGCGGATTCAGGTGCTTCAGACAGGTTGATCTGTTTCACAGGATGTGTGTATACCAGACCTCATCAAACTTCTAGACATCCTCGGAGACAACGGGGTAATCATTGTTTATACTTAAACAACACATGCTGTTGAATTGAAGGACACATATGTGATGTTTACTTTCATCTTTGCAGAACCTAAGAAATGAGGAGCAGGTGGCCATCATACAGGCCAGCACGGTTCTGTCACTGGCAGAAAAGGTAAGTCTGATGACGCCGACGCGGTTCCTAAGACAAGAGTAACACAAGAGTGACACACATGATTTATGCTTGTTGTTTTTCAGTGGATTCAGCAGATCGAGGGGACCGAGGCTGCACTCCACCAGAAGATGATGGACCTGGAGATAGAGATGGTGAGTGACAACAACCTTCTGTAAACTTAGCATCATTCAGATTTAAATTTAAATGTAAAATGCGTTCATGGGCCAAAGGGTATCGTTCAGATGTTTCATATCAAAGCGCTCAGAACAAACGGGGGTCACAAATACAGATGCCCATGTTTTTACAGTGTGTACCCTGCTGTTGACAGCTGGGATTGGCTCCAGCACAAGAGGACATCGAGAAACTCAACCCAGAATGTACAGAGTTTCCTGAATCTGCGATATCTGAGCTGCTTATCTCGGCCTTGTTTCAGAACATACCGACCATAAGAGATTATTGGATTAAGTCGAATGCAAAATTATCCTGATTATATCACCACAAACTACTTATTAACATAAACTGTATATGTACTTTGTGTACTATGTTATGCTGAAATACATTCAAAAGGAATCTGACCCTGATCGGCACTCTCTGTACAGGAGATGTTCTGTAAACAGAAAGGGTATCTAGAAGAGGAGCTGGACTACAGAAAACAAGCCCTGGACCAGGCCTACATGGTAAGTGTTTGTCATTGTAACCTGACACACATGCAGCAGCCAGCAGCACTCAAAATTCTTTTTTAAATTTTCATGAATGAATGACTTTACTGAAGCAAATAGAAATGAAAAAGGTCAGTACTAGAAATCGTATTGAGGGGATTAGATGTGCAGCCAGATCTTGTGGTGGTGTCTGGGAATGGCAGCTGGCCAGACCTTAAAACCACTGCACAAACTGAAATCCTCTGAGGTAGATTTGGATGAGGGCCGGGGTCAGGGGAACCCGCCTGAAGCTGACCCCCCCCACACCCCCCGACACACACACACACACACACACACACACACACACACACACACACAC
>JBBMJM010000012.1:2307766-2333064 GCA_037832705.1 Centriscus cristatus | reverse complement strand
CACACACACACACACACACACACACACACACACACACACACACACACACACACACACACACACACACACCAGTGTTTCACAAATGTGGATATAATACATTAAAGATTACAAAGTAAAGAATGTGCATGAGGTAGAAACACTTTTGTTCTGTTTCCTGTAACAGGCTACTTCTGTTTTAAAAACCTGCTGCTGCTCTTGTCTACTCAATCTTGCCTTAGACATCAATTAAAAATACTCTGTACATACTCATGTCACTCTGGGCCCGTCGGTCAATCTACACATACACACTGCAATGTTCAACTGGCTCTCAAACCCAAGTGCCCACGACAGCACCGACTTGAAGACTTCACTCCCTTCATGTGACAACTCTCACGACATCTTTCTATCGAACCATGAAGAAATGTTCCCCTTACACAGGCTGCTGCCGCGCTTGTATTCAATCTTCAGTTCCCCAGAGGGTGTGGCATTCCTTTGGGAGTGGAGGAGGAGAATGGAGGACCGCCGGTTTTCCGCTGCATGCTCCTCTGTCAGTCTCTGAGACACATGTGCAAGGGGGAAAAAACAGCAGTATACAAAAAGTGTCTATTTCTTCACTCCCCTGCAATGTGAATTTACATGTCATGCACACACTGCACGTCTTTACTCAGTATGAATGGGTTGATCTGTGAGTGAGACACTACTAATCCTTCTTGTCGTTGGTGTTTCTCCGGACTGAAACTGAAACATGGCGTGAACGTGCTCTGTTCCATGCCAAGTCTGTCAGCTATGTGAACACCCAACGGTCTAGAATGTGATTGTTTTGAAAAGGGCAGAGATTTGACTAACCGTATGTTTGATGACTCCCTAGGCCAGACACGCTTTAGAAACTGCTGCAGTGATGAACGGAGGCAGGACATGTAAAGCATGTGAGGCCATTTCAGTTTGTTATGGATGAGATGAGGTTTTAAACAAAGACTAGGTTAAATGGGAATTAGCAACGGTTAGCCCTTCAAAGCCCCTACAAACTGCACACACATATACAGTATATCTGCATGAATTGTTTTTCTCCTTTGAAGTGTGAAGAAGGTGATCGTAAGCTTAGTGTGCAAAGCACGCTAGAAAGCAGCGTTTATGTCCTGTGGCATGCGTGGACAGCGTGTGTAGCAGCTCAGCTACAGTAAATTTTAATGTATTCCTTAGTTGAAGGCTGGTTTATCACTAAGAGAAAGGCTCACAAATCTCAGCTGTCATGAGAAAATAGATCGACAGATTCCTGCTGGCGATTGTCATCGAGATAAACGATGCTGCAAGATGGAGCAGCGGACACAAACTCACCCCCGTGTGCACAAACCTTGAGCCACTCGCACCCTGTTCAGGATGCGAGTGGCTCAACTAACATCCAACAAAGATAAACTGTAACACTAACGGCAACATAAAAGTTTGTTTAAATCACCCGTGTTGTGAGCGGGAGTTGAGCCATCGCGCAAGCGGAGACTCCCTCTCTCTGTCTCTCCCTTCAGGCACAGCTTAATGGCACGCAGCACCAATCCTCGACACAGAGGCTCAGACAACAGCAGACTCACGAACCACAAACCGACTTTCTTTTCTTGTAATGAGGCCAAACAGTATCTGAGCACACACACACACAAATATTAGTGGATGATATGAATAGTGCATTTTCTCGCTCCTCAGTCCCAATGTACCCATCACACTGGAAGGCTGAACTTTACAACCAAGTGCTGTCAATGTAAAGGCCACAAAGGTTTCACATTCATGGATTTAATTATCTTTGTATCATTTATTTTCCATAGAATAGGTGCAAGTTACAACGTTTCAAAGGCTAACATTCAGTTTGGGTCTTTCATGTTGAGATATTCCGGAACTTTTAGTATGTGTGTGTACTAGTATTACACTTCAAACATTTTGTTGGAGCTGAGCTGACGTCCGTCCTCCACCTCAGACGATTTCCCCATTTTCTACTTATTTACTTACCTATTTACCATTAACACAGTTTGACTATTATTTGATAGTGGCGGAGGTCAATGGTCATAAGTATTGGATCATTAGGGAAAGTACGACATCGTGGGAGCAAGAGGCCTAAATGCGTTGGCTTGGCTCAGCCGTTTAGACGGGGAATAGGGTGAGGAACTTGAACATTGGGGTGGAGCTGCTGCTCCTCAGCGTCCAAAGGAGCCAACTGAGGAGGTTTTTGATTAAATTGTAAGGATGCCTCCCGGAAGCGTCCCAGGAGAGGTGTTTTGGCACGTCCATCCAGGAGAATACCTGGGGGCTGACCCGGGAATTGATGGAGGGGAGTATATTTCGTGGCTGATCCAGGAACACCTCAAGGACAGTATGGACTTCCTTGACAAGGAAGACAAAGAGTAGGAGAGCGAATAAGTGTCTATGTGTAGGAATTGCTCAGCATATAAGAAGAGGTTTCTGCGAGTCTGAGAACAGACATTCAATCGAAGAGAGTGACGAAAGTTAACAGTTTTCCTTTTATTACTAGTAAACTTTGATACCAATCAATGCAAAGCGGCTTGTCACATGAAACAAGGACGGTAATAACAGTAGATAGAAATAAATTCAAACCCTAAAAGCATGAAATATGTTGATCTTGTTCTTGTACAGGCGTTGCTACTTCCCCCGGTGACTTTTATCTCTATTATTTCTTCCACTCGCCTGTTTACAGCTTCCTCCATTTCCTGTCTCTTGCAGAATCAAAATCTATCCACTTCTCTCTCTCACCCCTCTGATGGGTCTCCTGCTGAAACCAGGCTCTGATGATGAAATGAGTCCCTGCGGTCTGTAATTAAGGATTACTGTAAGTTATGTTTGACATACCAAGAGTGGAGATTGGACTACAAATGTCCTGCTGCAGTCATATGACAACTGATTGTGCTCTCTCTGTTTCTTTCTTTCTCTTTCTTTCTTTCTTTCCCCCTGGATAATCTGCTGAAAGTCTGTTCAACGCCACCATAAGTTCGTGACTCGGCAAGCTTCAAAGCGAAATCATTCAGTCTTCCTGCATGCCATCGCCTCCGAGCAGAGACCGTCCCTGAGCACACGCTCCCCGCGGATCGGGAGCAGGTTGCTGTGACGCCGTTTAATGAAGACCTTGCATTCTATTTCATCAACTCTTTCTTCATCTTCCAGTCCTCTTTTACATATTGCATCTGGTGATTTCATTATTAATGCGTGTTCATCTCTTCACTAATGAGTACACTGATCTTAGAGTTGTTTGGTTTTTGGACTGTCAGGCACAAGTGACAAAATATATGTGCAAGGTTTATGGGAATACAGGAAGAGAAGGGTGGTTCATGAGAGGAGGAAAAGGACATTGAGAAGATGCTGGAATCTAGAATCTCAGTGGAGATTCTGGATGTTTCTTCTCCAGGATTTCACCTTCCCCCAGTTCACCTGTTATTTCCAGCACAGTTTATCCTGACAGCGATGAGCACACAAACACACTTCCTCCCCCATGTGGTCTCAGACCTAATCAGACCTCCAGCAACTGCTCCTGGCTTTTTGTCCCCTTTGCAAGACGACGTCAGAAGTGCTGCAGTTTGTTTTCCTGCTCGTGTTAATTATATAACCCAATTATACCATTGCAGAGCTGATGCCGAGAAGCTAAATTAGAAGTGATTGGCTTCATTACAGCAGCCTGAATGTACACAGGGTGCTTTCAGGAGGCCCCATTTCAAAACACTCCAATCTGTGGGATGTCAATATGTTGGATTTTGAAGATTGTTCTAGCAAGGGTGCTGCATCTTTTTGTGCAAATTGGATTTTTCTTCATTTCATCGGATGCATATAGACTGATGTTTAAACCAGCCGTGTGATCTTTAGGCCCGCTTCACCTGTCATGTCTCTGCGCTTGTATGTATTGTACCGACAGACAGATCATTACCTCAGCAAAACAGAGTCTAAAGGTTTTTCATTTCCCTGCATTAGAACACCCTGGGAGCTTTCGAAATAGAACGGTTGTGATCTGCATACATTTCTCCATTTCACTCTCTCAGAAAAACAACTGACGGTGAATTAATGATGGTTCTCAAATGGTTCTTCAAAGAACTACCTGAACGTTTATATTTACAACTGGTATGATCCCAACATCACAGCATTCATGTGACCAACATTTAGTTGTGATGTAATGTGCACTTGGATATCAATCATGATCATTAGTCATGATCATTAGTCACACTGTGCCGACATTTGGCGTATAGAGTGAATAAGTAGATTCTTCTTTTAATGATGCACATGTAGTGTGTTTTTGTTTGCTTGTTTGTTTTTCAGCAGTCAAACTTCTCTGTCACAAGCGCCTCTTCTCTTTCGGATCGTCACATGAAAAGAATAACTGAGTGGAAATCAGCCAGTCACTCCTTAATTCGTATGTGCTATCACAAACAAACAGCGTTTGGGCATAGACTCGGAGACAGACAGACAGACAGACAGACAGACAGACAGACAGACATCTCCCTGGATGTGTTTAAAGATTTTGTTCTGCTCCAGGGTGAGATTAGCTGCTCAGCTCTTTTGTGATTTACTGTAGCTGCTTGCATTCTTCTTTGCTCCTGGTTGTGTTCTTGACAAACTTTAAACTTCTGCAACTTACTGAATTATTACTCGCCTTTGAATGATTCTCCATGTACATCCCTGGTGACCTACTTCTAAAGAAGACAAAGCATTTGACGGGCGGCCTTGACTTTCGTTTTGTCTGGAGTGAAATTATTTCTCTGGCTTGATTCGATATCAACTCCACAGCATGACAGCAACACAAGTGCCTCTATTGATCAAGGACCACATCCACCTGGAGAGACAGGGGAAGAGGCCGTGTCGAGGGAAGAAGGAGCGAAGGGGAAAAAAGTGAAGGGATGAGGACGGGAGGGATTGGAGGAGGAATCGGAGGAGCTGTGTGAGGGAAATGCATCCAGCTTGCGTGAGACTGCCACACTTTGCTGTATATTTACACGCCGCTATTTTTATGGACCAAAACGATCCCTCACTCAAGTTCCTGCTCTTCTACCTCGCTTTCGTTTGTGTCCACGTGAATTTAAGCATGTTTTTCAGTGTCAGGATGCTTATTTCTAATTTATATAATTTATAAGCCAGAGAGTTACCAGGCTCATTCTAAATTACTGCGTTCGAAGCGCTGATTCCCAATTCATCACCATCCTCAGGATCATTTTGTCTTCAAAGTTTGCCTGCATTCTTTTCTCCACCCACCTTTTTGTCTTATTATATCTTCTTCCCAAACATTTCCACATTACATTTCTCCAAACTATGTATTCCTACTACTATTTCTCCTTCAGCCTCCTCCCTAAAGTAAACGCTTCAGTTCTCAACATCAGGTATGAACCAACACTGCCCCCTACAGCTTGAAATCTTTCTGGGAAAACGTGTCCATAAAGGTCAAAATGCTGCAAAATATGCATCATTAGAACCTTAGAAGAAACAGTGCCCTTTCAAATATTAAATGTATAATTAATTAACTAAAGCTACAATTTTTGATATCTGCTTATATATGTCTGGATATATGGGTATAGAAGATGTCTTGTGATGATTTTAATCATGTTTTTCTGAACTGCAGCATTTGTAATGGACATAGAGGGAACTTAACATTTAAATCATAATTGAAATTCCTTCCTTCACTTTATTTTGTAAAACAATTAATGTGCATTGAATTGCCGAGCATGAATGTGTTTATATTTACATTTTATAAGCTTTGTTTTTCATTTAATTTGTAATTGGATGTGCACAATGTTTACTCTCAGGCTCTTAGTCCATTAATTGTGATTACTTAGCTACACGCCATTCACTGTGAGAAAGAATCACTTTTTATCAAACCGTCGCCGTCAGGTAGGAATCTGTAGACATCTGTCATCCAACTGACACCGGATCCCCAAACTGTCCGCCCTTCCCATCTCCACCTTGAATTAAGTACTGCAAACAGGGGAGAGAAAAGAAGTGGTATGGTGATTGTGTCTTACTTTGTTCTATATACCAATATAAACATTGCTGAGAAGTAACAAGGCTTCTGCCAGAGACATCAGTGGTGAAATAAGGTTTACATCGTTTTTCAGAGCCAAACTCATCTTATCTCCCCCACTATTAGCAGAGACAAGCACAGGAAGACCGGTGTTGTGTTTGACAATAAACTGCAAGGGACAATATAAGCAATTGCAAAGTGGGACCAAAGTAGACATGCAATCCTTGTTACTTCCTCAGATATGGATCGAAACAATGTCTCTATGGAACTGAAATATGAAGTTCTATTACTAAATTTAATATAAAATGTGTAAAATACATTAAAACGCGTTTTATTGGTCACTTGCATTTGTAAACACTGTTGCATGAAAATGGCCCCTCACTCACTGTGCAGTGTGTAAGCAATGTTACTCATGTACACTCATCACAGAGCCCCAGTCACTGGTGTTCAGCATTCAGGACGGAGTCTGAGCCGCATGCAAAATAACTTCACTACACCCAGTTATCTTTGGTGTTACCCGGCTTTATGATGCTACGGAGGCTGCTGCTAATAGGAATTATACATGACTCAACAAGATTTCGCCAACTTTTAAGTGAACTAGAAAACAAACCACTTGCAAAACTTTCTCCTCTGCATTCATGCAGAGTAGAAATTACAGGGGAGACTCAACGTGTCTCCTGATAAGTGTATCTAAAACCCTGATGGGCTCGGAAGACCCGCCCACTCACCCAGTCCTCCATCCCATGCTGAGGCGTGTGCTGCAGCGTTTTTTGGGACAGAAAAGTCATTTTGAAAGTCTTCTTTATTCCTACAGATCCCATTAGTGAAGGTCACAGTGATACAGCATATCAACAAGGGCCACCAACACAGGTGACAATGTTTTCAGAAGGAGAGTTGCTCTGGTCCGTAGAGCTGGCGTCTTTCAGACTTCCCAGGTCAAAAATGCCTCTGTGACCTTGAAGGATGATGTGATAGTGGTAATGTATTATTACCAATAAATATCACTTTTTTTGCCACTGACACTGTTTCTTAAATCTTCCTAGACTTCCCTATTTGGGGCCATAAGATTTCACAGAATGTGCCTTTTCACTGTTGCAATATTAATCGCCATGACTGATGTGAGAAAAGATGATGATAACGATGCAATACTATGTTCATCACATCACCGAGCGAGGCTATCAATTATTCAATCCAGATGACTGGGACTGCCAGCAGCGGGTAAAACGTATCCACGGTGAAGATTTTTGCATTACTAATAATCATTTACATTTTCACCTCAACCTGCCGATGAATGAACATCAGCTTGATTAACTGTGATGAACCATCAACTTCTGTGTCCTGAACATGTTTTGGCAGCGAGCCCAAGAAAGACGAGGATAACAACACGTCCAATAACGACAGTCATTGTATCCTGTAAACAGGAAACGTCACTCCGGGAGCTTCAGGAACTAATTAAAGTGAAAACACCGAAACTCAAATGAGCTCTCATTGTGATGATGTAGTTTAATCAAGTTTGGAAATCGGACAGAGGACGGAGGTAAGGGCCATTGGGAAGGATGGAAGGATGGAAGGATGTGAAATGTTTGCATCTTGCAAAAGGAGGCCGTGTCATGAAAACACAAACAATGTGGAACATGAAGTAGATGGTGAAGTTGCAACTGATTGTGTTTTTTTGTCACAGATATAGCAAGAGAAAGGAGACGGAGCAGGACACGATCGCCAACACTGAACTTCACTCCGTTCATCTCTTATAACCAAACGTCAGTGTATCACCACAGATATTTTTGAGACATCTTCTATGAGAGTACGAGAAGAAACGTAGAACTGAATCACTATCACCAGTCGACTCCTGTGTCAAAGGTAGCACTCAGGACCTCTGACTGTAGTGACTAATCAGAGGCCGAGAACTCTGCGACGTCACATGTTTAGTACCAGCCTGGATCACTTGGTACCTTGATGGAGGTTCATCTAAAAAAAAAAAAAGTATTACTAATAGAATGCAAAAAAAAAAAGAGCCGAGTCGAGTCAATCTGGAACATGGAACTGGAATATGCTGTGAATCAAGCAAGACAGGCAGCTGAAACAAGAACACGGTAAAAACAAAAGCAAAAGGAAAACAATGGAACATGGAACAAAGATGCAAAGGAAACACCACCAACACCAAGTTAAATGGAAACCTACAAAAATGAATTTGATCTCGTCCATAGCCAGCAACCGTTTCCAATCCTTTCACTACGAATTACTGTCAGTAGTTGTTTGCCTGTTAAACACCATGGTGACCCTAATTATTGTCTTCCTGTTGACAACACAGACTTGTGTGCTGTGTCATCTCTTCTCTCTGTTGATGTGCATTACATCCAAAGGATTATGAAGTGACCCCCGTGTTGCCAGAACATTCTCTAATGAGACACACTTGCACATAAAGCATACACTTGGAGAAAGGGGAGGAAAAAGCTGTGGAGTAATGAATGTACTTGGACTAGTGCTGTATAATATCCAACCATCCAATTACTGTGGATGTAGACAAAGTAGCTGTGGTAAAGGATGAGGTGTCTCACAGTACATTTGAACCTTAGTTAGAAATGACAATCCTTTGTCTTCTACACAATGCATGAACGTCCTTCAGAATCATTAATCAGTTTTTAACTTCAAAGAGGCTGTTTATGACCGAATGTCATGATCATTCTGTATTTTAAAAATCACACTAAATTACTTTCATGTTTCTTGACATCCAGTGTTGATGTTGAATGCACATGATGGTCGCGTTCATGTTTTCGTTCATGTGTTCTGAGGCCGGATACAGGGTTTTTTTTGTTTTGTTTTTTAAGTGTTGAGAGCTGTGTTGCACCGTACTTCAGCCAGTGACTTACCTGCTGAATAGATTGTCATGTCTCTGGATGAGATGCTGCATTGATTCTCTGCCGGATTATGGTTCTTTATAACACCAACAAGAGGTGGAAGAAAAGCGGAAGGAAATTGACACATATCCTGAAGACAATAAAGGAGGAAATCATGTTCGAATGATAGCTGAGACTTTCACTGTGAGTCAAGATTATATATTTTTTAATTATTGTAGCCAACAGCAAAAGTTGTTAAACCTTAATTACCACTGACCCTTTGAAATATTTGTATTAGCACTGAAACATAAACTCTTACTACACCGACTCTGAAAGCACACAGGCTCTGATCACACTGCAGATAAAAGTGGTGTGATTTTATTGTGTGAAGAGCTGTGTGACCCATATCGGACTTCTGTGTGATTATTACATCGCTCTCTAGATCAACAATCAAGATCAAACATTGGTAGGCAACTCACCAGTGGCAGGTGCCATGGAGGTAGTCGGTGACGGTCATGTAGGTGTCAAACCAGATGTGACGCACAGAAAACCTCTTTGACTTGGTCCATAAATCAGAGTTGAAATGTTGGAGATACAGACAGGAGGAGGGGGGAGGGGGGGCATAGTTGCTTACTGTGGGGGAAATGTGGAACACTTTTGCCTGGGGTGTAAATTTGTGAACTGACAATCTGGGATATGGAACTGAGTCTGAAGCCTTCAAAGATTTGAAGACTTGCTCTTGATTTGTTTTGGTCTGAACCGTATCTCCTCTCCACCTCAGTCTACCAAAGGAATCAATGTACATTCAAACATACGTGTACGACCTTCCTGTTATTTGCTTCTTTAAATCCCAAGTCATTTCTGTCATGGATTTGAGAACAGGGAGTTTTTACCCTTTTAACGAAGAAAGGCCACCGAGGTCACGTTCCAATTCACAGACTAAAACCTTGGGGAGCAGCTGTGTGTGAAGAAACACTTACTCTCATTCACACTTTCACACCTGGGAACTGCCCCATGCTATCACAATATTACACTGTGGTTCTGCCACAGATGGAGAATCTATCTGCACATTTAACAAGTTGTACACGAGTCTGACACACAACACTGCCTGTTTGGGATTTCAGATACATTATCAGGGTTTTTGTTAAAACCCTGATAGTTACTGGTGTGACTGGTTATTGAAGTAATCTGAGGCTGCAGTACAAAATCTACTAAACAGTCTATGATATTGGTTAATGGTCCTCACGCCACTGTGTGACTCCACACCCATTTATTTTCGGCTATGGTGTTACATATGCTTCCATTTGATTTTTAGTTAAGTTACATAGAAGTGTATTTACTGCAATAAATTGTTTTAGTTGTGGATTTTGTCTGTTTTAAGTTAAGACAAAGTGTTTCCAATGTGCAACAAAAAGGAAGAAACTGCTGAGAACTGAGACAGCAAGAGACAATGCTACTACCTAAATTCATTTCCTTTGCAGTGATCATGGATGTTCTTAGTAGAAATTGAAAGCGAAGGGGCAGAGAAACAGCAGAACCAGGCGAGACAAATACAGAAGGGGGAGTGATAGTGATGATGAAGGGAGTTTGGAACAAGGAAGAGGCTACGACCAACACACAGACAATAGCAGAGTGAGGAATAAATCTGTCGGTTCACACTCAACTGCAATTATCCAATTCTTTTTCAAGGCTCCTCTGTGCTGGAGAAATCTATGAAGCATCTGTTATGTCACTCATGAGAACCAGGCGCACCGAGTGACTAGTGCACACGGCACTGCATCATTTGACACAAATAATTGCATGTCTGCTGCACGTCGTGAGGATGCCACAGCCGAAGTCGATAAGACAATATCGGTCCAAGGCGTAACAAGGACCAGGTGGTTCAATTATATTTAACATTACTTACATTACTCCAAATGATATATCACAATGAGGAAATGACATATTTTAATAAATAAAGTATTTTAATAAAGCAAACAAATGGACAGTGGGTTTTTTTTTTCTATTTTATTAATAAAGTGAACTGATAGAAGACAGTTGTTTCAGACCAGTGGAGCTGTTCATTATTAAAACACTCAACTGAAACATGCTCTTGGGGCAAATTGGAGACACTGAGACATACACTATGCCAGACAATGGAAACCGTCTTGAACTCGCTCATCGGTCAAAGTTGTGTCTCACTTGTCGCTGCAACACTTTTGCAGAGCGAAATTAGGAATTATTGGTAACTGGTTCACTGATAACTCAAAGCCTGGAGGCCACGGACAGCTTCTGAGAATGTTCAGAATTGAAGCGTTGCCATCGCCGAAATTAGTACAAAGACGTCCCTCTAGTAATTTCATCCATGGTTACTCGTTGGGAAAAAGAAAAAAAAAATCACCCCCAAAAAAAGAAAAAAAAATATTAGTTAAGGGCTTGCTTGAAAGAAAGTAGGCCAACTTTAATTGAATCACAGAAAAAGGAAAATTATTTTTAATTTGTTCATCTAGAGGCAAAGCATGGACGGTGAAAATGATTTAATTAGTGATGACTGCCGTGTTGCAGGATGCCGACATGGATTGCTTAATAATTTTGGTTTACCTCAGTGGAGAGCTGGCATTCCCATTAAACATCACACGTTGTCTCAGGCTTTTCTACAAATAGCAAAAAAAATGTTTCTAATTGACAAAACCTTAACCAAGAGACATTCGTAGAAGGTGCTGTGATGACGCATAACATCGCTGGACTTGGTGCATGGATGAGAAACATGCGAAATACAGAAGAGCAGGGACCGCAGGGACCGGCTGGGGACCCCTGATAGGAAGTGACCACTCCCCGCTCTGACTGCAGGTAACACTCGCTTGTTATCAGCTGAGAACCACAGTTCAGACCTGTGTGGTGTGTAAATCCTCTAGGAGGCATAATCCCCACCCACATATACGTTTACCAAAGGCAGGCCAGTGCATTCCATTTATAAGCAGCTGATTTATGAATGTCATATTTTTTAAAAAACACAAGTCCAAATCATGTTTGTTTGGGGTTTTTTTAAGCTGTGGAGAGCTGTTTTACGGCGTGATATAAAAAGATATGGAAACTCCTGCATGCACTGGAAAATCTATATGAAACATTTTGAACTGTGTGTCATCCAGCTTTCTCCTCTGGGAAACACATCATTTACATTTACATCATTTCCAAACATGTAACAGCAGAAAACTACTCATACAAACAATACTTACTGAACATAAGTAATCAGCTGTGGAAGTTCCATGTTGTCACTCTGTTTTCTACTATATTCAGCTGCTGTGTTGTGTGTTGAATAAATCAAAACTCTTACATTATTCAGTATAACCTGTGACGGCGACAAGGACCCAGTAGGATTGTTAGTGTGGAAGCGTGTCGAGTAAACGCTTAGTGTCTCTCACATGGGCAGAGGAGGAAAACATTCAGTAACACTTTGTTTGCTCTGTAGTCGTGCCCTGAATATCACACTGATGAACCAAATCAGTCAAATCAATCGATACAAAAGTGAGAGAATGAGACCGCTTCAAACTCGATCAAACGTTATATAAATCTTCATATTAGTGGTATAGAGTCATTGGAATGTTGCTCACGTCACTTTATCTTCCAGTTTTGAACATTTAAATACCATCACTGATTGACAAAAACACATCTTCAGCACAGTTGCAGATGAAATCTAGGAGCCATGAATGGCACGCTCTCCCTCCTACAGTCAACGTGTTTGTTTTCCAATTGCAGCTCACAGATAGTTCAAGTCACTGGCAAGCAAAGCAAAGAAGACAGCCGGCTACAGAAAGCACACCACTACCCGGTGTGTGCCAAAGTAAGCAGTAGTTTGAGCCTCCACTGTGCAATTGCAAAAAAAGTTGGCAAGCCCTGGTGTCAAGACAGAAAACAGAGGTAACAGAGTGAGGAGGGCAGAGGGATCATGGAGGGCAAAGGAGAACGAAGGGGACAAGATGAGTAAGTCAGTAAATTGGACATGAAATTGAATTACCAGAGTGGACGTGTGTTTGTGTGCACGCTTCTTCTCTTTGTCTCATTCTTCATCTGCTTCCTTCCATGTCACCCCTGCCGACGTGAAAGGAATCCTTGAGGATACGGGACACGGCGGAATACCAGGGAAATCCTCCGCTTTGTATGCAAATACATGAAATAATAAATACTCGAAAGGAAACAAACACACACACACACTGACTTCTATCAGCGTCATATGTTATCACTCGTCTGTCGTCTCTGGCCATTTGTTGTCATTTTCTGTATCACGCTGTGTCCTTGTCATTGAGCCTGAAAAACGATATGCCATGTCGCAATGAAAAATAATTCTGACATTTCCCCGATGCAAGCATTCGCCGAGAGTGGGTGCAAGCTGAGCAGCCTTGTGGTGGTAAACACACAAAACTGTTTTTTTTCTTGCTGTCATTTCATGTCCTCCAGAGTTGGTTTTCCATTTAGAACTTTACAAGGTCTCACTCACTGAAACAGAGACTTGTTGTTTCTTTTGAACAATATGTCATTAGAAATCAACCAATTATTGTTATTGAACGTGTTGAATGTGGCTCCATGAAGAATGATGGCGATGCATCAAATATTCTTGTCCAGTCTATTGATCCTCTCACAAATGGAAGGTTTATTCATATTTTTATTCATGTATAGCCAAACAAAGTTTCTAAAAAATAAATAGGGAATAAGAGAAAAAATTGAGATAATCATAATTATTTCTTTCAGGATAATTGCACCTGGAAAATCCCTAATTGTGGTATCCCAAACTGCGACCACCAGTGTGAGACGAGACAGGGATTTGGACCGCGGTGAAATCAGAGCCAGAGGGAGAGGAGAGAAATCAATGGAGCTGAACAGAGCAAGGCGGACTTCAATAGCTGCACGTCTAAGTTCCCAGAAGAGGCTCTGTAGCAGGACTTGTAAACCTCAACGACCCTATGACTGCAGTTTTTAGTGCCTGTAATTTGCCTGATAGCAGCAATTAACTGTGAAATTCAGTGCTCCATTATTCAATAATCCATCTTCTGTTGTATATGTGCTTGAAACATCCATTTGGAACATGTTTTCATTGTAAAGTCTTCAGCTACAGGATAGTTCATGTGACTTTTAGGAACTAACAGCATCTCTCCACCACATGTAGGGGGGCCGTCCCCGTCGTCTAAACACCTTCTACCTTTTATTTATGTGCCACTGTGATAAAATGTACTCGACAGGCTGTGCAAGCGATTTCTCAAAGTAAGTCAAAGTGACGCCGGTATCATTGTAGAAGGGACTCAAGAGCAAAACATGTCTATCAGGAAAAAAAAGATTACCTGCTGGAAACCCTTCAGACCGACCACTACCCACAAGCCAATCGCACGTCAGACTCTCCATGAAAAAGGGTGACGGTCAGAGTCATAGTGATAACGTATAATTCAATTGTCTATTATGGGGAGAATCGATTCCATCTCGGGGTTCAACCAATGAAAGACAATCCTACACTGACTGGGTCTACAGGACAGTGAACATGTTGCCCGATGGAGTGTTCCTGTTCACCCAGAACCCACCCACAGAACAATCTGAGGATCTGCGCCCTCAAACGTTTAAAAAGCTTCAGCAATGACACCACCAAAGAGTTCCAGATGTTGTTGACTCACAGCAGCAGGAAAAGCATGTTTTTCTTCCAGCAGATGGATGACACAAGGGGGATGGGAAGTGAATCCCGATGGCCTGCTGGATTAATTACAGTGTTGAAGTGGGGAAAGGGGGCTTGAGTTCTGTAAATACTGCTGCAGTAATGTGAGGTGTATCCAGTCACTGAAGACAGTACTAACAGTATAAAGTATGTCGTATCAGTGCCCAGCCAGCGATTGATCACCGTCAAATGCTGACGACAAAGCTGAACCACAGCTGACATTCTCAGTGGTGCTGAGGGTTCCATGAATTCGTGATGAAAATTAGATGTGACCCCCAGAGAACAAACTTTGCAGCAGGAGGCAGTATTCACATTTTCATTGTGTTACAACAAATGAAAATGAAAACAAACTGGCAAGGTTTTTTATATATTTATCCCTGCCCTATCTCTTTCCCCTGTCTTTTAATTTGGTGGCGAAAACAATTCCTGAGAATAAAGTTACCAACAAGACGAATGGGTCAAGTGAGCCGTTGTCAAACGGCAGCCGCACAGGCAGGAATTAAACCCTCCGTGACAGAAACACAAAAGTCCAGGCGCCATTGTTTTGTCCCTCCATCCCGGCCACAAACAAGCAAACTCACGGTGAATGAGACGCAGAGAAATTAGAGGGGGGGGTTGCCAAAAGGAGCTGCATATGAAAGATGAGGGCTGAGCGTAATCCCTGCAGAAGGTACATGGACCGATTTTATATAGAAACCAGAGAGCAGAGCTGAGAGTGCCACCGCCTGCTGAGGCTTTGAAGACGGGGTTGGAGAGAGCAGAGCCCAATAGGACAGAGAGAACAGGGAGCAAGCATCTTTCTCTTAGTTGGTTGGACTGTTTTATCTGTCTGTCTGCTTGCCTGCTTCTGAGCCTGAGTCCCCCCCCCTCCCCCTGTATGTCTTGTCCTATTTTCCTCTGTGACTGCATTGTTCTGTCTGAGTAACTTTTTCTCTATGAAGATGAGATGAATATTTAACGATCCTCCATGGAAACTTTTCCTGATGCAAGTGTGTTAAAGGAGGCGAGCTGCAGTCTGAGGGGTTGCCCATGTAAAAAACACACCATGAATACGGTGTGTGCGTGCGTGCGTGTGCGCGCGCGTGCGAACGAGTGTGTGTGCATGCGTGAAATGTGAACCTTGTAAATAATATTTTTTTAAAAAGCCACATAATCATGACACTTTGGAGGATGCAGAGTGAAGCTTGCTCACATTTGACTTCTTGATTCCAAAAAGGTCAAGTAACGTAGGGGAGGGCGGAGCGCTCAGGTGATGCCATTTTTAGGACGGTTTCCCTGTCAGTTTTTGATGAATGACTTCCTCTGAACAGAGACGGTTCCAGTCTGTGACTGATCCCTCTGACAGAAATGAATGAGCGTCTGATAACAGATGATGAGTCCAGTTATTCCAGTCCATCCAATATCCTTGAATGGATGATCACATTTTAATTTGCATGACTATTTTAGCCTTTTAGCATTCACTAATTTACTTCATGCTGAAGTTTTAGGTTTTCAGGAAGGCCACAGACTTCAACTTGGGATTGGACAAAACTCAGGTCAAGTAAAAGTTGAGTGAGCAAACTGACACTACAAACCATCACTGTTGCCTCTGTTTCAGAGCCTCCTCTCTCTGCTTATCAGCTTATCAGTCTTTGTCTCTCCACTGCTGCCGACAGGAACCACGAAAACACACACCTGCCATCCTCACCGTGTCCTCCACAGGAAGTGACAAACACATGCTGTCCTAACGCACAATGTCGGAAGCATGTTTTGATTCTTTTGTTGTTTTATACTGATCCAGATAATGACTGTCGTCGATTCACACACTTACTTAGCTTGTTTTTGTCTCTGTTGCTCAGTTTCTCCCTCTCATTTCTTTATCTGCATTGCAACACTTTCTCCCGTTCCACCTCGAGCACCGTGCTTCTTCTCACCCCCCCTCCCATTAGCCTCCATCTACCCCCACCAACACACACACACACCTTCATCTTCCACATTCTCATCCTCCTCCCCATCCAACTATCTCTCATCTGTCAGCAGCAAGATCAAAGCATCAAGTCGTAGGGGTATTTAACCCAACACTGGTCCTGCTGATCAGCACCTTCTGAAGTCCTGCAGGCACCCTGACACACACACGCACAACTCAGGACTAAAAGAAGTAGGGCAGTACAGAGGAAGAGAGAGTAAAGCCTGTTAAGCCCCAATACAGCCTTGTCAAACATATTCTGACAACATGGATGCTTGGTGAAACCTTCTAAAATGTTACGTCATTGTTTATCAGGTTGTGATCAAAAGTTCATTTATTCAGATAACAGAAAAATCGGTTCTGTTGTATATAGAGAAATGGATGAATGCCATCTGGAATATGAGTTCAAGTTCATTTAATTGTCACTCTTAACATCTAGCAATGACACGTTCAACGACTGACGAGCAGCTCTCCTGTATGAGGACGTGCACAGTTGGGACGGACTCTTTACTTTCCTTACTTTTGCAGCAGAGACACTTAAAACTGAAAAAAGGCCTAAAACTAATGGCAGTATAGGCTCATCAGAAACTAATAACCAGAAATAAAACCGCTGAGTCACAAAATGTACCGCAAATATGCACACGCAGAGCGGAGAAGAACTTCGAGCCCTGCGAGAAGAGAAAGGATGAAGAGGACAGGTTATTGGCCTTTAAAACAGAAAGTGCTGATGCCGGCCATCGATTGATATCTTTCATCTGTTCGATGGGGCGAATGCATGCATAATCACAATTACAGAGGGCTCTGATCCTTAATCTACAGCCGTTTCATTTTTGTCGATCCCTTTCATTTATATTCATTAGCCCTCTGAACCTGAAGGTAGACTTCCTCTAAACTGTTGAGGTCAGACGCTGTTTGCATACTTTTCATTTTACTACCGAATTTCTGACCCCACTCCCTCCTTTTCTCTCTCTCTCTCTCTCTCTCTATCAGTTTGTGCGTATCTCATCGATACCTCCATCATTTAAAAAGATTAATATCATAAGTCAGGTGGCTTTGTCCTTCGATGTAGGACGCTGCAGTGAACACTGAACCGACCTTTGTGGGGGGAAACACCTACATCTGTTTTTGATCATTGAGAATGTTTCTACATTTTACCTTAGTTCCAAAGTGGGTTAATCATAAAATGTGTCGTTTTCATGAAGCACAAAGAGTAGAAGAATGAATGTTATAATTACTATTTCTTCGCACTTCCCGATGTCGCTGCTTTTTAAAAGAGAGAGGACCCAGACAAGTAGATGGATCGTTTCTTTTATTATCCACGGGGGACAAAAACCTATAAAGGAACCTTGAATGTTACTTGACCTCGTGAACTGTTCGTCAGGACACCTGAGGCAATGTCAAGTCATTCACACACACAAAAACAGGAATATTTTTTTCCCCTTGACTTCAAATTCTAATTACAGTTTGATGACGTGTAGCAAACGTGTGAAATACACTTGAACCACAAGGCCCATTTCAATTCCAGGTCACTGAATCACGGCGCTATGTTACAGTCTGTGTTACAGTCTGTGCACGCTGTGCTCGGAGCCCCCCCGGGTAGCATTCAGGTAAATTCTGAGCTCTACTTGTCTACTCTCGCTCAGCATTGCTCTCTCATACATCACTCAACCCGCTGGAGTCTGCATCATCACCACTGAAAACAAAAACAAAACAAGAAGGAAAATGCAGTTGTATTTGCAGTATTAGGCAGAAAATGTGTAATTCCTCAAATCATTCAGCCCTACGGCCTAATTGAGAAGAATTGATCTGAAAACCCTTTTCTCAGACTTCAGGCATTTTACCAGATCCACCTGCCTTTGACCTCCCCCTGACCTCAAACAGGCCACATTTTTAAGTGCTGTGATAAAACATGACAGTGGAGCAAAGCAACTCAATAAAAACTGTAATTACTGGAATGGGTATAGCAGGAGATCCAAATTTATGAACAAATGGAGACTTTTTTTCTCTTGACCTCTGTAACCCCGTCTCAGAGCCATCATGGCTGAAGTGCCTTGGGCAGCTAATGTTGATATATTTGTTTGGTCACAACGATTCAGGTATTGATGGAGTGCTATAGGATAAATCTGGGGAGAACCCCCCCTGGGGCTGTGAACAATATATCTGCCATCAAATTTTGCCCAAGGATGTCAAAGATGGAACAAATTGCAGCCTTCTGATAACTTTAATTTCTCTCCATGATTTGAATGTGCTTTAAGGCCTGAACTACGGTATTGCAAGGAAATACACGTTTGCACGGAACCCGTTCGCTTAAAACTGTGCAGGATCCATTCAAAGTGAAATACCAACCTGCAGAAAATTAAAAAAAAAAAAAAAATAGAGTTAGAAAACCTGAACGGGCGATTGTCAGCTAGATGCTAAATGATTTTTAGGCATGCATGTTGTCAAACATTTGAAAGGCACAGAGCTAATTAGACCACCTCAGCAGGGAGCGGGGTGCAACCGGTGGTGGGAGAAATTAATTACATCATCTAGCAGAGCTTATCAAGCGTTCATCATTTTAATCATCATAGTATTCATCAAGGTTTATTCACAAGTCAACTGTTGTGAATCAGAATCTGAATGATGCAAATGTTCTTCATGTGAGTTGACATTTCTGTGCGCTGTGAGCGATGATTGCCAATGCTATTTTGCTGATTAATTTTTCAGTAAATCAGACCTACATATTGAAAAAAAACACTGCCTCCTTTCAGGCATTTTGTATTAACATTAGAGCTGCTGACGAGTTTCTTTGGTTCAGCAAAATGTCACTGAATTCAACGGTACATGTCCTTTTACAGGTTAAGTTCAACACAAACAAACAAACACATTTTACCATTCAATGGATTTTTTAACAAAAGCTTGTCGCTGGAAAATGAATGCAACCGTCATGTATGTCTGTGTTCTGCTAAAATAACGAGCGATCATTGAAGTATAAAATGAATACAGGTGGGTCCATGATGAATTACAGTAAATAGATTTTTTTTTTGTCTTTTTAAAGACAAAGGGCGAGACTAGAAGACTTGCGTGACTAGAACGTAACTCATAGAACAGGGTTTTATATCTCCATTTTGTGGAATGCCTTGGCGTCTGAGTTGAGGTCTGTTGCCTCTGCACTAGATGGTTCTTTGTTTGTTGAGATGGAGGGGAAATTGTTTTATCTTTTTTGGAGGAGGGAAAAAGAGAGAAGGGAAGAGAGGAGTGCCAGCCAGAGATAAAATGAATAGGAAAGATAGCTTCAGGATAGAACAAGGCCCCGAGGGAAAAGCAGAAGACGATGGAAAAGTTAAAGTAAAAGCATGAATGAGACGGAAATTGACGAACAAAAGAACAGATATCGGCATAGTTGAAGTCATGAAAGCAAGAAAGAATTGGTAAGGGGGATAATTGAGCAGGTTTAAATTGTGCCTGTAGAGAAACATGGGAGGGGAGGGAGAGTTGAAGGGGAGCAGATAAACTGATTCAAAGGAAGAGAAAATTATACAATTACAGAAAAGAAATACAGGGTCAAATATTTTTACTTCAGAAATCAGCAAGAAGCAAGTTGAGAGAGAAAACAACGCAAAGACAGAAAAAAACAGGCAGAGGAAAGGAATGGGAGACAAACAACCAAATGGAAATCAAAATAACCCTAGACCAAATAAGAGGTTGTAAGCATCAGCTTCCATAACGCGCTTCCATGGAGTTCTTTACGTCTGAGAGGAGTGGAGAGAGAGTGCGATGTTTCAACATATTCAACTATTTTTATTGGAGATATAAAAAATAATTATTATTGTAATAATATTGGAGATATAAGAGGAAATGTGAATTCAGGACTCTAAACTGATTCTAGTATATTTCATTTGAAGTCATCCGTGACTTTGACCTTGTCTCTCTATTCATACAGTTCCAGTGAATGGGCGTTCCCAGGCTCGCAGTGTTTTTCCCTCACACATATGTAGTCTCCTCCTCAGCAGTTGAAATAGTCTTTCATCCTAGCTGTATTTTCTTTCACCGTTGAACATTCATTGCCTCAGTGCACGGAATCACACAGTGAACTAACATCAGCTGGAACGAGTGAAGAGGAGAGGTGGAATGGACAGAAACAGTGGAGAAGTGTGTACATGTACCAATGTGTTAAATATAAAGAGCCATGCACACACAACCATGTCTCATAAAGGACATTTGAGAGAAACTGAGCTGTGGAAATAAAGTTAAAGATTTAAGTTTGTCATATTTGAAAGTGACTCACTCTGGACAGAAATTGTCAAGAACTTTTCTACTACACAGTTCCAGCTCTGCTCGACTCGGTTTGGTTCCATTCAGTCATTTTTCCACAATTCAGTGTCTCGTTGATGTGGGTTCTGACCTAACATTCTTTTACCGCTATATAAACACATAAAGAATTGGAAAAGCCCCAATATACAACTGCAGCGTCCCCTCAGTGTTGTGTATTTGGGCACTGGTTTGTGTGTTTGTCACTTGTGATAGAAAAGGTCTTACAAAGGGCAGAACCTTCCTGGAAAATCACTTGTCTTGTTTACGGTAGGCGGTGGGCAGATTTCCAGCTGGAGATACAGAGCTGCAGAGACACAAACGTCAATCTTGGTTTTCAGAGAAAAGTAGATATGCATATACGGTATATAAACCATAGCAGCAAGAGGAAATGGACGTGATGGCATTCATGGATTCAGGCATTTTGGACCAGTGGGAGGAACTGAAACTGTACTTTTGCACTCAGCAAGTCTATGAGCTTTTACACTCCATGTACACTGATCCACAAAACATCTTGTATCTGACTTTTTGGAAGTTAGTGCTGGTTGATGGAGAGTTTACTAGCAAGGCTTTTGAGGGAGAGCAGGTTGATCTACTTCAGCTTGTGGACAGCTGGGTTAGCCTGATAACGTCAGTGAGTAGCAGGGCGCTGAATCCACTGGCAAAAGGGCCGGTTGACGGCAACATCGGTCCAAAACCATACCTCGGTTTCCTCCACCATCCACCTGAGGTCCAAAAGCAGTGTGTAGTCTTCACCATCTTCCTCGCAAATGAGCTGGGAAGGAGACTGATAGACAGTTCATGTCATGTTTTCAAATTGGCAGAATCACTACAGCACAATAAAAGCTCTGGAGAAATTACAAACATAGCCGATCTGCTTGCATACCCTCCTCCAGATATCGACAGGATTGTCCAGCAGTGGTGTTATACAGACTGAAGTGGTCTGGTGAGGCTTGCTATGACCACAAGCGGCCTAATGATGCTGATCCATACTGAATGCACTATACAGTATGAAGTATGCACGATGCAGTATTTACTGAGGTAGTATGCAGTATGTACTATGTCATGTGGTATGTCTAGGCGGTTTGAAAAGGCCTGTTCTCTGCTCTCCCCCAGGCTCTTTGCACAATCATACAGTCTAACGTGTGATGTGACTTAGCAAAGCCCCCACAGAAATATCTCAATTGGAATAAATGAGACAAAGAGACCACAAAGTTTTGTAATGCCGGGGAACTGAAATATGCATGTAATAGGAAGGCTGTTTCACACCGTGACTGCTAATAAAATATCACTGTGGAGTTAATTAACCTCAAACTGTTTCGCTGGAGCTACATAAAACGACTGCAGTGCCACTATAGCTGGCGTAGCTCAAGTGTAGATTTGTCTGTGACAGAAAATGAGTGAAACTGAAATATATTCACAAAATTATTCAGCCTGAATGTAAAAAAAACAAAACCTAAACAGATTAAATTGTCAAATTTATTGTCTCGATAGGGATAAATACTTCACAATATCTCCCCAACGTTTTACTTTTTGTTGCCAAAGGTAAAAGCAGCTAATGATGCTTTGGCCCATAACTGTGGGTGAGAGAGGTCAGTGAAATGAGGGTCGATCTGACCTGTATGATGGCGTGATTGAGCTACTGAACCAGACTCTACAAACATCAGCTAAGGTTCATATTACTTTATTGTGTCTGAGTTCCTCAGGTTCTGTGCATGTAGGTCCAGTGTCACAAGCGCCAGTTGGCCTGGGGGCCACGTTTGGTCCTTACAGTGTTCGAGGGCCGATCAATTTTTTAAAAAAAAGGACATATTTAACCTACTAATGCAAACAGCAGCTTGGAAATATGTGAGAAGATGCATGTGGACGTGTGCTACCCCACTGCCCAAAAGAGATAATAGGTGTGTTGAAAATAACAACTTGTGATGTCGTGGTTATAATCTGTTATAGATGAACGTGAAATATTTCTTCAGTGGTCGTCCAAATGAGCTCGTCCACCCATCCAAATGTGTCCAATAACAGTTCATCATACACGAGCCGTGAGGGGAAGAAGCATCAGTCAGAGCCTGATGACAGCCTGTGATTTGTACCGTTACCACCCCCAGGCTCGTGTACGACGGTACAGTTTGTGAGAGCATGCGCCTCATCTGTGTGTTTCTGTGAGCATGGAAGGACCGCTGCTGCTCAGCCCCACGGCGACTGGCAGGTAATGAGAGATTCCTGTGTTTTCATTACTTTGTACCAGACAACGGCATCACTCGGAGGGCTGTTGGCAGCGACTGAGGCTGCGGGAATGCAGTCAAATCAGATTAAGGAGCTGAGATATATGGTGCCACAGGTGAGCAGTTGTGCTGACTGGACAAACAAGCCGCTGCTCAGAGGAGCAACGCACGCAAACATTCGCACACCTGCACCACAAATAGCTGCGCGCACAGAAACATAAGCGCTGAGCAAAAAGCGCGCTCATAAACACTTAGGCCACGTCCACACGGAGATGACTTCAGGTGTGGCCACTAAAGCTTTTTATCGCATGGACATGTCGTCCACATGGAGCCTGAATATAGTTGTTTTACAGTCCCAGGGTGTTTATAACAGTTTCCAGTCTAATCCCATTTAATAAACTTTGGCGACAACACGAGAGGCTGTATGTCGCATGTGGTACCAAAAACATACGTAAAATCTTTCAAATGGTAAAAACACAGACTCGTCAGTACCATTTATATATAAACATGACTTTGGTTTTGGTTCATTAACTCAAGGAAGTCATTGTACAGTCAACGATGAGAGAGTACGATGGAAAGGGAGAAACGAGGCAACGGATAGTAAAGGTGACCGATTTGGAGCGCAAACAGCAGGGTAGTAGGAGTAAAGTGCCTTGGGACAGTATAATATTTAATGTTCCTGCCTCTGGACGCACATATATTCCTGATGAGTTTGGCCTGAATCCATCCTCGTCTTCAGATTTCCTTTACTGCAGGCGATTCAAAGGGATATTAAGAATGGGCCCTCCTCAAACGGCAAGGACCAGCTGAGGGTGAAGTGGCGGAAGCTACACAAACTATTAACGGTGAATTATGGATGTGGAACTGTATGAGAAACACGAAGAGAGAGAAGCACTGAAACAAAGAGAAAAATAACCAGTGGTGGTTCAGTGAAAACAACTGCAATTGGATAAGAACTGATGCGCTGCTGTAATCCAATTGTCTTATTTAAACACTATATTTTCAGCTCCTCTGCAGTTGGTAATGAAATCATTTCTTAGGACACCCCTCCCTTTGCAGAAAGCCCTTTAAAATGAGTTCTTTCAAAAGCCATGGAATCAGCTACAACATATATTTTCTGTGGTTTAATACTTCTTGAATTCTTCCACATTAAGCCGAAACAACAGTCTGCGAATACTAGGGAACTGTGGGAGAAACTGATGTGTGTGTGGCTGAGTACTGGGGTCTGGAGACAGTGGGTCTCATTCATGAAAGGTTCACAAATGTGTAGCTCTTCAGATATAAGACCACTCTACTAAAGACCTGCTCCAGATTCATGAACGCTGTGGGAAACTCAGATCTGATAGTAAGCTTGTGTGTAGATCATGAATTCTAGTCCGTCGTAAACTGACAGCGTGCTCCCGCTAATCGCCAATGACCACCATGTAAGGAGGGGTCGATCCAGGGCAGGGAGGTGACAGAGGCTGTAAATGTGGAGTCTCTGCAGGTCAGACAACCACGAACCAGGTGAAGAGTAAATGGTTTGATACCAAAATGAAAGGAAGAAAGGAAACGCAGACGTGCACGCAAAAAATAAATAGCATAGCACAGCATAACTGGGGAGACCTCTCTGAGACAGCTCCATCCTCCATACGTGTGCCAAACGGGCTATTACTCAGGATGAAGGCATCCTGCTTCCACCACGTCACTGTGTTACAACGGTTAACGACACACACTTTGCATCCCAGATCAGTCACACATTCATGGTTTGTGTCGACAAACCGAGCCTGTTTGCCGTCACCCTGAATCCCTGCATCACTTGGACTGGCTGTTTTGCCCCACAGGACAAATTTGATGTACTGTGGTATTAGTTTTACAACCGCTCAACATTGCAGGGAGGATGTGGCTCATTGATGGGTGAGAAATGACGGCCCTGGAACTAATCTCCTGTGGGAAGGTCCCTGTGGCTAGAAAACACAGATCGTACCTGGAGACACGGCTTTGTTCCACATAGTTTTTATGATCTTGAAATTCATATTTTCATGCACGTTCACCATTATTAATTTTACGATTATTTTCATTACTTCTATTTTGGCGCATCCCCCAGAAGTGGCCTATACACACAGTGTGTAATCAGTGAACTGATTTCTGGTTAACTAATTTAACAACAGTTAACCTGACCTGCATCTTAAAATGTTTTGTGAAATATAAAAGATAAATATAAAGTGGTTTAAATTAAATAAATTGGTATAAAATGGTTTTACATTATTGTACTTCCACTTTTGTCATGTTTATATCACATGTTTCATAGGCATCTGCATATTGTGTACATAACAGGACAATTTGAATTAAAACTAATTGCCAGTAGTGTCAAGCATTA
>JBBMJM010000012.1:2289966-2302787 GCA_037832705.1 Centriscus cristatus | reverse complement strand
TGAACATTTATGACTAGTTAAGGTAAGTGATTTACATTTTTACATTTTAAAAAATGTAAGTGGAAAAGTGGGATTGAAATAGCTGGCTTTTCAAGTATTTCAGTCTTTCGCTCTATAAAGGGTTCAAAGTCATCAAATGATGTCAATACAGGAAATGGAAACTGGAAATGTTACCTGGAGCTCTGCCTGTTCTCACATGGAAGCTTTATCTGAGTGGGGGTAGACGAGGTGGAGTCCCTCTCACTTGCAGGAGGTGGGTCAGAAGAAGTCTCAGTGGACCTGAACTCATCTGTGATGAGGCTGTAGGAGCCAGAGGAGGCAGAGGGAACCTGAGCCCGGGAGGACGTCTGAGAGGTTGGGGTCGTGGATCTACTTGAGGTCTTTTTTCCTGCTGTGGTGAGAGGTCCAGCTTCCTCCCCACTTCCCATCATTGTCCCTGAGTTCTGCTTCTGGGTATCGTCATGCATCTGTCCTGGCGTGTTCTGTGGACCAATGATCTCTGGATCTTTCTCTGCTTGATTCGACAAATATCGTTCCCTCTGCCATCTTTCCTGCCCCTGCGCTTCTCGGACGTGGGCAAAGAAGGAAGCGTTCCTTTTATCTCTGTCTGACCCTCTGGGGCCAGCTGAATGCTTCCAGAGTTGATCCAGCTGCTCTGAACTTTTACTCAGAGCAGTCATCCTCGTTAACTTTGACGTGCCCAGCTCTTCCATGGACTTCCCTCTCTGGGCAACAACACGCACACGCGGCTGGGCTTCAGGGGACGACTTCACTGAGGGGTCTCCGGTGGCATTCTCCTGGGGACTACAAGTGACATTCAGTATTAGAATATGAGACCAATGTAATTTGGTACGTTTCTTGAGAAAAGGTTAACAGCTGCAATGATTCATGAAATGTAACAACAATAGGGTTTGTTTTAAAGTAACTGTTTTTAGACAGTCTTAATTTGTTTCAAGCAAATTTTCACTTTTAAAATTTGTTTTTCTTATTAATTCTTGTTTTAAATGTAAAGAGATTTCATGATTTATTTTCATTAGAAATAAGACAGATATTCTTAGAAAGAATTGTTGTCTGACTTGAATTTTTGAAGTATCTTTAAGAGTTGTTTACTCTATGATGTTGCATTAATACGATGAAGGAATGCTGCTTGCTACAGCATTTGCTGTGTCCTGAACCACAACGAATAAAGTTGAGACTTAACAGACCAGGGCCTCATTGCACACATCAGTGACTTAATACTCTTCTGACCTAAAACCAGCACAAATGTCCCAGTTTGTCTGCCAAACCGGTTCATACCTCCGGGTTTCTACAGTATTAACTGGCGATGGATTCTTCTCACAGTCAGGTGCCTGTAGACCCTGAGAACAAACAGAATGCTGCACGTGAGTGGAATTTCTAATGGTACACAAACATTTTGTTCTGAGATCGATTGTAGGGCAGTTGCATGTGACCACATGTTGAGTGTCTCACACCTGAAATGCATGTGGTGTGGATGTGGATCTGTTCCGGAAGGTGATCGGTGCTTGGGGCTGGTCCAAGAGACTTTCCACGGAGGCTGACTTCCCCTGAGATGGACCTTTGCCCTCCTTCCATGTGGGTTGATTGGACTGACCGACATACTGGCTTGAATACGACTGTGCTGAGAAGAACTGGGCGTACCTGCAGCACAGAACACAACGTGAACATTTGTCTGAACATCTGCACCACTCACCATCCTTCTCTTCAGTACCTGATGGAGCTGGTGGAGGAATCCAGGATGCGTCCTGCAGAGTGGGGTCTGTGGATTTTCTTCTTGGGGGTTTTGCCCTCATGGCTGGCTGATAGAGGTCGGGGGCCCCAATCAAATGGTTTCTCTCCCAACGAGTGCCTCTGTCGCGGTGGAGGTGGTAACTGCGGTGCTGGCTGCTGCGGCTCAGCCACTTTGTGGCCGGTCTTTCGCTCCATGTACTCCACCAAGGCTTTGTGTTGAAGATGTTTTAGGCTTATTTTTGCGGTGCTAGACACTGACTGGGCTCGATCTCTAGTCTCAAAGATTTTCCTGCGTGCTGCTACGAGACCCTTTTCTCCTTGTTGCGCATGTTCCTCCCCCTCACACCTTCCTGCAAACAGGCTGTAACTTTCATTGTCAAAGGAGCGGGAAGCAGACTGGTTGCGGGTGCTACCAATCTGGTTTAGCTTCTCCGGTTCAGAGTAGCACATCTTCCTCTGTTCGGCAGTCAGTCTCTTCCTGCCTCCGATTCGTGCCACCTGGGGCTGGGCGATGAGTGCTTCCTTTTCATTGCTCAACTCCTGATTCTCCATGACTTCCTCCTTAATGCTCCCTTTCTCTGTTTCCTCAGAGGCAACAGAAGGGGTGAGTGTGTCTGTGGAAGTCTCCGAGTCCTGGGATGAGGAGAACGAGTGAGTCACTACCGGCTTCAGCTCAGGTTTTTGCCTGATGCGGGGGGGCAGTGACAGCTGCAGGTCCCGTCTTTTAAACGATGTCTCCCTCAGGACCTTCGACTGGGCATCCTTCAGCTTCTCTTTGTAGTACTTCTTAAAAGATTCATCCAGAGTGTTACAGGCCACGGCATTCACTTCTCTATCATTCTTAGTGGTGTCACCATGTGGAGGTCGCTCGTTGTCATTAACAACCACATCTCCATGAACTGCTTTGCTGAGAAGAGCTTCTCGACCTTTCATGCTGAAATCAGCATACTTTTTGGGCTGTGAAACGGCCCTGCTGGCTCCAGTGAGGTGGTAGAGAAGTGGGGTGGTTTCTTTATTTATCTTCTCGCTGGCTACGTCTGTCAGTGGCTGCCGTTTACCTCTCTTCGCCTGCTCCCCCTTCCTGTAGCGGTTGGACTGACCGCTGACCTCCTTCATTTGTGGGCTTGGGTGTGGAGAGCAGTTCCTATCAGGTCCACAGTAGAATATTGGGTTGCTGGCAGTGTGGCGACCCATCTCTCGACTCTGCATCATGTCGATATCTTCTAAGGAGTCAAAGCTCTCAGAGGACTGTATGGAAATTAAGGATGGTTTGTGATTTTCCTGGTCCAATCTCCTAGGGGTCACATCCTTTCCTTGGGACTCTCCTTCACCTAAAAACACATCACTAGAACTGCGAGAACTGTCTTTGAGAGGTTGAAACAAATTTTCCATTGTGCTGTGGCACCTTTCTCGCAGCTGATGTCTCTCCAACACAGTAGAGCTGTCGCTCCCTGTCTCAGACCCACATACAGATGCAGACTGCGTCCTCATACGGGATTCAGACAGTTTACACACTCCTGTGACAAAGTAGAAATTCCCTTTGTGCTGGATGCTGCTGTTGACCAGGCTCTGGCCACTCGGGCTCCCAACTCGGACTGGCTGGGAACCAAGCCAGTCACTTGGTGAATTGACTTGTTTGCGCTGGCTAATGCCACTTTTGGGTTCATTATAATAGTCTCCATTACACCCACCGCTGCTTGGCAGTTGTCTGGGTTTCAGGTGTTCTGTCTGTTTTGTGGTTCGAGGGGGTGATCGGCTAAGGATATTTGGGGACTTTTGCTGCTCCAAAGCAGTTTTTTTATTGGTGATGAAAAGGTACTCTGGGCTCATAGGCACTCTGGTGTGGTCCTGAGGCTGGAGGTGAAGGCGGTACGTTGGTGGTTGTTGGGCATTTGTTGCCGCTGCCCTCCAATCTGCATACAGTGGTTCAGCTTTACTGCCAGAGTTGCTTGATTCTACGTTTGTTGTCTCAGTTCTTGCGGTATCAAGACCATGGGTATGTTTATTGTGGGCTCTGACCTGGTGAGAAAATTCTGTTCCATGATGGTTGACTCGACTGTTCTCCAAATTTTTTGTTGCTGTAAAACTATCTAGGCGTGCTGGGATGGGGGGAGGATGCACATCAGGGTTAGCCCCTTGAGATGAAACCCCCAAAGAAGTCACTTGCTTGGAAAGGTTTTTATTGGTGTGGATGCTGTTAATACCATTGCAGTGATTTACATTTGTGCTGGTATTATTGCAAAGGTGCTGTGAAATAGCTTCCACAGAGCGATAGAGCTGGTCCATGGTCTTTGAGTCAGACTGTAGAACCTGGGTCGGGTGGTAAAGGGACTTCACATGCTTAAGATCCGCAAAGTGGCTGAAGGAGCTGGACTGTAGGTCGTCAGGAAGGTATGTAGAAGGGTAGTCTGGGGCAGTGGACCCGCCAGAGAAGGAGCTGTAGGCAGAGTCTCCTTTGCCGTGTTGATGGTGGGCAAGTTGTTCAACAATGCTGCTGTTGGACTTGGCTGGGGAAAGCCGGCTGACAGGCAGAGGATGTAGGTCCACGTTGCTCATTCTCTCACAGTGGAGGTTGTAGCAATCCATGGAGTACTGGGGTAGATGTCAGGGAGGGAGGGATGGGCGGGGTTTGTAATGGAGTCGTATGCGCCCGTGTGCATGTGTTGGTGTTGTAGGTGAAACTGAGGAATTTAACACCCAAACATTTGCACCAGGTCGTGTGCTTCACACGTCACCAATTAGGTCATTTTTCTGCCTCCTCTTTGTTCCCTCTGGAAATGGTGAATTCAGTATCTCCTAGGGTAGAAGCACAGACACAGCACAGACCTGTTATCAGCCTGATAATCTCACCTCGGGGTTGGTTCCAAAAACATCCACAATGACATTTTAATATTGCGTTGCCTTGGCACGTCCACCGGGTGAATGTTTCTTATACCTACACTGCCTTGACAATCACTCTGATAATGAACCTCCCTGGTCTAGTGTCTATGAAAAAAAGGCTTTTCTCTAATAGCAGGCACTAATACAACATCTTCCCTGACATTTCTAGGTCAAATTATTACAGTTATTTTTCAAGGGGAATTGTGCCCCATCTGTTATAAGCTGTAAAATCTAATTATATCCCACTTCACAGAAAAATGTTAATTATCGTGTACTGTAAGAAAGTACAGTTTTGGATTAAAGTCGTTTATCTTGATGCAGCAAAGTGGAGTTACTGGTACAGGGCAACACCAGGGGGAAAATCCTCTAACTCAACCTGTATTCCGAAGACTCGCATTCATCCAGGTCTGGGTATATCTTAGCGCGAGGTTCTTAAAGGCACAAGCAAGTCAAGTTACCGTTCTACAGACATTGTAGAGATAACTGATTTCAATGAGATATTTGAACACATCTTTCATCTAATGTTTCTAAATCAAGTACCGAAATTTTAGATTCAAATTTTTAAGAATCTGACAGCAAAATAATTACCAATGTTTTCTTAATATTTCCTGCACAGCAGAAAACTCATTTTGTCTGTCTTTACAGATCACTCTATTTTATTTGACCAAATTCCCACTTTTCTCATTAAAAGTCAATGCTAATAATTACAGCCAAATACGTTCACAGCAGTTTGGTTTTATAGGTCAGTAAAGTTAACCACCTGTTTAAGGAGTCGGTCTGCTGTTTTTCATCGACAAGGCCTCTAATTAAGCCCCTTGAGTTTGTCCGTGCACGTCGCAGCACACATACACAAAAATGCGGGGAATTCCATATGGAATGGCAGAAATATGTAAAGATTATCCATGTGATACATAATGCCTTATAAAGCATGAGTTCTGGATACAGCTCCACACAGCACTGCTCTTGACAAACTGCCAAAAAGACAAAATACATAGTAGAACGGAGACCAACAGAACAAGCTTCTACTCATGACTCATGTTGTTCCTTTGCTCGAAAAGCACTCGCTGTCAACTGAAAAAACAAATGTTCAAAGAAAGCCGCTCCTGCAAGTTAATAACAGGTTGAAGTATATTTTGTCACCTAATTACATGCTGATTGTTCACTGCTCCATCTTTCCATGACTTTGTCTTGTTGAACCTACATACCAGTCATTCATAAGGAGGTCAGTGCTGCCAACAGAACAACAACAGAAGACAAGCCAACCAGTTCATCAGCATTAATGCTGAATTCATAGAATTGGGTCTCACCGTTGGTGTGAGCTGGAGGAAAAGTGCAACTCTGTTATTGTTTTCTTTTTACTTTTACTTTTCTCTTCACACTCACAATTAAATGTAAAACCTGAGGTAAAGGGTCAGTTAGCTGCTCAGACTATTGGCCGGAACTGCTGGCCAAGCTAAAAGAAAGAAAGACTAAAGATGATCCTAGGTGGTTGTGTTGCACACACACAACACCCAGCTCGTAAAAGCCTTTCAAACTACAGTATTAAGGGGGATTCCATGTGTTTATGAAGGGCCGTCTAATCTGCGGTGTGTCTGTTTGTGTGTCTCTGTGGTTTCCAGCCCTTCTCTTCCCTATGTGAACAGAGAGGGGCTCCCAAACAGGGGAGCGCTCAAGTGGAAGTGATGGAGGGGACAGG
Source organism: Centriscus cristatus (assembly GCA_037832705.1). Taxonomy (NCBI): domain Eukaryota; kingdom Metazoa; phylum Chordata; class Actinopteri; order Syngnathiformes; family Centriscidae; genus Centriscus; species Centriscus cristatus. The sequence goes on along the minus strand of JBBMJM010000012.1, from coordinate 2,296,462 downwards.
CAGTGACAAAATGTACAGAGAGGAGAGGGAGGGAGGGTGAGGCAAAGGGTGACCGGTCCAGACAAACACCCTCACACGCAAACTACAACAACAAGAGACAAGGGAACTGCACAATGACAGCAGGAAAAGTGAATGCAAGCTGAAAGACTGGATCAACAGTACAACATAGTCCTCACAACAGACACAGCTTGCAGAGTTCAGTGAAAGTTTCCTGACTTCAAAAACACTATTGCCATGAAAGAAATACAAAAACTCACCCAAATTTTGAATGTAACTTGCCGAGTTTCGCGTTTTCCATTAGAAATCTAAGTTTAAACTAAAAGATTAGTCAAAGGAGTTCCATTCTTGTTTCTTAATCACGTCTTTCTTCCTCCGGAGAGGGACCAGACCAAGTAACCAGGAGAGCAAGACATTAGAGGGAAGACTTCTGGTTAGTCTCCCCCCCCCCCCCCAACACTCCAAGCCCCAAGGCTGCCTAGAGGGAGCCACTGATTGGCTAGTCGATGACGTCCAGCTCTCCGGTGCACAATGCGTGCAACGGAGGGAATATTTCACTGCTGCAGATAGCTGCTCGCGCCGGACGCCTGAACAACAGAGAGAGAGGAGGAAAAAAAGAGGCCTCGCATTCCTGGCTGGCTTCAAAGACGGAGCACAACCCGGGCGCCATTCATTCCCAAGGCCCAGAGCCCGGCATATGGAGACTGGCCAAGGCAGGAGGGATGAGAGAGGAGAGGAGGGGAGGGGGCGGGTGGTAGTAGATGACCTCCCAAAAGAAAAATTCAACAGTCCCTAGCTACAACAGTGTGACAGTAATTACAAGTCAAACAGCTCATCAAGTGACTTGTGTAATAATTACGTGGGTAATTTGGGAGCAGTATGGCATTCCAACGATATGGAGGTCTTAATCACTGTAATTTATTTTAATTCATGTTAAAAATGTTTTTTAAAGTAGCTTTATTATTTAATAGTTATACGTGAGATGCAATGGCTATGACGTAACAGTGACGTTAGTGTGTCTGAACCAGGACATGAATGAATATGACAACATTTCTTTGTGTAAGAAGTAGTGCACTTGACGAAGAGGAGAGGAAGCATTTGAACCTGATTACAGGAGTCATATACATACATGTGGTGTCGGCATTATTTTTTGGTGCAAAATTTAAGACAATCTGAGCTGATTATATTTTGCCTTAAAAGTTAACTATGTATTATTTTTATTAAAAGCTATATTTTGAAAATTACATCCATCCACAGTGTGTATGGGGACACAGAATGAAAGTGTAGCTTTTCCTAAAAAAAAAGATATATCACGTGAATGAATTATTTTATATTTTTGATGGGTTCGTCAACGTGTTTATGTTTACATGTTCAAGCCACTAGCGATCGGTGCATTGTGAGATACCAGATATGGTCTCAATGCTCGGCATACATGGCGGGGTCTGCAAGTCCTGCAGCTGCAGCTTCACAGCCCCGAGTTATGAATCACAGAGGTGATGAATGACCGGAGCAGAACAAAAAACAGAATCAATATTCGCGGATATTCCTCAATCAGTAAGAAGCTAACTCGCTAGCTAACTTAGCTAAAGTTGCAGGATGAAAAGAATGAATGATAGCAGGCTAGTGACAGGTGTCTGTTATAGATATGTCTCTAATTGCTCAAAGATAGCAGAGCTAACGTTAAATACTGTTTTAAAATCTGCTGTTCAGTAGAAATTCCTAGTTATTTGTAAAATTCATCATTTAATATGGATGGAACAGAGATCGCCTGACGCAGTTGGTAACCCGGCTGCTGTATTTTTGTGTTTTGCAATTCCAATGCGACCCCAGTAGATGTCGGTATTCTGCCAATTTTTACAAAGTTCACCTTTAATTATCTGCTATAATAGCTGACTCGATCATTGGTAACATACAAATGAATATACAGTACATATATGTGGCTGAGGTGACATAAGAATGTAAGGGTCATTTGTTTAAAAATGTGTTCAGGGAATAGGTCAGTCTAGGACAACGTCTCTTAATGAAGACAGACAGCAGAGGGTAGGACTAATGGAGAGTGAGCAGAATGAACAATAGACGGCTGCTGGTGGCGTTAAATTCTTGCAGATTATTTTCTGTCTTTCATTGGCACTTATGTGGACCAGCGTGACCTTCACCATGCAGACACGAGACTGGACCACCAAGCATCTAAGAAGGAGGGGAAAAGCATGCAAAAAAACCACACAAGATCAGGAAAAGCAGGACGTGAAAGAAAGAGGAGTGAAAGACAAGCAGCGTCATCAGCCAGGTATGTCGACGCATTGCAAGTTTGCTGAAACAGATGATAGCAGGTTGAACCAGGTTGGACACTCCCTCCTCCAACTGGATTGGCTGTCACTCTAAAAACCTTCTAGCACGCTTCTTAAGTGGCAAACTGCACTAGCACGTACAGTTAATGAAAGTATGAAAGGTCTCGGGACATGACAAGAAACACGCCAGCAGACACAGAATAATTACTTGGTGTCTTCACATCTGGAATCTTTTGCAACATGCCAGCATAGCAAGAATTGGACATTACAGTCTCCCACAGGACACGAAAGACATCATTCCTATTGTCTCTGCTTACACAGAAAATGAGAGGAAGCTGCTTTTGAAAAGGTGGAAGTGGTTGGGTGTTGAGTTCTGACAGAGCTAGGCATCAAGTAGCGGGAAAGGGAAAGCCCTGGTTGCCAGTGTTATGACCGGCACCTGCAGTGTCACTGCTTACGGATGTGTGCGTCAAACAGAAATAAGAAAGAGATTTAGGAGAGAGAAGCTGTGAGAAGCTGTGGCTGCGTGTTGCTGGGGAGTCCTCACAACTTTGTCGAAAACCTCACGGCCAAGCTGTCACACTCTTAATAAGTTCTGCATTCCTGCCTCCATCAAGCCAACTTGACAATAATTAACATTTGGTCTATTTTATTTGGATGACTTCACCCAACATGGTATGACCCGAAAAGGAACAAGGAAATCCATTTCAGAAACGTCAGGCTGGAATCTTAAATTGACAACAACACACCAACTCTGTCTTCTGACATGATTCATGCAAATGCACAAATAATTGTGAACTGAAATTAATGTGAACTGGTTCCAGCACTGTTGCTTATATAATTACACACACACACACAAAATGCCCCCAGATCCAAAACAGTGTATTAATAATCAGTTCAAAAAACATTAGGGTGTAACTTTTCAGAACCAAATAGTCTTTACATTATACTTCAAAGGTTATTAAAAACTAATATCATAATACAATAAAATAAAATAAGAACATCTAATCTCATATTGATTTATCTGACATAAATATTATCTTGCATATTTATTCACACCAAGAAACTGGGGACCAGCTCTCTACCACTGGAAATATGTCAATATGAAAAAGAGAAAAAATTCTGATCTTTGCACATTTCTTCCTCTTAAATCATATCACAAAAACTGAGGACACACATGTAAAGTCAACACTTTCAAAAATACAGTCAGATATTCTGTATCCGCCTCAGTCAACGATTGACCGGGAACTGGCAGCTGGCAGCATTTGGTTTTATAGAGGCCGGTACTGTGCAAATGATCAACTCTCTGTGACACCCCACCAACTTCTGATTATTGAGTTTGTGTGTATAGAAAGACAGATGGATAGGAAAATACTGCAAATTAGAAATTGAAGAGTTTTACACACAAGCTGGTAAGCTGGTCAATGTCCTTTTTCATACACTTGGAAGTGAATTGAATGGAACAAAATGTCACCTCTTCACTCTCTTTCACTTGTGATAGCATCTTGACAACATTTCTACAAAGCAGCATGTTACGTTGTAGAGGGTAAATGTGATGCCAATAACAACAAGGGAGCCACAGTAACAAAAGAAGGCCAGGATGAGGAATGTCTGAAAGGAGAAAGAGCAAAGTGGGGAAAGAAGAGCCTGCAGGAAGTTGAAGACAAACACTGCAGGGAAAAAAAACACAACAGCAAATGACCCACTTCCTCTTCTAAGGTGGGAACGTCTCCATGGCTCTATGATTACGTAAAAATATTATTCTTCAAAAGAAAAGCAAAACAATCAATTGTTCTGGGATCCTAGGTGTCTCCTATGTTTGCATATTTAATAAAATGGTTGAATTCCTCCCAATGTTAACATTGCAAGGTTAAGTCAAAATGTCTTTATCTCCAGATGTTGTAAATAACAGCTATGTGACACTGGGAGTATGACAGCCTCAATTTAGATGTTGTGTTTTATAATTGTGGTTAACAAAAAATAAATAGGAGGAATAGTTTCTATTGTTGTTTAGACTTTGTAATGCCTAATGTAATAATCTCCATAATGAAAAAACACACTTAACATACTTCAGAAAATACTGACTCTTGTACCTTGGAACCAGGGACCAGTGTTAGTGTGGAGGGAAAGAACACACACATTTGGTCAAGTAAAAAGAAAACAGACGTAAAGTTAAATGGATCAAAACACACTTCCATACCAATTCACAGCGTGTGTATTTAACTTAACTTGCACATCAACACACCACGCTGCATAAATTGTGTCACGTGTATTAAAACTTCCACTGCACAACGGAACATCGCCTGATCAACTGAGTGTCCAACCGGTTAGCTCATCCTGTGTCATCTCTGTGAGTCTCTCACTCGTCTCTGTGCTGCCAGGCTGCCATAACCATCTGTGTCCTGTTATATAATGAGCCGTGGGCAGAACAGCTGACTGCGGACACACAACTGACGCAAGAATTCACCCACGATGGCCCCTGAGTTGGTGTTGTGGCACTGAGGAGGTTTTGACTTATCAGAGAGATGCCGCCTGTACAGTACGTGTATTGTTTGTGTAATAAGGTCATTTATGATATTTTCACTGAAAATCCATGACAGATGGCGTACTGAGTGTACTCCAACTTTTGTTTATGTTTAAACCAATGACTACAGCAAGAATGCCAAACAAAACATGCATCAGAAATCAGTAACTACATCCCAAACCCCTGGAATGTGTTAACGCTGGTAAAAATCTGTGACTAAACCTGTTGATGCCCTCACTGTTCCAACCTCATACGGAGCGGTGTGGCACAAAGGTCATTTGATATGAGCAGAATCCTTGTCACGTTATTGTCTGCTGAGGATGTCTAGTGTTCAAATTGCTTCAAGCTTTTACTCTGAAATGTTTTCTGGAGTAATCCATGACACACTAAAAATGACCAGTCCCTGCTAACAGTTTTCTGTCACTTTTCCACAATGGCAACCATCTAGCAGACACAGTTGGAGAAACTAGTAGAGAAAGTAAAGCTATAAAACTGTAAAATAAAACCCTCTTCAATATCTACAGCAACGATCTCTATGAACAGGTGAAACACCTGACCGTTTATGGCCACAGGACTGCTGACCCGTGTGCTCGGGACACGGACATAGAAAGGAACGGGCTTGGTAATCGACCAAGTACATCAGCTAAAGCAAAAAAAACAAAAAAAGCCTTTACACACAAGAAATCTGTCAGTCTGATACATTAATATTCTATAGGGAAAACTCATTAAAGAATTTGTTTTTCATATGTGAACTTGTGCCATAAAGAGGTTTCCGTTAACAGTTATGCAAGAGTGTAAATCTGCAGCACTACAACCTCCCCTCTGGTTCTCTGTTAGGCCAAGAAGTATAAAAACAGTTCTAATCGCATTTGCTCGTGTTTACTTCATTATTCTGTGTCATCTTTGCTAAAAAATGAAGAAGAATGTACACAGCAGCATGACGTCACTTACGTAACAGGCATTCGTCTGTGCAGTGACTTTGTTAGTCATCTATGACCTTGTCTGGACAGCAGACCAGCGCCCCGATAAGAAAATGGTGATTTGGACACTTCCTGATAGAACAAAAATCTGTGCTCCTACTGAAAATACAGGGATGTAAGAATGTTAAAATAAATAAATCAACACAGTAAAATGTTGCATACAGTGTGTATTGACCATCTGTCTGCCAGTGACACAAAAGGTTGTGGAAATGCATTGAAAAGTAAACATTGATTGCATTTCATGAAGTTTTGTTATATCATAAGGACAAAGTTTTTGTTTCAATACCCATTACGTAAACACATTAGATATCTAATCCTATCAAGAGAGGAATATGCCACGGCATTGGTGCCAGGATAATAAGTTGCCATGGGTGATTTTGTGAGACCCTCGAGTGCCAGTCAGGAGCGCAGCAATTACCACTGACTGGCAGCATCCACCTTCCATTAAACTGACAGAAAACTGATTCATCCCCTCACCTGTAACAGGTTGCGGACGTTTGATTATTCAATTATTATATAATGACCCATGCAAGGCAACAGTCAACACTAAGTCTGCCAAACAAATGTTTTCTCCCTCAGAAACAACACTTAGGTTAGAGAGAGGCAGGACTCATGGAGCTGACGGATCCTACTGACCATCATCCGCTTAAAGTGACAAATGACCTGCTTGGCTTCGAGATACGAACTTCCTTCCTTTGGTCATTGTT
>JBBMJM010000012.1:2256975-2281571 GCA_037832705.1 Centriscus cristatus | reverse complement strand
CATAAGACTGTACAGAGCGACCGCCACACATCCACCCAGAAGATCAACAATATACAATTCATGAAAGTACAAGCTTCCAAAACAAATACAGAGAAGAGAAAATATTCGCATTTGGATCTAGAGACATTAATGATTATGTGGCAACCATGACACATAGACAGTGAAGCAGAAAGACGAGCACGGCAAGAAAATGACTTAGAGATCAATTTGATATACAGAGACAGTAACATCTTGGAAGAAGAAAAAACACAAAAGTCCCAAGAGAGAAATAAATGTGCATAAAGTATCTCACAAATGTATTTACAGCATTTTTAAATTTCAATAAAAACCTGTAGTAGAAATTCACCCTTAAAGAAATGTTATATTTACATTTTATACATTTGTTTATTTGTTTTTTTAAATAGAAACATGCAAGCGTTAACGTCTTTCTACTGAATGTCAAAAACCATAACTCCTCTTACCCTGGATTTTTTTTCAAGTTAGAATTAATATTAATTACTACTTACAATGAAATCTCATCAACAACCAATACATTTACATCTTCCATTTCATAAAAGGGTAGACCTGAAAAAGGCAAAATAGAAAATAACAATAAGCAAAGGGGCAGAAAAATAAATAAGTGTGAGTAGCAAACTGTCGAAAATTATTCTAATGCTAAATTTTTACATTTTACTACAAGACTGTGTAGGGAACACAAGGCGCCAACCTGTACTTACAAAGTGTACCAGTGTATGAAGACATTGACCGGGCTGGCAAAACCCACAGAGGAATTCTCAGAGAAAAGTGGCCTCCAGCTTTAAGCACACAATGGCTCAAGCCATCTGTGTTTGGTTATAAAAACAGATCTATATACACGTACATATACGAAACCGGTACACAAAGTTGCAAACGCTAAAGGCATTGGACACTTGAGTCTAACAGGTTTCTGAGGTGGAAAGAAAAAGAACCCCGAGCCTGAAAATAAAAAGGTTCTCCAAAGAAACAGATCCATTTTTTTGTTGTAGAAATCCTGCATAGATTAAAATAATACCTCCTCTGACCGTCTGTTTCAAGTGTACGAGGAAATAACAGTATCCCTCGACAGTAAAGGCCAGTGGGCCAGCGAAGGATAGAAGAAGATTCAATCAGGGCCAAACAGTCCGTCTAATTATTAGCTTTGTGAAAGGTTTGTAGTGCTACAGAGTAAAAACTAGTGTGAGTTCTTTTCTTTCTGGTACTTGTCATTTCACCAATCATCAGTTACAGGCAAAACATGAGCCAGATCACAGAGTGTGTTATGCCACAGTCTTGTGCCAGGTTGCGTGACGGAGCATATTTGAAGATTCCAACTTCCACACCAGTTCATACTCCGGAGTGTATTTCCTTTTTCCTTCCAAACCCACCTGTTCCCCCTCTGTGTGAAATGAAACTGTAGATTACACAAGACACGCAGAACAGTATCTCTGATTGACCAGACATCAGCTTGGTCACATGACTAATTTGTGTTTGTTTTCATGTTGATCCAACATGCTGCTTGCTGCTTTTGGTAAACATTTCCCTACGTGCTGTAATGTCCCTGCAGCAAATACTTTAATTTAAAAAATAAAACAAATAAAAATGGCAGGACTGTAGAGAAAAGCGTAAAAGTGACTCTCAAACCTACAACATCATCAACCTTCATCATTCAAATTCTTTCTGCATCAACACAAGAGGGGACCAGGACGGATCTGTTCAAAGACTGTGAACCTTCTCGGTTTAGTTTTTCTGATTTAAAACTGTGGCAAAACTCCCATATTTAGCCCATGCACCAGCGTGTATTAGTAGGAAGTGGCTTAAACAACAAAGAAATGAAAAAAGGATCGTGACCAGTGACACAATGTGTGAACTATCAGTCTCCACTCGGAGAAGAAACCTCATTTCCTTTGACAACCAGTAATTTTAAATAACGTCAGTAAGCATACATGTTACTGTCTGCGCTACTGCTTCTCATGACAAGCAGAAAACAATCTGAGTATGATTAAGATATTTCATCTAAAATAGGAACTTACATATACAATTAATTTGTATCTCATAAAATAACCCCTTTGTTCAACGTTTGAAAAGTTTAGAACTTTTGCGTGGCCAGAAGAAATTGCTCCGTATATAAATAAAATCTATTTTGACTGGTATACTAATTTGAAATATATAATCATAGATTTTAAACTCTTATACTGTTCTATAAATGCAACACTGCTAATGTGCGTCAGCTTTAAAAACACCTTTCAGACTCAGGACTTGCCAAATTAAGTTTTCACACAGGCCTGCTTTTTATTAACTGCAATGTAAAGAACTGCACTGAGTTTGTGGATATTCAATACTTCAAAATGCTCCCTGCCAGGTTTAAAAGAGGAAGAAAAAACAGAACACACTCAATGACCAAAGACGGGGTGAACAGGGTGAAACACTGTGCATATTGGATTCTTTGAGAACTTTGATCAGTGGACAATGGCGCTACAGTTTAAAAACATTTCTTAGAAAGAGACAGGTCCCCTGCAGCTTTCAAAGAAGCCGTAGATCTCTTCCAGAGAACGTTACTGTTGATGAATTGACTTAAGGCTGGGACTCCAAAGACCCCACTAGCGCCCCCTAGAGGCCATCCTGATCTTGACTACTAACTGTACCAAAGGGGTCTGAAATGGGGATCGTTTATTTGCGATTCTGTAATATAAAATGGCTGTTAAAAACAACTAACAAATACACTTTGAGACTGTAATGCCAGGTAAAAGATATGTATAAGTGTGTGTGTTTGTGTAGTATGAATCCATTTTGCACTGTAGCCCTTCCTGACTGTTAAAACCTTCATTTCCTACCTCCTAGAGATGGTGTAAGGTACCTAGGTAAGATGTCTCCGTTCCAACTGGTCAGTTATAACAGGAATTAGAAACAGAAGCCTGTGAAATACACCATTGCTGCCAGCTTCCTTTAACTGCTAAAAGTTCAAATAATTAAAACTGCGGCTGAAGCGAAAAACAAACATCAGATGTGACCATGATCAGGTGATCATTTGCTTTCCTATAGCTCACATACAAGGCACGAAAAAGATAAAGAGAAACCTTCATTTTAAAGCACCTTTGGTGTTCATGGGAGGTACTTTGGTGAAAAAAGTCAAAATAAAAAGTTAAAAGCCAAAGTAGCCTATAACCCAAACTCCCCTGTGAATAAATAATAAATAATTCACCCAGCATCTCCATGCCAAATAGATGAAAACATGGTGTTCAAAGGTCGATCAAGAATACCGATATGAGGAATGGTTACACGCTCAGTTCGTCCTCGTGCTGTGTGGTGCTGTTGAAGGTGGGAGACGCTCAGAACTGCTCAGTTTTTTGGCAAAGCTGGTGTAGAAAATGGACACAGTGTTGAGGATGTCGGAGAGGATCATCACATGTTAATACGGAGGACCAGAGGTGGACTGTGTGGGCATACAGCAAATTGGTGTTGGAGGTGTGTGTAACGGGGTATGTGTGTAGGAGCAGTGTGCAAGAAGAAGCGAGTCCTTGTTATGGGATAACCTTTGCGTCCATGCGCAGCCAGTGGAGGCCCTGCCGTGTGTAGCGCACCAGTTCCGTCATGCTGCTGGTGTTGAAGATCAGAGGACCCATCACCTTGTCCAACTCTAGGAAGAAGTCTGGAAAACAAGGAGCCAGGAAGACAATGGGACACCAGGCAACAAACATTTATTCATTCATGACTATAGATCCCATGAGCATGTGGAATCTGTCCCGTTTAGCCTTGTTACGTGACGTTGTGAATTAAGATTAATAACAATATTTTTCGATAGATTAGTTACAGAATTTCTTTTGGGAGATCAACAAATCTAATATGTACGAGTTAAGGCTTATTTATGCTTCTGCATGTAACCCGACAGCGTTGTGAGTGTTTATACTTCTGTGTCTGCGTAGCTCTGCATTGAATCCCACTGCTGTGTTTGTTTGTTTTTTCTAGATGGAAAGTGAGCAGCTATTATTAACGCAGTAACCTTAACAAGACCTGCATCACTTTGCGCTCACTGTTTCCATTCTGTTTTCTCGACAAACAAAGAATTGCCACCTCCAGATCGGTTATCAGATGTTTTCTTTGATTAATTGAAGCAATAGCAACTGAAAGTCATCTTGTTACTGTTGTAACTTTAACAAGATCAACCTAATATTCAACAGAGAAATGCCTCATCAAGAATTGGGGAAGTCACGTGATGCAAACAGTCCAATCACAGTTGTCAAACAGCCCTGACGTGCAGTTACATTTCTGAAGAGGTGCACGTCAGGTTGCATCAGACAGCATTAGACATCGCGATATGATGCAAAAAAGATGCAAAAATCAGGCACTGGTTTACCTTTCTGCTCCTTGGACAGTTGCTCTGCCTGGTCCCAGACCTCAGTGGCATATAGGAAGTTGGACGTGACCTGGACGTAGCTAGCAGCCATCTGGTGGATACGCTGAGGTATGGTCACTGACGAGCTGGCGCTGCTGCTGCTGCTGCTGCTGCTGACTGACGGGTAGCCACCAGCGGTACCTGGTGACAGCTTTGGAGACACTGGAGACGGCATACCGGCTGCCTTACTGCGTTTGGAAACACAAACATGTAGGCACGGTGAGGTGAGGAGGTTATTTTTAGATGTTGCACCTGTGTCCTTATGACTCAATGGACATACACTGACTCAGTGACTTCAACTTACTTGCCCATTCCAGGAGAGGGAGCCTGGGTGTTACTCAGAGAATTCTGAAAATTTACAGGAAGAACATAAATGTGAAGCAGGTTTCACATTCAAAGAAAACATGCTCTGAAAGCATTCGAGGCCAAACTTGATTTAGTTTTGCTAAAACAGAAGTACCTTTAAGTGTTCTGTGAGTGTTTTGGAGTACTTTAGTGCGCTGTCTTTCCTCAGCTTGAATAAACGCAGGTAGAGGAGAGACTGGCATCTTAGGCTGCAGAGAACGTCCACAATTCATATCAATATGTTGACATGTTGAACTACTTGACTGAACTGTGAACTCTGGTTTGAAGGCTCTCGACTGGACCTCAATACTTACCAAAGAACGGCGAGTCTCTTGTCTGCGGACGTGGCATCTGGGGCCATGTAGCTTTTTAACTTCATTGTGTATCTACGTGCACACACAGAAAACATTTTAGCCTGGAGGAGAGGCAGCTGTTTACTGTGGCCCGGCCAATGCACTGAAGTATTTGAACTCGGAACAGCAGGAACACACATATGTCCTTACTTGATGAGCTCCACTGTTTCAGCATACATTGGAAATGGAGACTTGGCCTCTTGGGCGCTCTTCTCCAGGGCATTCCCACATTCAATGAAAGACACCACAGCATCCAGGTAGAAGACAGCCTTTTCAAAACGGTCCAACTACATGAACATACAAGTAAAAAAAAAATGTTAGAGGTAAAATGGGACTTTGTTTTGGCGCAGCAGGTTACTCCTATGGTGATCTCTGCAATGGCCACTTTTACAGGTCAATGACTGGTTTTAGTAATTCATCATCTCAGATGAAAGAGACTGATTCTTACCAGAGCATCTGCATTGTGTTTGAGTTTCTTGGCCTCTTGTAAGTAGTGATCTGCTGAGTGGACCCTACATGAACACAAAAAGGCTGATCATGACTTTGTGCCACCAAAAAAGCCAAATCATTTCATACATCGACAATGTTTTATGCCATAACGGAGGACAGACCCAAAAAGTCAAAACATGAACATGCTGGTTGCAGACAAAGAGGTGTGTGTCTCCCTGGTCCCACTGACCTTAAGTGATGGTGCATTTATAATAATTTGTGGTAATGTAATTTCCATGTTTGAGTTGTTTGTTGTTGTTTCCACTCTTCACAACATAGTACGTTGGAAAAGTTTTTAGTTTTTAGTTGACAAACGGATGAAGCAGTGCTGTGTGTATGAGTCATTGAAAAACAGGAAAATGCAGTTTATACTGACAGGTAATATGGGGTGGGGGCTGAGTAACACGTCTTTGTGTGAATCAACTGAAGCCCCCCACCAGTCAGTTTTCAAAGAGACGACTCAGATGTGAATCACAATGTTTTCAAGCAAACTAACAAGCCTATAATTTAAACCAGCAAGTTAAAAGGACCTGGATGACTGAGAACCTTCAGACATCCTCTGGATACATTAACTCCAAAGTAAGACACCAAAATACAAACCGGCAGAAGGACAGATTCTCAACAGAGAAGGCATTGAAATACAAATTCACGTCATGTCTCCTGCTGGCTGACACACCTACTCGTGACCCCCCAGACGTCCTACTGCTTCATGCATCAAAGGGAACCCTAGATCCCTGCTGCAGTTCTTTCTGCAAATCCCACTGAGGGGTTAGCCACAGTGGAAAGAGCTCCTCTTACCTGTCCTCAAACACCAGCTTGGATCTCTGAGACTTGGAGCCGTCTGTGGAGAGTGGAAGCACTGCCAGCTGGTTATCACAGCCCTTTGAGGATTTCTCCTGCAGAGACAGCCAGTGAGAAAAGATTACGTTTCAGGGAACGGGAACCTGGTGTTTGAAGTGACGGATGAAATGAAGCAAAAGGCAAGAAAAAACTGTTTGACAGTCTGTGGATGCTGGAAACATCTGGACACGAGAGACCAGTTACAGGACCCACTAGTGACTCGTGTTTCAAAACACACGTGCTCAAATGCTGTGTACAAACATTCACATGACACACACATGAAACTATGTTGTCAGCCACTCCCTTTTCCCATAGCAACATTTTCTTCATGCCTTGTTATTGCGGCCTGCTGGGGGCAAACGCTATGAACAGTAAACCTGATGAAAGATTGCACCGACATGTCACAGTAGCCACAAAGCTCTCCAAGTATTCACACCAGCAGCGGGCCATGAGGAGAAGGTTGCTTACACCAACCTTGCCATCACGTGCGCTGCGTCCCTTGTCCTCTCCTTTTCTGTGTTTGGAGGTGGAACTGCCCTTCGTGCTGTGCCCCCCCTCCTTTCCACTTCCTGTTCCGCTGGACAGAGAAGTGGAGGACTGGCTCACTGTCCTCTTCCGACTCGGATGCTCAGTCTTCGGCGTCCTTTGAGAACCTGATATGGACGGAGAAGGGACAGGCTCCTCTTTCTTCTCCAGCGATCTCTTTGACCTAGGAGAATATGAATCGCCATGACTACCTATGTTTTTTCTGTCACAGTTTTAACACATTGAAAGAGTAACTGTGTACACAACAGAGCAGAGATGTAAAACACCTTGAATTCTTTTTTTTTAGAAATATATTAATAGACTCACTCTTTGCTGCTGCTTTTATGATGAGACAGAGACTTGTCCTCCAGCTTGCATCTCTTGCTCTCTGGCTTGTTGCCTTCTTCATCGTTCTAAAAGACACAGAGATCCGCAAACATTCAAAGAAAAATCAGCAATTGCAACCTCTTCAGGAAGATTGGTACAAACTTGGCAGTGATCGTTATTTTTCTAAATGACTGTTAAACCCACACATGACTCTTGTTTACTAATGACGTCTAATTTAAATTTAACTGAATATCTATTAAGTGGTGCGCAAACGTCAACACTGGATGACTGCTGTTAAAAACAAGCGAACATAGAATCAAAACTGTGGTCAAGCGTCGTACCTTGTGTTTCCTCTTAGTCTTGCTTGAGCTCTTCTCAGAGCTCTGCTTGCTGAAATCTTTGCTGTCCCTGTCTAGAGAGTCATCCCTCTCCACTTTTATGTCTGCAGGCTCTTTGTAGGGCCGCCCCGGGATCCTGGACAACAAGCTGAGATCTGTGGGAAGGACGGGCAGCATTAGCATTGGGGCTATTCTACTCAGCCTACAGCACACTGTTATTCAATTGGCGTTTCAACAGTTCGTCTGTCTTTGAGCGGTTGGAACGAACCTATCTTCACGAGGAGAACCTGCTGTGGTAGCTGCCTCGCTAGGTAGCGGTCGTCAGGGTCGCTGAGTGGGGACAACAGCTCCTTCTCCTCCATTGGGGAGAACACACACACAGGGGTCCTGATGCTCTCTGTGTACTTGGGTGTCTGAGACGAGGAGGGGTTGCTGTCGTTGCCCTCTGAGTCTGACGATGAGGAGTCTGTTTCGACAAACTCGCGGGATTTCTGGAAAGTCTTGGTGGGAGCTTTGGCCTTGCGTTTGTCAGCGGTGGTGGTGATGGCAGCTGTGGTTGGCCGTGGAGAGGATTTAGGTTCTTTTTTGATGCTTGGTTTGCGAGAACCCTTGGTAGCAGCTTTGGGCCGATGAGGTATCTCAGGAGCTGGTTCACTTTCCACTCTCAGTCCTCCCTTGGGCTCTTCCACCACTGGGGGCTTTTCCGACTTTTTCGGCTGTTTTTTACCAATAGGCCTTCTGTTTCCCGCGTTTCCCTCGCTTTGGGCTGGTGATTTTTGCCGTCCCCGGCTGCTCTCACCACCCTTTTGCGCTGCCCGAAGGTCTCTGCTTGGGGGTGGTGCTGAAGAGTCTTTAGACCCCCCTCCCTGGCTACCATAGCTACGTCCTGAGCTGTTATCTCTGCCCTCCTTCTTACTCTTGGTGGGGACGTTATTATTGTCCAGTGGAGAAGCTGGGGAGAACTGCTTTGTCTTCTTGAACCAGTTATCCAGCTGCCACTTGTTGGCCATTGGTTGTTCCGGCTGAAGGGTTGAAGGACAATAGTGAGATATAGGAAAACAACTATCAAGTCTGTATTTTCACCAGACATCATTCAATCAGTCATTACTTCAGGAGAGGCAGGTCGTGGCTGCTCGTTGGCTTCGCTGTCAGTCGTGCTGCTTTCGCTCTCGCTGTCAGAGCAGGAGCTGCTCTCCGACCCGCTGTGGCTGCTCGAGTCGTCCCTCGAGTGTGCCGCTCCGTCCCTGCTCGTGCTGTTACACACAGGAAAGTCAGCAGCATTATTTTGTGGACAAATGGCGTACAGGACACTTCCATGATGTAGTGTACTGAATGAGATAGAAACAAAACTGCCATAGTGCCGTTACAATTCTGAACGACCAAAAACAGCCAGTTTCACAAAGTCCAAAAGACTCACAGTAAACCGTAACCACAATATTCCAAATTAAAAATGAAGTCCAGACTGCCACTCAGGTGAATTCTGACATTAAATAATGAAGTACTTTACATTGCATTCTTGGCTGGGTCCTGTTCTCCATCACTGTCCTCACTGCTGCTTAGCTTGAGGTCATCTTCCAGCATACTGAGAAACAGCAATGAAACAAATTTATCTCAACTTCTTCCAATTTTATGTCTCCATTATTGGGCTCTGTCTACTTCATTTACTGATGGCCTTCTGTGACGCCTGGTGACGTTAGGTTACGGCAAAGAGGACACAAGTGATAGAATACTTACGTTGGCTGGTCATCACAAGCTTTGGATTGGTGGTTGCTGGAGCTTTTGGAGGAACTGCCTCGCTCTTAAAACACACACACACACACACACACACACACAAAAATGACATGTTAGAATATGTAAAATACACAACAGATACATGCTTATGGAAATGTTCTGCTTAAATGTGACGTGTTTGTGATACTCACTGTGTCCACCTGGAAACGTGTGCGAGTCCTAAAGTTGATAAAACAGTTCTGAATTAGTATTATTGAACCTGTTTTCATCTTTTATCAGTAGTCTGTCAAATTCTATTATCATCATCACTGGATGGCAGTTTGTCCATGTGTTTCTCTCCATGTGTTTGTCTGTTTACATGCAATTTAAACAAACTGTAGTTTAAACTCATCAATACTAGTAAACAACAGAAGAAACGCAGCCACTGGTGCAATGCTGACCTTGGTTGGAAATGGAAACTTGGAGGGCTCAGTCTTGCAAGGGGTGTGTATAGCTGTCAATGGGGGAGGCCATGACTGAGTCATTTCCTGACGGAAAGAGAGAAAAAAAAGTGCAAATGAGTTATATATGTGTGAGTCATGCAAAACACTCATTGGTCCAAAGATGGAGGTTGAAACAGCAATACTTTTTGGTAGAAAGAAAAAGGGTGCCGTTACCTTCAAAATTTCATCGACACAGTTTGCATCACCAGACCCCTGCGGAGAGAAGCATCAGACTCAACACGTGTGTTCATAAACCATATATGAGAGTAGCAGGTGCAGTTGCTTCCATTTTGAGTAGCATGAGTCATTCTATAGGCATTTTATGAGACCTTCAAGTTCAGTTATACCATGTACCATGAGATCGTTTTCAACAGTTGTTGCATCATTGTGACTATGGGTCCCAAAATAGACACTAAGCATTAAGTTAGTAGTGGAGTAGCCCCCTGGGTACAATGTCAGTGATAGATGTGGTGCAACCAGGCCTATAGTGCAAGTCTTACCTCTACAGGCTGTGTAGGAATCTTGAGTTTGGAAAGAGAGGCCTTGCCGTTGGACTTCATCTCTCCCATGGTGCTGCTGTGGGACTGTCCACTGTAGCTTTCTGCCTGTGAGCTCTTGGCTTCTGCAGTTTCCTGGCCGTCCATAGGACGCACATAAGCTGTGGGCTTCTGCTGCATGGAGCCGGGTTTAGACATGAGAGATGGGGGAAAGGCTTGGCTCGAGTGCTGTCCACTGGGGAAGGAAGTGTGAACACGAGAGGGCGAGTCCCAGTTGGCCTCTCTATCTCGTGGCGACTTGGAACGGTAGCGCTCTTTGTTGTGATGCGGCTCTGCAGACAAGGAGCTCCGCGAATGGCTGTTGCTGCTCGAGGAACTCAGGGAGCCTTTTGCTGGACTTGAAGTGTGTGACTTTGAATGCTCTGACCCTCCGCTGTGTTTACTCGACTTCTTTTCCCGCACCTCTCCGTGTCTTTGGCTACTGTTGCTGCTATTGCCTCCGTTGCCCCTCTGGCTACTGTGGCCGCCCTGAAGTCCTGAGCGTTTCTGGGACTGGGATGAAGATCCACCTGCGGCGGGGCCAACAGGAGTCCACTTACTGCTCTGGCTGCTGCCACCACTACCAACGCCTCGCTGTTCCCCACCAAACAAAGGCAGGCTGGATTTCTCCTCGGAGGAAGACGAGCTGTTAGAAGGTTTGCCGCCAAGCTTTGGGAGTGTATCACCAATCGGCTCTTTCATTTCGTCGTAATTGCCCAGCATGCTCTGAATACGGCTGGACAGTTTATCTTCCTTGCTGGACTAAAGAGAGAAAGAGAAAATAAGGGAGGGGGAGGGGGAGCATGTGGTGATGGAAAAAAAATAATGACAGTAAGAAAAGGAAGAGACAGACGAAAGAAAGGTGGAGAGAGAAATGTCATTAACGAGAAAGATCAATATTTGGGTTAATTAGTTTCCATCAATAACAGAAAAGGGAAAATGTTTTATACTCCCATAACAAAAAAAATAAAGCAAGCTAAATATAATACGAAACAAAAATGCAGATTTTCCTAAAGCTGAGGTATCACTTCTATACTCTAGCTAAACTGGCTCAGCACTGAAATAAAAGAATGTTGGAACATAGACACGCCTTATCAGCCAATCACAATCGGCCTGTTCAAATGGGGCCCAGATTGACCCCCGCACCAATCTGAGAACAAAGATATGCATCTACTCATGGTTGAAACCCAGAGGTCAATCAATCAGATGGAGGCCACAGGTTCCCTTTGACCTGCTTACAAGTCGCCCCTGACAGCTTGAAGAATATCCAGTTTCACGCGCAGCCACAGGTCCCGATTTTGTTTGACAGATTCACACAGAGGGTAAGGAAACAAGCAGCTATCAGAAGCAGGAAATGTCTCTCCTCAGCCCTACTGGCATAAGATGGCTCACACATGTGAACGGCTTAGGGGCGGGCTAGTTTTATGTTTGTCTCAGGCCTCCAGTGTGACCTCTCGGATCAACAACTGACATCACATGACATCACCATTTGGCTGATTGTTGTGAAGATGCTGCTGAGAAACACAGCACACAAATCTTTGATTTTACACCTTACATTGTGTGTTAGTATTTGTCTGGTGCTGCTGGGATCATGTTCTAGATAGAAGCAAACATATAACACTGGAGTCCTTGATTTATTTTTTTGTCATCACTGCTCTGATCAGCAGAAACTTCTGTGCTTTTTATTCTCTACAGCTAAGTTACATGTTAGTGTGCTGCTGGTGGACATCTGGGGGGCCATCGCTGCAGCTGTGTGCACATATGGCCTTTAACGCAGAACGCTTCCACTTAGTGAAGCATGACAGAGAGGGGGGTAAAACTGCAGCTTACATAAGATCCAGACAAGCAGATGATAAGTGAGACAAAGTGTAGGAAAGCCTACGACTTCATAAAACGTGTCAGAGGAGGCAACTTTTAAAATCCTTTTTCAAAGTCCTACTGTGGTTTTTTTTTACCTTTCACTTCATCTGAAGCCAGACTACACACAATGGGTCATAAGCTCCTCCTTTCTATGCTCTGGCTGTCAGGACACATTCCTCTCTGTATTTGAGGGCGAGCTCAAGCTCACAGGGAAAAGAGACACTTACCTCTGCTCAAATCTGGTTAGTGGCAAAGATAAGATCAGAGCAGAGAACTCAAATCCTCTTCACAATTATACTGTCCATATGGGAGTCGGCTGGCCTACATCCACAGTGTGTGTGTCTCAGCATGAGAAGACATAGGAGGAAGGGGCGCGGCCGGCATGCTCTTTTATGTTCTGGATGTTATGTACAACCAAAGGCTGGTGTCAAGTCATCAGACTGTTGTGTATTCTGAGTGGAGTCGATGGCTCACGATCCGGCAGCTGAACACTAAATTTGAGCCACAAGAAGTGTAAGAAATAGCCTCTCGCATCGAATACCTATGATTAACAGAACCACACGCTGTGCTGGACACACATCCGCCAATGACATTCAGGCATTTTTGTGCTCTTCTGTCTAGTGCACACCAGAGGATTTTAATACTTAACAGATTTTATAGCCTGCGGGAGACCACAGACATAATGAGGGTTTTAAGGAAGGCTGATACCAGATGATTTGATTGAGATGAGTTTGGTGTTTACACTAAATAATGTGAAAAGCGCGATTCCAGGGACAGGAAACCTGCATCAACAAACATGTCACAGGATTTTGTTTTAACCGTTATCTGTTTAACACGGTGACAGATGCTATTCTTAAAGAAATATCAGTCACATTACAGGGTCATGCAGATCACATTTGCACTTACACCACTGTGTAAAAAAAGAAGAAGCTTGGATCAACGTTAGGATTGTGTGAAAGCACCTTCAGAAAACTGACATAGGACTGTTGTTCAGCTTGAAATAATGTGGGAACCATCACAACATCAGTGTGTCGAGAGATGCTGCAAAAAGAGGATTTCCACCTTTTAAAATCTTGAAGGTCAATGAGACCCTTCAGTCACACAACAGGCAGAAAAAAACATGTTTCTGTTCTCACTTCCTGTTCCAGTTTCACATTTCTTCTCTTCTAACCAATGAATTATATGTGAACGGGATATGTGCAAACATACCACTTTGTAAGGTTCAGGAAACAGCGGTGAGTTTGCTGGAAAGGCCTCTCCTCCTCCCTGTTGGATTTCTTGATTTCTCCTTTCTCTTTCTTTCATTCGGAGCACATTCCGGTCCTCACGGTTCATGTTGCTGTGATTGAAAACAGAACAACATCAAAACATGCTGAGGGCATAAACGGACCTATATCGTGACAAGGGTGTCTCTAAACACAGCAGTGCAATAGATTTTCATGAAGTAAATGCCAGACTATTACGGCTTACTTAAAGTGAAGTTACCAGCGCCAAACAGTAAGTTTACTATTCAGTCAGACTTCATTCCGATCTTTTTACTAGCAAAGAATAAATAGGACAATTGACAAGCCCACACTTCATAAGCAGAGATGAACTAGGAGAAAGTAAACTCTAATAGGCTTAGGCTTGTCTAGACACTGCAGTAACCCACTCTGAATGTGTACATGTCTCCAGTCAGTGGGTCTGCACCACAGTTGAAGATACAAGTGGGGGGTTGTTATTAGCTGTGAACACTGTACATTGTATGTCAGCAAATGCATACATCAAATAGAGAAGTCTGTGTTTAGAACAAAAGCATACAGGACATGAACACTGCACGACAAAGAACACGCATGTCAACAACCAAACTGTTATCACATGTTTTCCTGGTATGAGCGTCTGATGTGTGTAGTCCAAACAGAGGAGGGTTGGAAAAGGCCAAGGCATTTCCACGTAACAGGATGTATAGATTAACGTCAGACACTGAATGTACATGTTCAGCTTTCACCCGGACATCACTACATGATACACATGTTGCACATGACCAACCACCAGTTTGACCAATAGCAAAAACGTGGATTTTGTTTAAGAGAAAGCAAATACTGATGGAGCTTTAAAAACAAGCCGTGGGCCAATTATCAGCCAGGCGTGTCAACTCTCAGATTAACCTGACTGCTTGAGCTCAGCCAAGAACAACAATGAGTATATGTTGACTGAGCACGGTTACGTTGTGCCCGCCCAGACTCTTCCTAGAAGCTAAACACAACACAGATGGGTTTTTTTTTTCCAAATGTGACAAATTACAAGCCAAAAGATGGAGGGGAGCAGATGGGTCCACACAACTGACACAAAGTGAAAACAAATCATGAATGCTGCAGACTTAAACTTTCCACGACCAGAGCCAATCCAATCCAAGTTTATAAATCTTGTAAGTTAACTAAATTATTACCCAATCGTCCTCTGAACAATATGTCTAGCTGGTTTACATCATGAACCACACCCAAACATGAGTCAGTTTGCTCTGTGATTTACAACCTATTCAGGAGGCTAAAACCACTAGTGCTGTTTTAGATGCACTATAAACAGAAGTTTTATCAGCAGAGGTGTAAATATGAGAGCACCGTTCAGGCCATACATCTTTCTGCCCCTGTGTTTTCCTCTCAGCTTAGAACAAACATATGGTACAATGGGTAAAACAAAACCCTTGCCACAACAGAACTCGTCAGAGGGCACAAACGCCTTCACACCAGCTCTTGCTTTAAAACCAGTACTCCCATCAATGATTAAGCAAGACATAAAAATCCCCATTAGAAGATATAAAACATGTCTCCGTGCAAATGTTCAACAAGGGGGGCGATGGCATTAGAAACAAAACCACAAGCAAGGCAGTGGCCAGAGAATGTCATTTTTTCACAATGGATTCTATCGTAACTTCATAACTTTGTGCTATTCTTTGTTTTTACTGAGATTTTCATTATGATCCTGCATTATGCAATACTGATGGCCTGCACAGACATTTAAGGTAAAGAAGGGCTAAGTTAAATCTAAGGGCTGGCACAGATGTATGTTAGACTTCACAGCTGGCAAAGAAAAACACTGCCCACCCATTTCATGTTTACAGTTGTACGTGCACTCTTTCGTGAAGAGTAATGAGCAAACAGAGAGAGGAGAATTAGCGTCTAGTTAAGGTGACATTACAAATCTATCCCGACACTTTTGGTTGGTTAAACAACCCAAAAACTTTATTAAATCCTTGGTTCTGTTAATTCACTTCACTTCCAGTGCTTGGAGCTTCATTGTACCACCAAGGGTGACTAAGAATGCTGGTACAACATGTAAATGCAAATGAGCCTGTCGATGTCCGTTTTGGAGAGGAGCTGAATGCGTGAATGGGCCACTGTTAGCAGTGCTCAACCATCAAAAGCCCCAGGCCCAGAATCCTTTGTTAACACTGCTTCTGCTCATTCTGTCCACCTAATTGACCCTGTCTGTTGGTATTTACCTCTTGAACAGGGGTTACGCCCCATCATACAGAACTAGATAAAAATCATCCAAGAGATACTCAGTTGCTTGTTATTGGTTTCAGTGATACAGAGGCGCAAATGTCAGCATTTAGATCTCTGCCAGCTAAGTCCGGCTTTCTTCATTATTTTGAGATAAAACTTTTTTTTCAGCTGAAGAAGTCGATCAGGAAGTAATTCCATGTCATGAACAAGTCAGAGACCTTCAGTAATATTACATGTAAGAAAATGTTACTATGTAAGTCAAAATACAGTCAAATTGAAATATAGTTTATTATTATTACGGTGTGAGCACATTTCTGTACATATGTATTTGGTGAACAAAAGGTTGTAGCATTGAGACATAGTATTAAAACAAATTAGTACTCCCCAAGAAAGTACCAGGAGTTGACCTTTACCATCCCATGAGGCAGTGGCTCAAATTGTTGGCTTACATAATGAGAGTAAATGTTGGGGTGAGGTGCAGATCAGTCTGCCTTACATGCAGGGCCAAAGACGTTTTCAAAATCCATACCTACTAACGGTGGATTTATTTTACATTATTAGCATGTTGTGCTGTGTTTTAGCTGTGTTTTAATTGCACTCACCAGCATGTGGGACTGAAAAGGTCAAAGTCTGTGTGGCTGAAAATCCAGTTCACTCTGTACCTGGATTAATCAGCTCATCTGTCTCTTGGTAACTCATAAGATAACAGTCAAGCCACTTCTTCAATAAAACAAAAACAAAAAAAAAATAAATGGAGGGGGTACCGGGGGGGGGGGGGCTATCTCAGTTTGAGGACTATAAGCTTGAACTTCGCTGACACATCATGAAAGGCCATCAAACAACCTTTCTGTGTGACTTGTTCCACAACATGAATCTTAAGTGCTTTTTTCATACATGCTACTCAGAGAATGAAGTGAAGTAGCCAAATAAATGTACAGTTCTTACCCTGGCTGAGAGGCAATGGCCCCAACCACTGAGACATTGGAAGGAGGAGGGTTC
Source organism: Centriscus cristatus (assembly GCA_037832705.1). Lineage (NCBI taxonomy): Eukaryota > Metazoa > Chordata > Actinopteri > Syngnathiformes > Centriscidae > Centriscus > Centriscus cristatus. Next base: position 2,264,874 of record JBBMJM010000012.1, on the reverse strand, counting down.
AGAGGATCTCTCAAGGATTCAGACGTATTCTTGTCATGACTTGTCAGCCTCACTCTACAACAAAATCTAAGCAGAGACAACCAAGCCTGTTTATCTGTATCTGTGCATGTCCAGCTTGAAGAGTGTAACTTGACTTTTTATTTCGAAGGTGCAGTCAGTGTATTTCCTTGGAGTAGAGACAAATCTGACTTAAGGAGGGGAGGTGTCTGCTCCTCTCGGGACATACCACAGCAGCCAGCACCGTGGGTAGTCACATGCTACGTGAAGCCTACACAAGTCTCAGCTTTTATTTCTGTTTGTGAAGTTTAGCATGCGAGAACAATCAACAGGGTTGGAGGCTGGGGGTGGGTGGGTTGTCCATGCTTAGACATGAAAGAGACGTGAAAGAGAAAATGGGACCAGTGAGATGTGGCTTGTTTCCCTGTGTACAACAGCCCAGTTGATTCTTTTTGTCATAGGCACAAACAGTTCTCATCTTGAGTTTGGAGGGTAAATCTCTCAGTAGAGAACAAAGCACAGAACTTTAATCTCAGGGAATATTTGTAACACCAGCGACATGTGTCAGCATGAGTTACTGATTATGTTTTCTTATATGTAGCTTCAAACTGTTCTGAGAAAACCATTAACTTCATGAGACTGTTTGAATTGTTTGTTATGAGAACACCTTCTGTACGCTGAGGGGAAAAGGGCATCTAGGCAGCAGCGAGAGCGGGGCAGATCTCACCTCTCTGAGAATGGAACAGTCCACCTCATCCCATAAAAGGAGATGTTATTTTACACCACAGGGCTTCTCCTCCATGTGATGTCACTCCTCTCACCAAGGCTAAGCCAACCAGAGCCGTTTTCTCCGACAACAACCTCCCCACCCTAACTCCCTCCCCCACTATGCCCTGAGCTCAGGGCAGAGCACCCGTGCAGGCTGTTAAAGAGACAGTGCACATGGTTTCCGGTACACAGCTAGACATTTTCATCAGCTATATATGGTGATGACACATGCTGATAAATATGTTGTGAAATGTTGCGGGGATTTTATCACCAACAAAAACAGGCAGCATCTTGCTCCAGTGCTATGTGTCAGGGTGTGTTCTGTGTAGTTGATTTTCAGCAGTGAACCATTCGGAAGCATACCTGGGTCTGGCTCTGAGATACAACCGGATTATGAGGGTCTGTACAAAGTTGCAGTGCATTTAGAGCAGAAACTCTTTTGTACATTGTTTATTCCTTGTGTATCCAAGTTTACAGCTGCTCTTGCTGGTTACCCTCTGTTACAGGTCTTACAGTCATGAATGAATGCTTGCTCCCTTTTCCTATGTAAATGGTACACCTTCCTGTGGCCCAGACCTTGTTTCCTTTTCCAGTCACAATATTCACCACGTCCACACCATGAATATCAAGTTGCTGATGGTCAGTTGTTTGTGTAGAAAGTGAAGCAGGTCAAATATGTGCATAAAGATTTGTGTTCATCATGTGTTACATGTTACTGCTGCTGCAATTTCCCTTCATTCCCTTCCCTTCAACTTCTCGCAATATCTCAATAATACTCCACTGGAAAAGGAGCTTAAGCTGAAAAAAATTCAGTCTTGAAGTTGTTTTGAAGTGTGTCCTGGCACTTCAGGACAACTGCTGTATGTCCAGACATAAATCCTGTAGATACACCCCTATAACGGGGTATGGGGTGGGGTTGCCCTCAAAGAAGAAATTATTTCTTCGACTGTTAGTTTCCATTATGGTCATTTTATCCACAAAGGTTCTAGGTTCGTGCATCTTACTGTTCACCATCCAAACATGTAGCTCCTCCTCATACACAGTAATCACTGTATCTACACAGACTCAGGGTGTGATGTGGTTTGGATCAGACTGATGTTCTTTAGTCTAGAAATCTAGACTAATCTACAGTGTATAGACTATACCATAATAAAATACGTAATTCACTACACTAAATTCTTAGACTGCATTATTCATTTAGTGTCACAGCAAAGTCATTTCAGTTCATCCAGGACATCTCATTCATGTTTGTATATGGAAGCTAACACACAACTGAGTTACTCACTAAATGTTTTTTGATCAAATTCAATTCTTATGGAACCTGAAAACCTAAACAGCCTTGAATGTCACATTCCAAAGGCTGAGCAGGAAAAGCCCTAATACATTTGCACACTGAGCATTATTGATCATAATTATTAATATGGCAATAAGCTCTCCTGTCCATTCATATCCATTCATTACAGTTCACTAACTAGTATTTCTTTACTACATACAGACAGGTTTATCAGTAGTGGGTGCAGATACAGGACCACCACCCTTGGTGCTGCTGAAGCAAACGTGCTGACTGCAGGCATTCCAGAGGAGCATCCATACAAACGCTGCAAACCTGCATCTGTTTGGCAGTCGTGCATTTCCATCACGTCTTCTTTAAGAACTTTTAAGCAAAGTACAATTATGTGATTATAGTCATCTGTGATTTAAGTTCAAAATGTTTGAATTTACCACCTACCTCACCTCAGTGTTTTAATTCGGTCATTGTCCTGTTAATAGCCCAAAACGTATTGAGTTAACTCACACATAATATCAGATGAGTGTAAATGTGCCTGAATTTGCCTGATTTTATTATACTGGGATAATAAAATTCTTAAGAGTATTTCTCTGTGGCCTCAGATTAGCTCCACTTAACATATCAAAACAGGACTTAGCCTTGATTGGCATGTTCTCTAAACAAGTGACTCACTGCTGAGAATGCCTCTGGTCAGCAGCTGTGCATTATCTAAAACAGTGGGAGCTATTTACCAATCAGAGCCCAGTAGTGTGACTGCTCTACAACCAAATAAATTGAGGCCTAATGGAACACAAAAAGTTAAGAGAATAAGCTGTGGAAAAATATGCTCACATTCCCAGCTGTGACATGAATAAAATGTTTTGTCCTGACATACCGTTGGCAGGCAAACTTATGCTCAATAATCTGCCCAACAACTCCATAGAATCCTGATCATTCAAGCTGTGTGTGTTCCCACCATGCACGTGTCCCTGCTCTCACTGCCTGGAACTATGCTAAGATATTTAGCAATGCCTTGAGTCAACACTGGATCAACAAACTATGTATGTTACAACCACTACCACCTCCACCGTGGTTCCAAGCTACTCGGCTTGAAGAGCCGAGCTGAGATGGAACTAAGTAGTGTAAAAACACCATTACATTTACTATACCAGCATGTTCAGTACAGTTTGGCTTACGTGACACTGGAAACACTAGTCAGTGAATTCAAATTCTGTTCCAGGTATGGGAATTCATAGGACTCCGCTGACTACAATGCAATGCAATTTTGGAGTCACTCCTTGTTTCCTTGGTCATTTTCAAAATTAAGTCAAATGTTTGTACTGATTTTTTTTTCCACACATAGTCTTTCTAAGCTGCTAACCCTTCAACACAGGAACATGCAGAACTGACAGTAAATACAACCAGGCCTGGCCAAAAGGATCTCATGACTCTTAAAGCACACCATCTTAATTAAGCACGACTGTGACTAGTTCTCAACATGGGTCCTCAATTGGCATCAGAAATGATACAGAAATGATTTTTATGAATTGTAAACACTCACTTCACTCACTTTTTCAGCAAAAACAGTTCTTTGGTTTTCATAACGTACCTGCTGAATCATGAACATGAAGCTGGCAAGGACAAAAATGGACATATGATAGAACAGAACCAGTGGACACCTGGTGCAAATATCAAGTCAATAATTCATGCATTAGCAAGTTCGTAGGCAGCAATAGACATTTATAGACAAGTTTCGTGAAAGTTTCAAAACATGTCTTAAAAAGAGAGATTTGGTGAGGACATTAAAAAGGAAGGCTTCATAGAAATTTACCAGAAAGCTCATTGAGTAATATTCACTGGAAGTAATATCCTGTGACGTAGTTTTCATCAGTCACAATGTTTTGACTCATGGGGAGCCAGGCTTAAATTTGACATTGAGAAACACAGACTTGCCAAACTTAAGCTTATTATTGCACCTTATGTCAGACAGCTGTGCAGCTTTACCCCTGCCGTTAACTAGGTGTCTCTGGTTTGAAGCCCAATCCTATACAAGAGACTTTACAGAATTCATCAGCGTAATTGCGGTGTCTCCCTACTATCAAACTGAATTTTGGTCTAGAGGTATATGTCTGCATTTTATTCTGCTTTACAAGCAATAGTAATAAAGGCTAAAAGGGCTCATGATGTCTGATTATCTTCTGGCATACATTAGCCAATATTAAAGAGGACGATTTGGGAATAGAGTCCAAATTACATCCTGTTTATTGCAGAGGAAACGGTTGTTATTCTAAACTTACAGGCATTATTAGCGCTTGATTTAGGCTCAGAGAAGAAAGGCTACCTTGTCTACATAGTAGTAAAAGGAGGGCCATCCTCCTGACAACATTAACATATCAAATCAAGTTGTAAACAAAGTTGATGACATAAATTCCTCCACTTGGCAAATGCAAACTATATTGCAGCTGCAGCACACTACACCAAATACCCAGTCTGAAGGGGACAAACAGCCATGGCATCAGCAACAACAAAGTGCCTGCACATGGCCATCAGTGGGCTTCAGAGGAAACGGTTACACTGAAGCCAGAGTCAAACCGTAACAGGAAGTGGAGAACTGTGTAAGTGAAAGCATGAGACAGATCCAATCTTTAACAGCCATAACACTCTGAGCCTGACTGAGCAACACGGTTTTCATTCGAATGTGGATTTCATGTTTTAATGTTTTATTCAAAGTATTGTGTTAATTTGGTGAAAAAGAAAACGAACCATATAGTTTTAAACATCCCTCAGTGTGTGCAAGCAAGCATTCTCTCCATGCCCTGGGCATCAACTGACCTGAAATCTCAACCGTAAACCTTAAATGTCTTTATTGTTATGTATTGTTAAATTAGAATGCCAAAACACATCATCTTCAGTATTCCGTTTAAATTATTTTTTCATTTCAACCATTAACTTTTCGTGCAGAAGCCATTGTGCACTGAGAAGCTGTTTTATTGCTATAGATTAGCACAGGTTCATATCTAAGTGTTGAACACGTTGTGATAGGTCCTACTGAAATGCATACTTTTGACATGTGTTGTACTAATAACTCTGAATGCTTACTTGCATATTTAGAAAACCAATTAAAGTCACTCTCAGACTAGTTCAAATATTGATAATGTGTCAAAGACACAGGAGGGTTTTTCTTTTCCTCTCTCTATATTCAAACGTTCATTTATTTCCTCTCCTGGATTCCTGAACATGGTGTTTGTTATATAACTCATTCCATCCTGAAGTCACAGGCTAATCTGCTGTGCGCCATGAGTGTACAGTAGTTCACGGGTACCTGCTGTAAATGAGTTCATGACCTCAGCCCCCCTCCAACAACCCTGTTTCAAGCAAGAGAAACATGCTGCTGTTTCCTGACCTCCATATGACAAATGATATCTTTCAGTCATAAACACTGTCACTTATTTCGTGCACTCCACAGTTATGAAGTACGTTTTGCCCTTCCCCCAACTAGCAAAATGGCTTCCTAGAGGCACATCAGCTGTCTCCTTTCCTGACACCAAAGCTAACGTCAAAGTGTTGTTTTCTGACAAAAAACTATGTCTACGTGTGTAACCTTTAGGATTTGTACATCAGAGGCCTGGTGATGAGTTAATAGACACAGGCCGATGAGAGCGAGTTGTGTTTTTTTTTTAAACATTAAGTTTATATGGGTTATTTTCTGGAGAACGCAGCATTATTACGGACCTGATCACTTATTCTGAGTATAAATACTAAAATAAAAGTAAGATCATTTTAGACTCAAGTGTTAGATGTCTTCGGATCCAGCTTTTAGCAAATAACTGAGACGGGGAATTCACGTGAAACTGTGGACAACTCCTGTTTGACACTTTGAATAAATGCATACTGATATATCCTTTCTTTCTAATCTAAATCAATAGTTGTTAAGTTGATTTCCAACTATGTAAGTTCCGCGGAATTGAACGGGGAAAATACAAACATTGGACGTCACGACCAGTTAACGTTGGCAAACAGGAACAAAAACATGATGTCTATCACGACGCTGTTTGCGCTACTGGTTCAAGAATATACCGATTCCACCGTAAATACATCCAATAATTTACAGTTATCATTATTTATCGACCAACTGTCATCAAATACATACGATTCACATATTTATTAGCAAGAGGCTAACACGCTACCGACATACCTGCATATTTGCTATAGCACAGCGATAGCTAGCCAAATCCGCTAGTATCGCTTGTAGGCGATGCTAACGGTGAGCTAGCTCTGCAACCATTGACATTTTCTATGGTAATTTAAATTAACATTCAAACTATCTGTCAGATAACAATGGCAGAAATTCAACCAAAAATAAACCATTTCGTAATATTCTGCATCCTTACCTCTTGTCTTCTTTTTAGGCCCAAACCATTCTAGCTATTGGAAAGCTCTTTTCTCTTTGTCTTTTACACTTCCAATTACACGCAAAATGAACTAACCAAAACGCTATAACATCTAAAATACTAAAACCAAATTAACGGCGTCCGTCTTTTCTTTAAATCGCTTCCGTATGTCGAGTAAAAAGCGGTATGAAATCATTTTGTCGCCGGTTCATGTTATTACTCCAGGAGAGAAGTGACTTGTAGGTAAGGCTGCTAGCTAAGTTCAGTACTAGTCAGCAGGTACCACCGACAGGACTGGATGCATGGACACAACGGCAGCAAGCGGTGCTGCCTTCAGTGCTGTCGTACATATTTACCGCCAGCAAGCTGAACATGTAAACATGAGAGAGAACTTCAAATCTAGTCGATACGTATAAAAGATGTGATTTTAACCTAATACAAACAATGATTTTCGTGGATGAGGCCGTTATGATTATATAAAATCGTCGACGAGAAATGTTCAATGTAACGAAGCATTGTCTTTAAAAGTGGCAACGCGGCCATATATGAACCAATGACAATTCCCACTTTCTTAAATGCAACATTTCAATGACGCATGGGCTGCTCGAGTTGACGTTCTGGATAACAACTTCGGGTCGTTTGATGTTATTCTATGAAATACATCATCCAATTCAGCTGGCTTTCGTCTAATACACTAGATAGTCGAAAATGGCCATCAGAGGCTGCATGGGGATGCCAATAAAGATCCTTTAAGTAATCTTGTAAGAAAAGTTAACATTGTTTGATTTTAGAACTATACTTTCCTATTGGAACTGGGTCCTACAAGTGACAAGTTGCACTGCTGTTGACTCTAGGGGTTTGGGAGGGCTACTTACAATTGAGTGCAAGTGAGGCAATTTTCTACCACCTGGTAGAAACAGGTGGTAGGTTTCAGCACATGACACCCTTCATTGAGGCCCATCGCAGGTTCATCAGCCCTGGGCATGTGTGTCCTGGGGTTCGCTGTTCACCTTGGCAGCACAAATGATGTCTCTCCTTTTTTATCCGGCTAATGGCTGGTCCTCTCAGGAATTGGCTGTTTGGTTTGATGACTCTTCTGTGGGCCCATGTCCTGACTCCATATCTCCCCGTAAAGCTATGTTGCATACTTGACTACAAAACCCCTGTGCCCTCTGCCACAGGTCTGGGATAGATTAGATCAAACTTTATTCATCCTTTGGGATTTCCCTCAAGAAACTCCAGAAGTCTACTCTCATTTCCCAATCCCTGTCAAACTTTGGTAGGCCTAGGTCAGTGTAGGCCAGTGTAGGAGCAACCCTTACTACCAGGTGCCACATATTGACATATTGGTATTGCTACCACATATTCAGCCTAACATTTAGATTATTTCACAGTAGAACTGCATTGTGTTTTTGTAGATTTAGAGAAGGCATATGACAGGGTGCCAAGAGAGGAATTGTGGTTTTGTATGAGGAA
>JBBMJM010000012.1:2244396-2256875 GCA_037832705.1 Centriscus cristatus | reverse complement strand
ATATTTTCTAAAACTTTTGTCGTCCACAACTGAAAATTGTTGAAAATCAAGTGCAATCATTTCAGCCGGATCCTCATCATTTTTTTCTGTCTTGCTGTCAAAGATGTCTGTATAAAGTGTCTCACAGAGCTTTGGGTTATTGATTTAGGTGGCTGTGGTGGTGTACTGCCTGATGCATGATGCAACTGCAGCAGAAGCAGGAGCAGCAGAAATAGTTGCAGAAGACACACTGGCACCTTCATTTACATCAGGTTCAAATGGTCTTTTCTCCAATGGAACTGATGGGTGGACAGTTCTTAGGTGTCTGTGAAGGTTGTTTGTGCGCACGAAGCACAGACAGAGAATATTGACCAATCACGTGCGGCTTCAAGAGAGAAAAAAGCGGCTCCCCCAATCAGGAGCCGGTTACTGTCGTTCACTTCAAAGAGCCGGCTCCCAGAACCGTAACGTCGCGACCTGCACGTCACTAACGTACTGACCTGCAGGTGGCGCTGTAACACCGACACCATGCCGACTGACGTGAACACATCAAATGACAGAAGTCAATAGCACTTGGTTCAAATACGGTAGGAATATGTTTATTTTTCACTATTTGGGTGTTATGGCTGGCGTAGCGATGAGCTGAAGAGTTGTTTGATTATACCAGTGTATGAACGTGATTTGATGCCGGCAGAGATAAAGTTAAAGTAGGCCGAGGGCTGCCTGTAGCCACAGCAACTGTTTACCTCAGCTATCAAACATTATTAGCTAGGCTAGTTGGCCAACAGTCATCCATGTTATGTATATAACGTCTACAGCAGTGTCCTTTACTGTCTTACAGGAACATAATGTTCAATTACACTATCACAAACGGACAAAGTCGACAAGTTGTATTAGGTAGCATGCTAACTTGCTAACTGACTGTAGCCTTACGTTAGCTAAGGCTGGCAGACGTTACGTCACAACAAATTAAGCTTGGTCGTTGTAGTCTATTGACGTGTAAAATGCTAGCTTACGTAAAGTCTATAATAATAATACTAATAAATAATAATCTATATAGAAAATACAGAGATATAGATATGCATGCCATAGACAATAAATATTAATTATCTTTATCTACATTTTACATTAATTTCTTTAGTCTGTTGAAATTATGTTTAGTGGATTGTTGCACTTTGGTGTTAACTGTATTATTGTTAAATAAAGTGATTATGTTTAGTTAAAATTGTTGTGCTGTGATGCTTTGGTGTGTTTTTCTCTTTGTGGGCACAGTTATGTTACAAGTTTGTTTGTTTGTTTGTTTGGTTTTTTTTACCAGGAATGTAAATGTCTGTGGACAAGGAAGCCCAGGAGGATGAGCTGCTTGCTTTAGCAAGTATCTATGATGAGGAGGAGTTCCATCGGGCAGAGTTCGCTCAGGGAGGAGAGATACAGCTCTGTTTGGAACTTCCTCCGGATTTTAAAGTTGTTGTCACAGGTATGTTGGTCAGTGAAGTTGAAGTAAACTTTATTAAATGTTACTGTTTCTGTTACTTATATCATGATAGTAATATATTACTAATTATATTTTTTTTCTACATGTACACTTAAAATAATTGTTGAAGTAAAAAAATAGCAAAAGCAAAATAATTGAAACTTCTTTGTCTTGCAGGAGAGAAACAAATTGACTACAATGTCTGCTTCTTGCCTCCCTTGGTGCTCAACTTTGAGCTTCCTGTGGACTATCCATCCACATCCTCACCCATTTTCACCCTCAGCTCAAAGTGGATGACGAGAGGACAGGTAAGGATCATATTTGTTTGTCAGTTTTGAAAACCATTCAGTAGATCACTGTCCAAAAGCTGACTTGCACATGTTCCTTTTGTGTTTACCCTGTGCTACTTCTTTAGATGAGCTCTTTGTGCAGACACCTGGATGAGCTGTGGGAAGAGAACCAAGGATGTGTTATCCTTTTTACATGGATGCAATTCCTCAAAGAGGAGGCTCTGAATTTTTTAGGTATCCAGTCTCCACTTGAAGTAATCAGGACAGATGGGGAGCGCAGGAAAGCTGACCATGCATCCTCAGGTACTCTATTAAAAGAACATTATGGTATAAACAAATTCTCAACACTACTGTCAAACTGAAGTAGTGGAGCTTCCCAGCTGTGAGACATTGTATAATACAGAGGTTGTTCATAGTTTGCTGGTAATGGTGTTTTCCAATTTTAAGGAAATGTAATTTCCCAGTGAAAAACACATTCAATTCTGTGTGTTACAGGTTACATGTTGGATATTTGACAGCTCATAAAACAATTGGAACGTGCCATTATTTTGACAATGGAACATTTTAATAGGAGCTCTGCTATTAAATGAAATAAACCTGTGCTTTTCTTTTCAAGTTAAAAATGTACATTCACTAAAAATAAAAGGTGACTAATTTTGAACAATTATATTCAGCTCTGACACAGTCTGGGAATCTTTCCGAAAAGTCTGAGGAGAAGAAAAAGCCTGTATCGCTGGTGCCGCTGTCATCTCAACATGATCCGCGGGCCGTTCTGTTGATGGATCCACACGCTGACCTTCTACCTCACCTCTTGGACTTTGATGAGGCACAGCGTCAGAGGACGTTTGACTCCAAGGTGTTCTGCTGTGGCATCTGCTTCGTCGAGAAGTTGGGTTCCAGCTGCCTCTGCTTTAAAGGGTGCCAGCACGTTTACTGCAAAGCCTGCATCAGCGAATACTTCCAGATCCAAATACGAGATGGCAACGTTCAGTGCCTTAATTGCCCTGAGCCCAAATGTACCTCCTTAGCCACACCTTTGCAGGTAAAGGATGGTTGCATCTCTGAGTTACACAACCCTGTTGTTTGAAGTGAACCAATACCTGATTGGTGCTTATGCTTTGATCTTTTAGGTAAAGGAGCTGGTGAATGAAGAGATGTTTGCTCGTTACGATCGTTTGTTGCTCCAGTCCAGTCTGGATCTCATGGCAGACGTGGTCTACTGTCCCCGCAAGTCTTGTGCTACTGCTGTGATGGTGGAGCCTGACACAACCATGGGCATTTGCCCAGCTTGCCAGTATGCTTTTTGTACACTGTGCAAGCTGGGCTATCACGGTGTCTCGCATTGTAAACCTGCAGGTAATGTCAATCAACATACAGTAGGAAATCCATTGTAGGGACAAAGAGGAGCACTGCTCCTGTTGGTGCAATAATAAAAGTAGGGCAAAGAAAAAAACGAAGAAGATAAACACCTAAACAAAAGCACTCCCAAGAAACAACAGTGGATAGACACAGTGGACAGGACTGCACATGGAAGTCATAGCTATAAGATAAAAGCGGATTATTGTCTTTGTGTTGTTCATTCACTGCCAAGGAACAATCTTCATTATGCCAGTTCTGTAGGACAAAGTTTCCAGTCCAAACCAACGTACTACAAGTTCTGTTTTTCATCCTCTGCCACAGGGGAATTGCGAAACCTCCGGGATGAGTACCTGTCAGCCACTGCTGATGGGAAGAAGTTTATGGAACAACGCTTTGGGAAGAGGGTGATCCAGAAAGCAGTGGAAGAGTCCTACAGTACAGACTGGCTCAATGAGAACTGCAAGTGCTGCCCACGCTGTGGAACCAACATACAGGTATGCTCCCCTGCTAGTAACAGGCTCTGGAGTGTCACACCAGGGTCAGGGCTGCTTTTTCTGCACTTCGTATGCTGTAGCTCATCAAGGGAATAAGAGTGTTGAAGACACAGCCTTTGCTATAAATTCAGTTCTTATGTAAATGTTTTATTGAATTCTCATACACGATTACTATGTTTGTGCCTAACAAACTCAGTTGCTGGTAACACATCATTTGCTGTCCACTCCTCCAATCTCTTCTCTCTGCTTGTAGAAGGTGGACGGTTGTAACAAGATGAACTGTACGTCCTGTAAACAATACTTCTGTTGGCTGTGCCTGGGCATCCTGAGCAAAGTCAACCCCTACAGCCACTTCAACAACCCACATTCACCCTGCTACAACCAGTGAGTGTCACCCTTTGACTGCGTCGTCACGGTTCCACCTCTACTCGGCTCTACTCGGTTTGGTTCCAGACTGGTCCTTTTCCATTACAATTCTGTACTTGCCTTGATGTGAGTACGGCACAAAACTGCCATGACAACGTTTTATACACAACACATATATGTTGACAATGTCGGACATGGAGGAGATGGTGACAACGCAAACGGAGCAGGATACAGTCAAAGAGACGGAACTCTTCTTGACTTCTGCACTGCGGGTTGCTCGCCCAGCTCTTTGTGAACATTCTCACCAACCACCAATCTCACAAATGTCTGTACTTACTTTAGCGAAACACATTTTTTTAAACATCTATCATTTTGAAAGCACGAGTTAACAGGAATACAGACTGGTTGCTACTGACAGTATGTTCTTGTGGTGACGGTAGCACCTGGGATGTCTTTCTCTAATATCCAGTCGTAGGCTGGCAGTCTTTGGACGTCACGTTTTAGCATTGGGTCAGCTCGCACCAAGTACCAGGTACTGTCCCTAGTGGAAACACAAAAAAAGGCGAGTCGAGGCCGAGTCGAGTTATGCTGGAACCAAGATGGAGGTGATTTGTATAACTTGTATCTTCATGCAGACAACCTGGATTACGGTGTGTTTTGTCGCTTGTTTCAGACTCTTCCATGGTGTGGAGCTGGTTGAGGAAGATGCCTTATGGAGTGATGAGGAGGACTGATGTCTCTGCTGTATGCTCCACCTGAAAGCACTTTATCCTCCGCACACATCACGTCTGTAGGCCTGTGTTCGCACAGCAGTGTATAATACACCCGAGGCCTGCGTCATAACTGTTGATGCTCACTTCAAGGACAAACAGTTGAATATTCACAAAGGACTGGACTTGAGAAAGTTGGACTTCAGAAATGACCCACTTGTTTTTCGGGCATTTAATTTTCAAACACAAACTATGGCAGGTTTCAAATGATTAGGACAGAAAAGCTCAGTTTGGTCAATACAGTGTTTCCTTCCTGTTAACACGAAGGTGTGTGTGTTCTTCTCTTCTATTCACAACTACATTAAATAAGTTTTTCTTAAAGGCTTAAACCTTGAACCTGTTTCATGCTGTGTGGTGTTAGTGTGCCCCCCCCCCCATGTGGTACATCTTTAATATGTTTCCTGTTTGGTTGATTCAGATAGGAATCAAGTTATAAAAGTCAAACAGTGCAGTGAATTGTTTGATTGCTGCATATGATAGAGTAGAGGAAGGATGTATAAATGCGTTAATTCTTCTTTTTGGGGAAATGTGGTGATTGTAATTACATTAATTCTGCCAAATATGTTCTTTTTTGTTTGTTTTAAATCAGGAGCACCACACAATCATACATATACAAGTCATTTATATAACTTATTTCTGTGTGATCAAAACTATCCCACACTAGCAGCATGATGGGAATTGTTTAAAAATTCTCCTGGATTCACATTCATGTCTTAACAGACCCACTGTCATTTCGGTTGGATTTGAAACCGTGCCTCAGAATAAATGCTACCTGTTCATGTGCTTACTATTTCATTATTAATATTTTTTGGGGAAAAAACATGGATTTTCTTGAGTAATTGACACACAAGCAAACTAGTTTCTAACACATCTAGTTATCCAGTTCGACACAGCTGTTTCAATACCAGGGCACAACGTGCTTGGTGTTAAAATGAGTTGTTGACGTAAGCTTTAATAGTTTTAATAGCTTTAATTTACCTAACTTGAGGTTGTATACTTATATGCTAATGTGTCAAATCGAAATATGATGTAGCATAAACGATGCAAGCATGGGATGGAAATTCATTAATGAAACTAATAGTGATAGACAAACAGAAGGCATGTTAAAAACAGTGAACATGATTTTGGTTTAGTCAGCAGCCTTTCAGTTATGTCAATTTGTTCAGAGTCAAATATTCCACCTCAAGACTCGTTCCATCTAAAACTGTACGATGCATTGTAATCATCCATCATAACAACTAGGGCTCAGTGTGAAAACAAAAGGCTCTCTGTGGAGCCTGGAGTCCAACATGAGCTTTGCAACTTCTTCCAACCTGAAACATGACCCACATTTAAGCTGTAATCCAGAGGTGATGCTGTGACAGAGAGACAAACAATGAAATACCAAAGAAACAAAGAGCCCACTTTGTAGCCTGAGATTGAAAAGAGACGACAACATTGTGTAATCCCTTTGGCTAGAGTTGCTGACAGAGGATAACCCTTTAAAATGGCCCCTCTCTCCTGCCCTGTCCCATCCCCTGCCTCGTGCTCTATGAAACCCCCCACCCACCCCAGACATGCTGACTGACTGGACGGCTACTATGCTCCTAAAGACACCTGCTCTCACAAACACAGGAAACCACCACCACCAGCTCCTCACCAGCTCTGGGAAACTCCTCTAGCCCTGCAGCCATCTGATGTTTTTCTCTTCGCTGATTTAAAACAAAACAAAACAAAAAAAAGACAGAAAGAAAAAATAAAAAGACAGGACAGCGGTCGAAGGAAAAGGTCAGTGGATTTCGGTGTGGCTGACGGGAAGCAGCCAGGAGCTCGGTCAGTGATGATGAGGCTCCCACGCTGGGTATCATTGATGTGGCGCACCAGTGTTGGGGAGGAGGGATCAATGAGGAGGATGGATATCACACAGCTACAGGCTGACGTCACCTTCATGATCTTGTCGTAAATACTGTAATAATGTGTGATGATCTATCTGGGAAAGAGCATGTGATGCGTAACTCCAAACTTATATTTTACAGTGACACTGTGGATAGTGCAGGCACGTGTCTTTCAGCCAGAAATGTTTGTGTTACATAACAACAAATTATTATTATTGTTCGTCTCCATTACATTTATAAGATGTGGTTCCACTGCTACTATAAAAGACTACAACCTAATTTTGTATATTAAGTTTACATACCTGTTTTGCAAATAACTTTGACGACAGAAGTAATTGTAATTAATTAGGAAATTGTCATCTGTTCCATAAAATACATACAAACTAACTCCTTATTGGCTGTAAACGAAAAAATATTTCTGGAATTTTGGAACTGTATAAACAGTTTAACAGAATGTTTGTCTAAAGTTAATCAGCACAGTCAGTGCTGATTAAGTACTGACATATGCAGCATTACGATTTGTAAAAACCATATGACGACATGGTTAACAAAATAACATGATGTACAAATAGTTTCATGGACGGTTAGTCATCCTATTTTGGCATGTCATTGCCAAGAAAAAAACTAGTTTTTGTGCACTGCTGATTGTTGAACAGGTCACAGAGACTTTTTCTCTCCTGTCAGACGCCAACTGAGATCCAACCATCCACAGCTCATCCTCTGCTGGACCAAGAACTCACCGAGCAGCCTCATCATGATTGAGAGTGACAGAGAGCTGTCGGCCATGGTGCAGGAGCTGTGGGACAACGATATCAACAGGCTCCAACCGGGAAAAGACTACAGGATCTCTCTGCAGGTGCACACACTGCTTTTCTGTTGCTCTTGTGTGTCTTGCTGCAACACCAATAAACACCCCGTATGTTCAGAAAGCTTTATGAGTCCAGGAAAAGAACCAGCGTTTACAATGAAATCGTGTAAACTGAAACTTTTCATATTTGGATCATTTCCAGTAGGAAGGGAGTTATTTAACACATCAAGAAAATTCTGTACTGTTTTTATTTTTTCTACTTTTCCTGGCTGTTGTTCCGTAATAGTAATTACATATGATTTAAATCTCAAATCAGCCAGGAGAATAATCAGTAGGTTTACAAGTGGGCGCGAAGAATATAATAAATATAGTAAATATGTTTATAGGAATATAAACAAAAGATGGTGCAGTGAGTGAGAGAAACCTTTTGGTGGGTGTAGTGTCGTCTCCTCTCCTGTCTGACAATAGTAGCACTTTCAAACTGAAACGGTAACGAATCAGTGTGAGCAGACACATATCAGATCATCACAGCAGACACTTCAAACAAATTGGGGGACTTTCTTCTCGCTGCAGGGCAAAGCTGGAGACAGCATGGCCATCAACGATAACAGTGACGGAGCAGGATATCCTCTGTTTACATTTGTTGATGAGAACAATTTCAAAAAGGAGACTTTTTTAGGTAAGTGATGCTGCTTGTGTCAGATGAGTTTCTTCCACTTTTTCTCCTGATTACACAACCGCTCTACTGAAGCAAAACCGACGTTCCCTCCACATGTACCGTCCTCCTCATCAGCTCCCTTTGGAGAAAAGCTTTTGCATCTATTCATAATCTTCTTATGACGAACAGTGTCGTTGCATAATCACAGAGCAAGCAAAGTTCATTTGTCTGCAGAGAGAAGCCCCTCCCCAACCACTGTCCCTCATTTCTCCACATGATGATTAACCGCCGAGACACTTTCCCCCCATGCATATGTACCATGAGTTCCCTGTGAGGTTGGCATCCAACTGGAAAGAGACTGCTTGTTTTCTTCATTTGCTTTGTCCTCTGGTGACTGGTGTCGTGGTGGGAGGGGATAACAGGAGAGATATCGTCCCTGCTCTCCCCTATAATACCCATTTCCTCTCTTGAATGGTCAGGAATGCTGCAGAAATCACATGAGATAAGGATATTCTTATCTCATGTTGATAAATTACTATGAAAATCTATATATCTCTATATATACAGTATATGCGATATCTTCCACCGCAACATAGTTCCTCCTTTTCACAGGATAAAAATCAATCGGCGGTGTCTGAGTTGTGAATAAACGACTTTATGTGACCCTATAGGGCAATTGATCTCACATTAAAAGTCTTTGCCCCCGCACACGTATGCGTTAATTAATCTTTATGGAGAAAAAACAGAAAAATTACAACCCAAACCCTTCAGGGGGCACAGAATAAGTACAGTTTCAGTTTCAGTTACAGTTTCACATTTCATACCCATCAACTGTTTCTTATCGTCGTCACGTCACACATTGTCCACTTGTAGAGATGAGAGAAAAGAGAATCCATTTTTGAAGAGTGTATTTTCCTGCAGCCTTTATCTCTCTACTGGATAACTATGAGAGCGACACTGGCGAGCCAGAAATTGTGACTCCTGAGGAGGTGGCAGAGAACCACAAGTTCCTGGACTCCATCATTCAGACGCCCACCATGAAGGTAACACCATCCACTCTCTGTTTGTCATTTCACTCTCGAGCTGGTCGGTTTATATGGAGATTTGTCATTGACAGTGGTATTCTATAGAAGTATCAGGTCATCTGTAGAGTATAGTTGTGTCCCTTTCAGTCTTGTGTTCGTTAGTAGTCTTATGTGTCTTTTTCTCCCTCAGATAGCTCATAAATACCTGGTAGAGAAGCACCTTTCTCCGCGGGATGAGACACAATTCAAAGAGCAGCTGTACAGGATCTGGTTTGAACTTTACGCAAGGAGAGGATCCAGCAGGTGGGTGGAGTCTGTGAGGGGAGTATGATCTGTAACCTTTGCAGGAGGCACCAGCTTGTAGACATTTTTAATGACATTGTGAGTCATGAATATGCCACAGATGCATATTGTACGCTTTGTCCCCCACCAGACCAGACTCCTCAGGTTTTGAACACGTCTTTGTTGGAGAGACACGAGGGGGGCGGACAGTCATCGGTTTTCACAACTGGATCCAGCTCTACTTGCAAGAGAAGCTGGGACACATCGATTACAAAGGCTACAGTGTGAATGCAAATTCACCCCAGGTACACCGCTGCTGTGTGTTTGAAAGTTCGAATGACGTAGCTGATTAAAGCACCCGTGTGTAGGATCTAGTGACATCTAGTTGTCAAGCTTCAGACTGCAATTGTGAGAAGAAGCTATAAGCTAAAAAATTAGAATATCATGGAAAACTTACATAGTTTTTGTAACAAATGTTTTCGTTTTAATGTCGATCATTTAAGCCTACAGCTCTGTAATTAAAACCATTAATTATGTTAGTGTTAGTTGAAATACAAAGCATTCTGAGATACTGGATTTGTCATTTGCTGTCTGCCATATTAGGAAGAATTAGAACCAAAAACATCCTTGGGAATTTCAGTTTATGTTGGAATGAACCCAAAATATAAGATATATATGGAAAAATTGTATCGTTTGAAAGTTCTGAGATACACCTGTACACATAACATTAATAATGATGGCTCAATCAAACAGTGCTCTGCGAGACACCCAAAGACACTTTTCAGTGGATCCATTATTCATTCCCCTTTGTGGGAATTCATGCCAACACCCTCTCCAACCACCACCAAATAGTCACTCACATCCATACATAGTATGTCAAAGTGTCCAATCCACCTTCATTTGTAAAGCACTTTGAAATAATCACAGCGCTGCTCAAAGGAATGAATAAAAGACGTAAGGAAGTAAGAGCTAAAAGTAAAATGTGTAGTTATGTTTGGCGTCAGATGTACAAAGGAGCATCAACAACAACTTACTCAGAATCAGAACAGAACAAAACAGATGTTTTGAAGGTCAAGAAGTCCGTTTATCCTAGTTTCAGGGGATGGATAATATAACTTAGCTGTTTGCAAAAAATTTCTCCTCAATACCACACACACTGCTCCTTAAATTTGCTGACTCATGTTTGGCGTTTTGTTTGCAATAGTGACTGTCTCCAAGTAGTCTTTGAGGAAAAGTAGAATGAGAACAGTTTCTGCCCCTTGTTTATGCTGCCTCTGAAGCCACAGAACGAGCTGCGCTTTGTCACTACCAGCCTTTGTTACTATGGAAACACTGTGAGCACAGACATAGAAGAACGACATCAAACTGGCACACTGACTTGAGAAGGGAGCGTGGAAGGAGGAGCCACAGGAGCTGGATTTTTGTCCAAAATGACCTTCCTCATCTACTACTGTCAGAATATGGTGTCTGCTTTAGTAAATCGAACAAATACTTCATGGTGTTTTGTAATTCAGTTAAGAGATATTTAACTCTTATTTCAGCATCCTCAAAGTCCAATGGTGCTGTGTGTGATCCTGCAAAAGATTTCTACAATATTCTCTTTATTCCGTTGCCTCCCTCTCACCTTCTGTATCCATCAATTCACACCACTGTCAGTCAGAATCACAAGTAATTTATTTATCCTCGAGGGAAATTCACTCCTTCTGACAGCTCCAGCCAAGGAACAAAAGACAATAGAGCAGTTGCAATGAAAAGACAAATAAAAACTAAACAAAAAACATTTGCTAAAATGTTTACTGTATAAAAACATTAACGTAATATAGGTGTGCCCATCTAAATACGTCTCAAAAAAAGATTATTTTATATTTATATTTATATCACATGCTACATGCACACACGTATATCTTTGTCCCATGGGTCCTTAAACTGAAAAGAAGGACCTAAAGCTTTTGTTGTTGTTGTCAAGTATTTGCCTCTGACCCTCAGCATCCTCTCCTGTCTCACATAACTTTTTTCCCCCCTTTTCACTCTAGCCTGACGAGAATAAACACATCTTGGCTCTGCAGTTCAGCTGGAAGAACGGTATAAAACCCAAAGGCAGCATCTTCATTGGCGTCAGTCCTGAGTTTGAGTTTGCCCTCTACACTCTGTGTTTCCTCACCTCGCCCAATGAACGTGTCAAAGTCCAGTTCAGTTTCTACGATGTGGAGATTGTTTGCCACCACTACAACCAAAAGCACATAGGAACCACTTACCCTGTGCTCCTTAGGTACCAGAACCATGACTGATTGAAGAGATTATTTCAGACTTCTTGCACACTTGAGCTTGCAAGCAAAATGTCGCAGGTACTGTTGTTGTCTTTTTACTTTAGATAAAGATACAATAAAACCTTACAAGACCTTGTTGCATTTTTTTATTCATCATGGGCCACAAATCTGATGAGTATTGATCTCAGTCATAGACTGTATCACTGAATATGAACCGAAACATTGTGGTATACATTATGGTTTAAAAGTTAATATACTTAAGTCATAAGCTTCTCTCTTTTGACCAGTGATTGCTGCGGAAAGTTTTGTATAATCATGTGATTAACAGCAGTTCAGCTACCGACTATACACATACAGTATATACAATATATAAAATAATTTGTTCGAACTATCCCCGAACAATCCTTTTTAATGTCAAGGGGGCGATAGAGAGTCTGTTTTGCCAATGACGTCAATTGCTTTACAAGAAAAAACTGTTGGCCAACATATGACGGAGACCTTTTCCATTCTTCAAAATAAAATACTAAACTGGTATTTCCTTGCAATATAACTGAGTGTGGTCGTTAAAGAGAGTAATTGGAGATTGAAAATTGAATACAAGAGTAATTTCTTCCCTTATAAAATAATAAATAAGTCCTTATCTTCTCAGCAATACCAACTGTGGTACTCACTACCGGCTTTATTTTAGAACGCCAACCGGAAGCGTTCTCACGAAGCATGGTATGTGACCCACTGAGGGTGGAGCAGGTTCTTTATTGTGTAGAGATGGGCATTCCGGCTCTTTTTAGAGAGCCGGTTCTTTCGGTTCGGCTCACTAAAAAGAGCCGGCTCTT
>JBBMJM010000012.1:2157902-2187440 GCA_037832705.1 Centriscus cristatus | reverse complement strand
TGCCTCCTGTGTTCCACCAGCTCCTGTTTCTCCTGCTGCAACTTCTCCAGAGTGGAGGACAACGGGGACAACTGCTCCTTTGCCTCCTGACGGGACATGGGACATAAATCAAAGACGTAAGAACTGGATTATAACCTGAGTGGTTCTTAGACAGGAGAAACAAACACGTCATCCTGGTGTGTAGTCTGCTGGAATGCACCTCCATCAAAGAAGAGCAGATGTCCCATAAAGAAAGAAACGCACCCTGATATCCCTGGTTAAGGCCTGAATCTCTGTGGTGAAATGAACACACTGCTCCTCCAGCTGCTGCTGTTTCTGCATGTCGCTGCTCAGCTGGAGCTTTTCTGCTCTCGTCTCATTCACAGAACTTTTCAGCATCTGGATCTGATCCTGCTGGTCCTGGATCAGCTTGCGTTTCAGCTCCATCTTGCTGGAAGCTTCGGAGACACAATTGGTGAAATTGATTAAAAAGGTGCTGGAATGCGATGAGCATCGACGGTGACGACTGCTTAGGTTCGTATTGATCCAACACACAGAGCAGCCACAGTTCACAGTACGTATCCATGTGTATACGGGGCTGGTGTCCTACTGGTGTCCAGTTTGTGTTGAGTCTCCTGTTTCTCCTGGCTGACTTGCTGGATGGTCCTGGTCAGGTCTACTCCCTGGAGTTTGGCGGCGTGTTGGGCGATTTTCCTCTCCACATCTTTAAGGTCCATCTACAACGGTACAAGCGCTTACAGGAGGATGAACAGATGCAGCGGCAGGAAACACAATGCACAGCTGCTCATTGATTTTTCTTACATCTATTAATGATGATCAGTCAGTGACACAGACACATGTCCACTTAGGAAGAAAACTGACTAGACAGGAGACGAGAACAGTACCACGTATCTGTCCATGAGAGCTATATCCTGCAGGCAGGCCTTGGCGGTCTCCTCCTCCGACATCAGAGTACCCAGAAGAGTCTCCTGTTCTTCAATGTCTCCCTTCAGCTTCTCAATTTCTCTGTTCACACTCTGCAGACGGTTTCTTAAGTCCGGCAGCTCCTTTTCCTGAAGCTGGACAATGGACTGCCTGGGAGACGGGCACGCACAGAAAGGATGTTGATTTAATACAACGATTACCCTTCTGGGTTTCAACACACTTTGTCAATTTACTTTAAATAAATTGCTCCTTGGTTTGTGTTAGACTCTATGAGCAGTTTTGACAAACTGTCCTTGTAGTTCTTAAGGTTTCCTGCAGAGAGATGTAATAATATCTTCTTTTTTTTTTCCTTTTCAAATTGCATTTCCATGAATCATCAGATTATGTTGACGACTGATCGAATTCTACGTGACTGATGTTTGAATTCAAAGTGCGATTGACTGTGCTGGACATGAAGTCATGTGAGAATCTGTCTCCATCTAGTGGAGCACATGTCACATGACCCTTTCCAGTGAGAGGAGGCTGTGAACATGCATCCTTCGTGTTTAACTTCCTTCTCCTCTTCACTTCCCTTTTTTGCACCTTCTCATTTCCATGCATCGACTGTATCATGACATGCTGGTCTGTGCACAGCGCCGGTGGAGCGGTGATTAGGGAGCAATACCTGACGGGTCTAAGAGTCATCATTTCGTCTCTCCTCCTCTCCTTCCTCTTCAGGTCCTGCTCCGTGTTCTTCAGCTTGTCTGGAACCAGCCGTAGCTTGGACTGCATGTCGCCGATTACTTCCTGCAAGTCGGACTCTGACGGGAACGTCCGCTGGCACACAGGGCAGCAGGGCTCCCTGTCCTCTGTCAGCTGGCTGATGAACTGGGTGTACACGGCGGTGGCTCCAGCAAGCATGGCTGGGAGGGCAGCAGTCGGGGGGGAAGAGCAAGAGTTCATCATCAGGACGTACCGCCGCGACTAGAACACGAGTCAACCCCCTCGACACTCGACACTGTATTCAACTATTTTCCCAATGACACAACAATGCAAAACTCTGGAAAAGGGCAATTAATAACCATGAAGTTCTGCCCCAGATCTACACACATGTTTTCCATAAAGGAGGGTACACCAGCTCCTGATAAATCACCTCTTTGTTTGGAGACCTTCTCCAGGTCCTCCTGCAGTTTGCCCAAGTCCTGCTCCAGATCCTGACTGCCACACACATTGAAGAACTTCTCCTCGTCGCAGGCCACCTGCTGCTCCTTCTTTCGCAGCTCGGCAGCAATGTGGCTTTTATTCTGCTCACTCGATGCCAGGTCCTTACTGAGGATAACGACAAACGATGCTCAGCGGCACCGAAACGGAAAAACACCGATCGGAACGTAAAGACAACAAATGAACCGACTTGAGTTTGGAAAGTCTGTCCCTGGTGCTGTTCATTTCCTTCGACTTGGCGTAGAGCCAGTCCCCCAGCTCCCGCTTGTTTGGAAAGTGGCCCAGCAACGACACCAGTTCTTCGCTGTGTCGAGACTTGATCTTGCGCACCTGATCCTCCTTCTCTGCCTGGAGGAGATCGGAGGCGATCCGACACAAAACCGACGAAGCACGGTGAAGATCACATGAATCAAGCAAACATCCACAGACACTCTGTTACCTTGTCTTTTTTCAACATGTCCATTTGTGTGCGTGCGCTGGTGTGTGTGTTGAGCAGCTCCATTTCCTGGTCCAGGTGTCTCTGAGCGCGATCTAGTCCTGCCTTCTCTCTCTGGAGCTCCACGACCTCGGCTCGGAGCTCCTCAACGTTCGCGGTCTGCACTGCGCTCTGCAGGTCACGCTCCTGGAAGACGGAACACGAACGTTGGGGGGTGGAATCTTCTACAGTTACCGACAGCGTGTTTATAGACTCACTGCTTTAGACAACTCGTTTTCCAGCTCCTGCATTCGGCTCGAAGAACCCTCCAGTCTCTGCAGCTCCGCTCGGACAGTCCTGAGTTCCTGCTGTTTCTTTGCCTGCTGGTCCCTCTTCAGCTCCACCGTTCTCTCCAGGCCGGTCTTCTTGTCCCTAATGTCATCGACGGACTGCTGCTTCTGCTGCTCCTTGTCCTGCAGGTCGGCCTGCGTGGACGGAAGAAGAGGACGGATGGATCGGAATTCTATTTGTGTAATTCTACGTTTAGTTAAAACGGAACAATTCTTACGCAGAAATGCATCAGAAAAATGTGTTTCGGTGCTATTTTACATTTTTATCTTCTGTGTTCACCTGCTGTGTGTGATAAAAAGTGAAAGTGTCATTTCTCACCAGAGCCCGATTGAGTGTCTCTTTCTCCTGCTCCAGCCTCTGCGTGACGTGATGACGGAAGCCGTCCAGCTGCAGAGCAGTGAACGGCGGTCGATCGTAACCCTCCATCTCCAGATAGGTTGATAAAGAGCGAACCTGCAGGAGAGAACGTGTGTGTAACAAATCACAGGTATTTTACACATTGAATCATTAAATATAATTTAAAAAAAAACCCACTCTTCCCACTGTTTTTTTTCTCACCTGGGTGTCACGACTCTTGATGTTCTGAGTGTGACAGTCGGCCTCCTGCTGTAGACGACCTGGAGGAAGACAGTTGTGTCAGACTGCGTGTTTGGACGATAATGTCCTTCACGTAAATATACGTGGAGTAAAACTCTGTTCTCTAAACTTCAAAGAGTATTTTTAGAGAATGGACCTTGTTCCACCAGGAGTTCCGTCTTGACTCGGTTCAGTCTCTGACACTCCCGCCCTGCTCTCTCCAGCTCCCTCTGGCAGTCCGTCAGCCTCCGTTCCTTCTCTCGAACGGTTCTCTGGTGGTTCTGGTAGGTCTCCTGCAGCTGCTCCAGTGACCCCTGGAAAACCTGCCACAGACAAAGTCCACCGGTTTTTGTGGTGGTTCTGAACAGAGGCCGGTTGCATATTGTTGTTTGTAGTCGCCGACAAAACGTGACTTGCAGCTTCAACCAAAAAACTTTTAACTTTCAACCATGACATCTACATGTGATGCATATCTGTCACTCACTGCAATGCAGCACTGATTCACTACACTCCAGAGACACAAAGGTAAGAAGGGGAATCAGCAAGCCGGTGCAATGACACAACTCTGGTTGCAGCATCACTCCATCATCGTTAAAGACATTCACAGGCAGTACAAGGTTTTAATGAAGTGACTTATCACTGCGGAATCACAACAGCCTCGTTCACCAGCTGGGGCCCACTCTCATCCCTGTTCTATTTGTTTCCCATTTTGGTTAACGACTTAATGTCCTATAGAGTGGACTCCGGAGTGCTATTGAGCAGGTGTGAAATAGACTTTCACTAAACTTTCAGACGTGCTGTATTTGTCTCTCTTAGACGCTGATTGTCATCTCGTCTAAGCACAGATGTGTTCGCTGAGCGAGCGTGTTGAAGGGAGCGTGCCGTTCGGTGCTGAACGCAATGTTCTTGTTTCCGTTCAAGCTCTATCAACCCACAATCGCCCAGCAAGTTAGATAAAAGAAGAAAGAAAAAAAATAAAACATCATTAAAATGACACATAGTTGTCACCTGTTCCATCGTTTCCTCCAGCTCCTTGTTGTCCTCCTCCATCTGTCTTCTCCTGCTGTCTAAAGCCTTGATGTCATTGTCCAGCTTCATCACCTTCCCCAGTTTCAAGTCAATATCTGTCAGTCGATTCTGTGAAATCAATCGATGGTGACAAATGAACGTGACGGCCGGCGGAGCTCGAATCCTCCACGAACAAACACAATCATCAGCCGACCTCGAGGGGATCGATCTGGTTCTCGATGTGCTGGACGTTGTCCTTCGATGCCATCAGCTGAGCCTCCTTGGTGGCCATGTTCTCCCTGATCTGCTGGGCTTTCTCCTTGTTCAGTTTCAGGTAGCGCAGCTCCACCTGACACTCTTTGACCGTGTGGCTCTGTTTGAGACGCAGCTGGCGCATCGTCTCCAGAGCTTTAATATACCTGAATGACAGAGACGATTTCTGAATGCCATGTGCGATACTTACAAAACACAAACACGCAAAAATCAATTGTCTTTACTTTGTTGCTGCAAAGATGGAGTCGAACTTGTCTTTGAGGGCCTTGCCCTCACTCAGGGGCCAGTTGGACTCTTCTTGATGACAGAAGATGACGTGATTCAGCACAGGCTTGGAAACGCCCAAAGAGGAAATCATCTCCCTGTCAAGTTCGCCGCACTTGGACGACAAGCTCACCGTCTCACCGTCTCTAAGGAAATGACAATGGTGGTGAGTCGAAAATAAACACGAACACTGTACACACATTTTGAAAGACATGTTAGTCCAACATGAATATACACTGAGAGTTGGAAAAATGACCTTGCATGTCTGCTCTTACTTCTTTCTGGTGATGACCTGCTCTAAACTCTTAAATGTGTAGTTCTTTGCTTTCTGAGTGCAGGACATGGAACGCTGGATTGTAACTTTCTCCCCATTGACGTCGGTGAATAGGAGTTTAATCTGTGCTCGCACATCTGTCTCATGGGCGTCCTGGAATCACACGACATAGACCAGATGTTCAGAAACCAAATATGAATGTATAAGGATACACTTAGTATATTTAGTAGTAGTAAATGTTTGTGAGTAGAAATATGTACAGTCAGCTACGGAAGCACACCCTTCAATGGAGTTAGCTCACCTTTGGATCGTGGACGAAGGCTCCGCCCTTCGAACCAGGGGGAAGCTCTCCTGCTGTTGCATACCGAAGGCACTCAATAATAGTCTGAATTTTAAAAAAAGGAATGTGAGTAAACAGTGTGCATTTAACAACGCTCAAATCTGACGTTGTCCCCTTTGCTCTCAAATGTTCTCGTACCGTTTTCCCTGCTCCGTTGGGTCCAACTAACACGGTCAGAGGAGGGACAAACGAAATGACTTGTTTGTCTTTGTCCTCGATGCCAAAACTCCTCACACCAAGGATGCTCATCTTGTCTATTTTTGACATGTTTGCACTCTGAAAGACAAAACACAGACGGTTGACACAACTGTATTTCAGCAGCAGCTAGTATGTGTGTGTGTGTGTGTGTGTGTGTGTGTGTGTGTGTGTGTGTGGGGTTACTGGTAAAGCATTACTGGTATATGAGCAGCTTCAATAAATAAATAAAACAATTATAACATGTATTACTATAGTAATTCACAATGTGTATAACATTATTCATATTATTAATAGTTATTATTAGTAGCATGTATGTATGTATATATAGTAAAACTCGGAGTGAAGTGATTCCAGTTAAATACTCCGGCTTGTTTCAGGTGTGTGACACATCCACCTGGAGCGGGCCGCACGGACAGAACTACTTCAGCTCGTCTCAAAAGGTTTCAAGACTCACTGGTCATTGTCACTGGTAAGACATACACAATTTCTTTCAGTCCAAACACGCGCAAATGTCTTTTTTTAAATAATGATAATTTTGTCAAAAACGAGTAAGTCGGTGACAATAAGGATTTGTTGTTGAGCTTGTTTCTCCACGTGCAGCGCACAGTACACAAACAGCTCCTGAAACGATCTTACAAATCCAAATAAACGTAAATACTTGCTGACATGTGTAGTAGGATTGTTTTCCAGTGTCGTATCAAGAACCCCTGCGTCTGTTTAAATGGGCTGGCTCGGCTGGCTAGCGTTAGCTAACTGTAACTTTGGCTATCATTGCTACCTACCACCGACACTGATGCGCACGACTTCAGACAGTCAACGCTTTCCGTTCACAGCAGCAGCAGTTTACAACCGAGAGTATGTCATGAAGAGAACTCACACTTTCAGGTTTATTTCCCTTGCATAGGTTGGAAACAGTCAAAACAGTTTTCGCGCTACGGTGTAAGTCTGACTTCCGGGATGCGGAAGTTGAACGTAGAACGCAACCCTCAGTTGAAGTCCATGTATCTGTGTTTTAATGGAAACACTATTCTATTAATCTGTTTATAGTCCAGATTATAACCAGAGTCGAATGTTTGATGTTGTCATTTTTCAGCTGCCTCAGCATGTCTGTTACAGCAGCATCGGTCTGTTTTGCTTTTTAGTGCAGCAGTAAACATTTACCACAAGAGGGCAGTCTTGCCCTGCGCCGCCCCTTCTCGTTCACGCGTCCTCGTTCCTAAGAGACCAATCTTGCCCAATCTTACTTCGAGGAAAAGCCGTTAATGCAATCCCTTGAAAGAGGAGGGGAAATACAATGTTCATGCTCTTTCTTTCTTTCTTTTCTTTCTTTTTTTTTAATAAACCTCAGGACTCAATGTGACTGTGTTTGGGGTTTTGAATAGTTCATAGATGATGTCCACCAGGACCTGTTGGATTACTGCATCAGTACCAGAAACCTGAAAGCATCCTCTCTCCTACTTCAGATGATCTCTCTTCCTCTCTCCTCCTCCCACGAACTACTGTCTGCTTTCAGCCCACCGATTCAGTTGTCTGTCATCAGCCCACTGACTCATTGTGCCCCAGTCCATCCAGCTCAAGGCTCTCTTTCTATTTTCATCCTGTCCTGACATGAAAACGCAGTGACCTTATGTCTTGTGTTGGACCATTCAAGGTATATGTGTTTCTGTGTGTGTTTCGAGTGTGAAAACCTAATCCCTCATGCCCCCTGTCGCCCTCTTTGTCTAAACAGCTAATGGAACTCGTTTAGTCAGCATTTATTTTGATAACGACACAGATGAATCAAGATTTGATTGAAAACAATGGACTTTTTCCTCTCAATGACATGTTCTAGCACCAGGACTGTTTATTATTACCTCATATGTGATTCATGTAATGTTTTATTTCTGCTACATTTCAATCAGCTGCTAACTTGTTATCAACAATGGCGACTGCTGTCACCAGCGGATACTTTGTTCATTTTGTTCACTGATTTCTGCATCTGCTGACCAACTAAATGATTTGTATGTGTAGTCCGATAGCCCCTCTGTACTTACCTTTTATATCTCAGTCCGGCAACATTATTTCTCTGTACTGTTTCCAAAGATATGTGCACTTCTCTAAATGTTGTTTTGCACCTTGGCTATGAAGAGAAAGTCATCATTGAAGCATGAAATTACAGTGTCTCACCTAATTTCTCCTGCATGCATTAATTTCTCATCACGATGAAATATCCACCATTTCTATTTAAATTTTAAGTAACATAGTCAAATGATTAAGATGCAGATTGGACTTAATGAAACCTGGAAGTCTGCAGTGAATTTTAACTTGTACATTTGGGATGTGTCTCTCATTACATCATTTCTTTTTTAATTTTTTTTTTTTTATGAGTTTGAGTTTGTCAGCCTTTGCTATCAATCTCGTTGGCAGTTCATCCAAAGCTTTATTAAAGGCAACACTCCAGGTTGTACGCTGTGATGGCTGGTGTCTGATTGTCAGCAGGAGAGTGACAGCCGCACTGATGAAAATGCAGCTTTGACAGCAACAGAAAAACATCTGGTTAAATGTTTTTTTTCACCCTCTTTGCTTCACTTTCAACCAGATACACAATCACGGAGGCTGATGGATAAAAGCCTTCAAAAACAGCAGCTGTACGGATTGAACCAATGGATTGATGGATTTCGGTCATCTTTTGTTTCGTTTGTTTCCATGAATCAATTTAACCACGCAAGAAGCCCAGTTAGTGTTCAGATAATTCGGTGACAGCAATGCTGTGACATCGCAGTCATCCCGTCACCAGTTGAGCCAATCAAACGGAAACGAGGTGAGTCGGTAATCAGATCATTTGTGAAAGACAAAGCTTCCTAATAAATAGATTCAACTGACCCATCTCAACATGGATTGCATTGACTTACCTCCTTTTAGAGTGACAAACTGAAATTCCCACACAGGTACCTGTGCTGCATCATTGGGATAGATAGATCGGAGCAAATCTTATGAACAGCATTATAAAGTGAGCAGACGTACATGTATGTGATTAATATGTAAATGAATATACTTGTTTAGAAATATTGCAGCAGTGTATGATGTATTGTTCTTGATTGTAGTGGGCTGGAAGGACTTCCTGTATGTGGACCTTTTTACGTGACCGGTTGCACTGTGTCTATAAACCTACTTTTTGAAATCAAATTGCTGACAGATGGTCCGAATAGAAACGGCACCGAATCTTTTTATCCTCGTTCTCATAAAGGGACAAAGACGAACGAGAGCTGAAGCGCGTGAGCGCCTGCCCTGTCTAGCAGGTAAACACACACCAGTTGAAGGGGGCATTTTATGTGTTTCCAGGGTCTGTCTTTCAAATTTAAGCCTTCGGTTTCAGTTCTGTTTGCTCTTTTATGTAAGTAGTTGTTCTGCACAAGTTAGTGTAAGTAAAGTGGAATGATCATAATGATCACGCTGTAGTGGAATTCTTTTGCAAGGCCGTCATGGCAAAGATGAAAGCTACGTGTCACTGCAAACGTTTGGATTCCAGTGGGGTGACCTTTGACCTGTCAGACATTTCATTGCCGCTGCTAACGATGTCATCTGGTCACGTTTACAAGCTCTCACCTTTGTCCTCATTTACCTACGTGCTTTAGAGGGAATTCAGTCAGCTGCTGAACACTCTCTCTCACCTGCGTCCTCTTTCACTCCATCAGTTCCCAGCTTTTTGTTCTGGAGCCTTTCGTATCAGAAACCACCGCAGGAAAGCACCATGGGTTAATTCCTCGGCTGAGATGCACAAGCCGCCTTAGGCCAGACAGCTCTCATGACATTCACCAACTATCCTCCTCGAGTTTTCTGTCGCTCTCTTGACTTTGCTCCCAGATTTCATCCGTCCAAACACTGCCTATCATGCCTGTCGAACACTTTCTCATGTAAATAACATTGCACGACAAGTGGAATGGGGCTGAATTGGAGAGTGTTTACACACACTAACATGGAGTATCTGTTCATTGTTGTTCTGCCCTGCTCATTGTAGAAGACAGTAGGCCTCTGCTGATGAGAACGTTCCTGCTGTGTCCGGTAAATACATTCAGTTCAGGTCCGTTGACTCTTGCGTGTCCTCAATGTCCTTCATTGTAAACGTGTGTTTGTGCAGTAATATGAGCAATGTGCTTTAGAACTTGAGTTCCATCCAGTGTGTTTGGTTCCGACTGATGCCATCACCCATAGGTTTAGCACTAGTGTGTGTGTGTGTGTGTGTGTGTAGTCCTGTTATGTGGACATAATCTAACACGGATTCTAGTTTCTAGTGTAAAATATTCCTCGAGCCGCCTCCTGCTGACTGTCTGAACATTTTTTCATTTCCATATTTATTTGACAAGTTGAATCTCTGCATGTGGTGACATTTTTTCTGACATATCTAGGTGGATTTAATCTGAGTCTCTTAAAATTAAAGGACGTCTCAGTTCGTATTGTATGGGGGGGGGACTGTAATATTTCTCTTTTAATTCATCTCCTTCAATTCAATTCTCCTTCCGTTGCATTAGCTCCCTGTCAGTCAGGGAGCGGCTGCTCTCAGAGCTGGGTTTAGAAGTAATAGTTACGTGTAACAGTACACCATTTAATTACAAAAGGAAAATACCTAATCAGTTAATTACTTAAATTAGTTACTTGTGGAAATATTCCTGATTACAATTTTAGTTACATCAGAACAATATCTGCAAATATCTGTTTGATACAATGAATGGAAATGTGCTGTGTTTTTTGCCTGTGGATGAATGATAGTTACGTTAATTGGTGTGTTAATTGATGTGTTAATTGATGCCATGTTAAACCACTGACGCATACCAACATTTAGAACAGATTCATTCAGTATTTACAAAATCAAGAGGGCAACTTGTAACCAATTACATTTGCAAAGCAAGTTTCCCAACTGAGCATGATGGAAATTTATCCAAAATTGTTGTTACACTGATTCATTCATTTCAGGTAATTGTCAGTCAGAAGACGCTCACATCTCTCTCTAATTTGCGACATCAACGAAAAACAAACAAAAAAAAGGAATCCGAGGACAAATCTGACATCTGACCCACCTGCATGAAAAAAAAAAATAAATAAATCAAAAAGTCACCAAAAACATGTTTGGAGCCCCATTCTATTCTACCCTGTTCTATTTTGTTTGCTTTTTGGAGCAGACATAAATTACCCTGCATGGTTGGTCGTGTGCGTGTGTGAGTGAGTGAGTGTGTGTTTGTGTGGTCTTGGTTTGAACTTCGTCAGCTGCACGCATACCCTGGCTCTGTGCTACAGGGAAATGTGGGCGTTGCGTCTGCCAGGCCTCTTACACTTGGCTTGTCTACATGTATTACTCACACACACACACACACAGAGCTGGACGCATACAAGTCAGTCAGACAGGGACAAAGTCCTCTGAGGATTTCATTTGACTAAATAGTTAATCTTCAAACCGGTCATACAGGAGCGTCATGATGCTCTCTCTCTCTCTCTCTCTCAGTTCATGGATCTCCCTGCTGCAGCAGGCTCCTGAGACTCGAATCCAGAGTTGTT
Source organism: Centriscus cristatus (assembly GCA_037832705.1). Classification (NCBI taxonomy): domain Eukaryota; kingdom Metazoa; phylum Chordata; class Actinopteri; order Syngnathiformes; family Centriscidae; genus Centriscus; species Centriscus cristatus. Next base: position 2,176,088 of record JBBMJM010000012.1, on the reverse strand, counting down.
CCACCATGTTTATTGAGGTGACGTTAATGCAACAGCGATGCAGCTCTCAGCTGCAAACACTCTCCCACAGTCCTGCATCCGGTAGATGGCCTCAGTGTGCCTTTGTGTGCATGCCTGCTGGCTATACAAGTTCACACGAGGACACAGTGGCACCTTCGTTTTAGCGTCTCTTTTTATATCCCTGCAGAAAAGTATTTTTTCCCCATTTAAGGGTCAATCCAAAATGACACAAGGGGGCTTAGTGGCGTTAATGTGACTCGTCTGTGCGTATTTTGGAATGGCAGGCAAATCCCGGTTTTGTCATCTGTTTGACGTCCTAAAACACATTTCCCCCTTAATTTGTGGCTAAAGTCCAGCACGCGGAGAGCGGACTTGGGATGACATTACCCTCCGCAGCCTCCCTGGGTGGATGGAGCAGTGGAGGCAGGGAGCGCGGCGCGCAGCAGCAGCTGAGCGGAGAGAGAGGAGCGCGCAGGAAAACGTCTTGGAGAGTTTAATTCCCATCTCTAGCTAGTCGCTCAAGCCGCACAGCACAGGATGATCCTCAAAACCGCATAAGGACCAATAAACCAGTGGAGGACCGCAGCGGCGGGGGGGTGAGGTGGTGGTGGTGGTGGTGGTGGGGTAGCAGGAGCAGCGTGACTGACTGCCAGTGGATGAGAGCGCACGGAGGACCAGCGCTTGGAACCAAGGTTCAAGTTGGAAATATGCCGAAGTGATGTGGATTTGGGGGATGCCGACTATTTTTAATAACAGAGAGACTGGAATCTAATATTTTCTGTCCAAGATCGCAGCCGGAGCCTGTCCGCATCGAGGAATAATACCAAGACAAAATCAGCAACAAAAATCATCCAAAATAAACTGGGCTGCTTTAAACGCGTGGATCTCAACCTGCACAGACACAGATTATGTAGGTGGGTAGTCAGAAATATGTACCACATGGTTTTAAAGCTGATTTCCGTGCACAGCGGCACGCAAACTCAACCAAAAAGGGGAGGAAAAGAGCTGGCATCAGGATCACAGCGACATTCAGAGCAGCAGTGATGTGCTTTTCTGCATGTGTTGATTTCGACACTTAACATATGTGTCTCTGCTATAATAGACTCTGAGCGTTGTTTTCAGCCTTTTAAAATTTTAATTTATTTTTATTTTTTTACTCACCATTCAAGTGCACATGTCTGTCATGTCTGGATGCTGTGGAATTCCTCTGACACAGAGCTGCATTCACAGACATGGCTAACACCAATCGGAGTGTCGGATCAGCATCAATACAGGCACCGATATAATCACATGGAAACGCCTCCAGTACCATTAAACAAATCCGATAAACGCAGAGCGAAAGGTATCAATAAAAGTTATTGATGAGGTGCTATATAAGGCAAATGATTGGCAAAGCCACTGTTTACTCAACACCTCTGCAACTACAGTGAAAGTTTCACTGAGGGCTTGAAGACCAGGACATGCACTAGAACAAGAGGAACAAAAGGACCTTTTTTAAAAAGAAAAAAAAGAAAAAAGTATTTTCTTCTGCTGCTTCCTCCCGTCTTTATGACGGCATCGCTGATCGGACAAACCACTGCTCTGACAACAGCTGGGATACGACTCCTCCTCTCCGGAGTGGAATGCTTGCACCACCACCACCACCACCGACAACAACCACGCTGCAGGAATTTTCCAGATCTTTCTGAGGTATTCACACGAGCTCTCGTGCAAGGATGGTGGTCGTGACAAAAAGCCTATGGATGACCCAGTCTGTGGGAGAGCTGGTGCCGAGAAGGCTGACCTCGCCACTAGCCGAGCCGTCCGTCTGAAAACGCTTTCCCCAGAGTGGCACAGCTGCAGCGGGCTGGGGATGTGATGGGGTGATTGCTGACACCCCCCTCACCCACCCCCTCTAACACTTTATTAGCACTGTATTAAAAACAATGGATCAGAATTTCTCGACGGTGCGAGACGGCAAGCAGCTGCTCCCAGAGAGAGACTCGTCCAAACGTGTGCTGACAGGATGCTTCCTCTCCCTCCTCATCTTCACCACGCTGCTAGGCAACACGCTGGTGTGCGCTGCCGTCACCAAGTTCAGACACCTGAGGTCAAAAGTCACCAACTTCTTTGTCATCTCTCTGGCCATCTCGGACCTTCTGGTCGCCATCTTGGTGATGCCGTGGAAGGCAGCGACAGAGATCGTGGGGTTTTGGCCATTTGGCGCCTTCTGCAACGTGTGGGTGGCGTTTGACATCATGTGCTCCACTGCCTCCATCTTGAACCTGTGTGTGATCAGCGTCGACCGTTACTGGGCCATCTCCAGTCCGTTCCGCTACGAACGCAAGATGACACCTAAAGTGGCGTGTCTGATGATCAGTGTGGCGTGGACCCTGTCTGTCCTCATCTCCTTCATACCTGTGCAGCTCAACTGGCACAAAGCTCACACCACAAGCTACGCGGAGCTAAATGGGACGTACCCCGGCGATCTGCCCCCTGACAACTGCGACTCCAGCCTGAATCGGACCTATGCCATCTCCTCCTCCCTCATCAGCTTCTACATCCCGGTGGCGATAATGATCGTCACCTACACCCGCATCTACCGCATCGCCCAAAAACAGATACGGAGAATATCCGCCCTGGAGCGGGCGGCTGAGAGTGCCAAAAACCGCCACAGCAGCATGGGGAATAGTTCCAACATGGAAAGTGAGAGCTCATTCAAAATGTCCTTCAAACGAGAAACCAAAGTCTTAAAGACACTTTCAGTCATCATGGGGGTGTTTGTGTGCTGCTGGTTGCCCTTCTTCATCCTAAACTGCATGGTTCCGTTCTGTGAGCCAAACTTGCCCGATGTTGCCAACGACTTCCCCTGCATCAGCCCCACCACCTTCGACGTGTTTGTGTGGTTCGGCTGGGCTAACTCCTCGCTCAACCCCATCATCTATGCCTTCAACGCAGACTTCCGCAAGGCCTTCTCTATCCTGCTGGGCTGCCACCGCCTCTGCCCAGGGAGCAACACCATCGAGATCGTCAGCATTAACAACAACATGGGCGCCTCGAATTCAAACCCCAACTGTCAGTATCAGCCCAAGAGTCACATCCCAAAGGAGGGCAACCATTCAGGCAGCTGCGTGATCCCCCACAGCATCCAGTGTCAGGAGGAGGAGTTACAGAAGAGGGATGGATGCGTTGGGGAGATCGAGGTAGGAATGGTAAACAATGCCCTGGAGAAACTCTGTCCAGCCATCTCTGGGAATTTAGACAGCGATACTGAGGTCACTCTGGAAAAGATCAATCCCATTACACAGAACGGACAGCATAAAGTAGCGCCATGTTGAGGAAAAAAAGAAGGATTAGAACACACGGAGGCACGTATGTACACAGAAAGGGAAGATAAGCGTAACATGAAACGAAAGAGACAGTCATCGCTATGAACATGCCTGACGGTCGCACGGTGAGTGTGACACATACACACTCTTAAGACTGACAACCTTAAGACGGTCGACAAATCTACAAGGGGAAAAAAAAAAAACCAACCTTCAGAATGTTTTCAAGTAAAGGCACTTTATCCTGGATATAACTATCTGCAAAATCCTGGCAGCATTTATTGATGAGATTCACACATTTGAAGATAAATGTTGATAATGTGAATATTAAAGCAGGACGCCGGGTGCACATGTATACATGTTTCTACATGTACAAAAATGTATACATCTGCACATGTATACTGGATCCTGGATGGACTGGAATACAGTATATACAGAGGAAAATGTAGTAAATGTTAGCAAATGTCTTGTAGGTAGGTGCTTTGTATGTGTTCTGTGGAAGAGAGAACAATGTGGGTAAAACTGGGTTTTGGTACAGTTATTGTTTCTTCATGAGCTCATCTGAGTCGTCTCCCATCAGCAATTTTCAGATGCTAGTTTTATCGCGCAAAACAATGTATTTGTCTTGGTAAATAATTAGGTTTTAAAACGTATTGCTATGTGAGCCTAAGGTGGCGTACGACAAGTTGTACCCACCGTCTTGGTAAGTGAGTCAGACAGAAACAAGAGGGAGGTAGAGAAACAATCGCTGTTTAATAATGGTCTGCTTTCCTCACAGCATCCTCCTCTGTGATCCGTCCTTAGCTCTGCTCACCAGAGAGCAATCTCAAGTTTCCTCCATGTCTGCTCTTTTTTCTACATTCATTAACGTTGTGTCCCCTGCCTGCCTCCTTTCAGCAAACCTTCTCTAATGCCCCTTGATCGCAGACAGTTCAGTAAAGCCCCTTTCCTTCCTCCCGCCCGTCCCTATTACCCCAGTAACTCTGCCACGCCCTCAGCCAGCATGGTCTTTTACACTATTTCAATTTAATGAGTCTATTTTCGGCAAATGCCATCAGTCTGGAATTATAAAAGAATGCAAGTTGTGCAATGTACGTCTGCCACACTTGGACAGAGGAGGAGGATGAGGAGGAGGAGGAGGAGGAGGAGGAGGAGCAGCAGAGGCTCACTCATCCAGAATACAAGTGACACTTCCTGACCTTTTGCAAACTTGCAAATATCTGATTTTGTAAATTGCTCACGCTGAGAGCCATGCTGCGCTGTAGCGGCGGCGCTCTATGTTGCACACATGCAGTGTGACAGTTGATTTATTTGCAGAGGTGGCGTCCAACAAACTATTAAGACGGGAGTTATTGGCCATGTTTGTTCACTAATGGCCTGAATGAAAGAAAAAGAAAACACGTTTAATAAGATATGTATGTGATTGTGTGTGTTACATAACTATGTTCAATGAGATTCTTACCTCATGAAACAATGCCCAACACTTTATCACACAAACGGATGCACACGTTTTACCATTCACGACACGTTTAACATACAAAATCACATATTCTAACGTGGTTTTGTCGTTTTAAATGTGTGCATGGTTCGCATTTAATTGGACTGCACATTTTCTCAGGTTTAAAGTCATCCAGAATGAAACACACACAAACGAACTCCCTGGCTCTGTGTTGCTGGGGAAACGATGCTCGGCACCATGTGTTCCGACATTGTCTGCTGAGCATCCACCATGTGTCGTGTGTACCATGAAGAGAAATGATCCAATAGAAAACAATTGGTCTTGAATGAAGCTTTTGATTTTCCTGCTCTGGAAAATCCAATGCTATCTAGACAGCGACGAGGGGGGCGGGTGTTCAGGTCAATATGTGGCTTGGCTTGTGACACAAAAGCAACTCGTTGTCCTCGCCGCAGCTCATGGATTTTGTCTTTTTTTGTAAGCTAGTAATTAAAATAAAAAAATGTCTCAAATTCCAACGGCGCACAATGCCGATCCCTCTCTTCACCAGCTCCTCGTAATTTTCCTCCCAAATTATTTGGGTCTCCAAATGCAAACTGCTTTAATCTCCAGTCTCCGGCACTGGACATGGAAGGGAGCCGCCTTAGAGAAGATTTGCTCTCTCCCCCAACTTCCATCCTCGACCCTTCCTTTTCTCTGCCTCTCTCTTTTCTCTTGGCTGCCTCTGTCGACTTGATGAGCGCTCCAGCTGTTAACACAGATTGAATTTATTATTAAACAGACAAGGCCTACTGTTTCTTTTACGTGGTTTGAGTTAAAGCGCAGAACTAGAGCTCCCCACCTGGCCATCTTCCATCTATTACTCTTACTGCTATTGCTGTTGCCAAAAGTGTTTATTTTTGGCTGAATGTGGCTGTACTGTCTTATGCTGTGATTTAATCACTAGGTTTGGGTGGTGGGGATTGGGGCGGGGTGGGGTGGGGGGGTGGTGCGGTCTTAATGGTATTAAGATTAATCTGCCATTCGTTGTGACATCATTGGCATCTGAAGCAGATGTTCTTTGTATATGCTGTATGTATACGTTTATAGAAGCATACCTCCAGCTGCTAGTCGGAGCGATCTCTGGTGTGTTCTGGATCCATGTAAAAGCCCCCGAGCTCTCACCTTGACAACTCGGTGAGTCATCTTTGCAGCTGTCACTGCTTTGATTTTGGAGAAGGGGGGGCGATGTCAAGCAACAGTCCCTCAAGCAAAGTGTTTTGCTTGATCTGGAGCACTTCCTCCAGGCTGCCCTACAAGTCTCTCAATCAGTGTCACCACATGACCTATATCAACTTCAGCAAAATGACAATACCCAGTGCTCCTTCCTGCCCGGAGCTGCATGCTGGGCCAAAGTGGGGGCCCCTCACGTTCTAGAATGGAGTTCCTAGCGCAACATCATTGCAGTGACAGTGCTTCATGTAAAACTACAAAAAAATAAAATAAAATAAAAAAAGAGTTCTAAATGGCAGTAGTAGTCTGGTTGGGGAATGCAGGTATTGTACAATGATGTTCAAAAATGTAGTTGTGATGAACACAAGTGCTTTTTATCTTCAAAAAAATCCTTAATGTGTGTAGTTACATACTGTCCATTTCCTCCATTGTGGGATTTTCATTTACACCAAGATGAAGCAGTCTGTGACTATTTATATATTTATTTATTTATGTTTTTCGGTGTTCTTTCATGAAAGTGATGTCAAAGATTATATTCTTCAGACTTAATACAGTATTTAGTTTACAGTTTGTACAAAAATATGTGCCCTTCTTGTAAAATAAACATGTATGGTTCTTTTTTTTTTCATCCCCGCTTGAGTTTGAGTTTGTTTGAGAGGGGGTTCTCCATGGCGTTGTACCTTTTGACAGTGAGTGAGTATTGGAAGATCATGGCGCTTCAGCGGATCAATGGAGATTGATTTTGAACAGTGACGCATATTTTTTTTTTCCAGCTCCCTAAGCGTGGCGTCCTCGCTGTGTTCCTGCCTTCGCCCTGCATTTACATAACCTGACAGCCACTTGACAGTTGACATATCCTCTTCCTCTGCCCTCTCCCTCGCCTCGTTTAACGTAAAAAGTGGGTCCAAATGCACACACGCTCTTTTCAGTTTAAACTCTGCATCGCGAAAACACTGATTTAGATTTAATTGTTTGGAATTAATGCTGGATGAATGAAAGAAAGTGATGAAAAATATTGAGTCCCTAAACAAGCTCTGGCTTAATTGAGAAAGTGGATGTGCAAAGGTTTAAACATTTTCCTCTCTTCCCTGGAGATCACTGATCTTAGCACTGATTTGTGCTGTGCCGAGTGTTTGAATCACATTTAGCCTTCAGCTGTAGAGGTCCACTGTTGTTTTTTGAAAATTACGGCTCATTGAGACAGAAATGATGATCCGTAGCGGCCTTTCATATTTCTTGTTGATACTGGTTTCCTCAGCGTATGCACATAAAAGGCAGAGATAAATCAAAGTTAGGACGTTGCCTGCATTTTTTTTTGCTCACTATTTACCACAACAACAAAAACCCTCATCAGCACTGCGCTGTAAGAGTGATTACCATGACAACGACAAAAAAAAGTCAGTTGATATCGTCAATACTTGTTGAACTGCATCTGCAATCATGGCGATTTACAGTGGTTTCAGGAGTGATGACAGCTGAAAGAATGAGTATTAGTACATAAAGAGCACATGTGCATAGTGGTTTGACAGTTGTTGTTTATTAAGGCACTAATGGTCTCATTACATGTTCCTATTTAAATAATTATTTGGGTACCTTGTTTACATTCATTAACAGCCGTAACGCGCTGTAGGGCGTCTTCCATGGTAGAAGCTGTGTCACCACACACAATAATACTACACACACCGTATATTCCCATCCAGCAGTATTTTGGTTGGTGGAGTGCACCAGTGAGGCAGTAAAATCCCATATTGGGTTATGAGCCTGATAAACCATCGTGTCCACAGCGACAGCGAGGAAAGGGGTCAGAGTGGAAATACAGTCAAGGTTAATGACGGACGGCAGACAACACCGCGTGTGTGTGTGTGTGTGCGCGCATGCATGCACACCACCGCTGTAATGTGATTATGTAACTGCAACAGCACTCACTCGTCTCTTTTGCACCATCCTGACTTAACAGTCACAGCAGACAGGGGCATCTTTTTTTTTTTTTCTTCTCCCCCAAATGCAGCGCTCTCTGTATTTGATGCCGCCTAATTTGATGGAGATTTCTGAAAGGTGCACGACTGCACATGCATATGACAAATGAAGCCCAGTAGAGGCAGCGGGTAATGAGCAAAGCTAATATTTGATCTGTACATGAATGCTTGTTGCATGTTTCCATCTGTGTGTGTGTGTGTGTGTGTGTGTGTGTGTGTGTGTGTGTGTGTGTGTGTGTTCATTGATGCCTCTTCCACTAATCTGAACACTTTTCTCCTTGTAGTTATGAATTACGTCCAAACCTCTCGAGGTGTACACAATGGGCCTTACTGTTGATTACAAAATATTAAGAGTATAATAATTCATTGCACTTGCTACTCCCTCGTATTAATCACTGAATCGGTCGGATATGACAGGACCATATATCATACTCCGTCAATGACCACGACACATTGAAGGTTTTATGACCGACAGTACATGCGTCTTTCCCCCAGAGATTGCCTGGCTCGATTTCATTTTAAAACATAGACCAGACTTTTATTCACTAAATGAATCATTTGGACCTTTTCAGGTTGCGTTAACAAAAGCCTGCACGAGCAGATGGAGCCCAGACTTTCATCTTTTTGTAGGAGCACAGTGCAATACCATTGTCACATAATATTATCCCAGTATACCTCATTGATCTGTTACTCAAACTGATTATATCCTGAAGGTCAAGATCATCCGGGACAGTTTTATTTATTTTGTTTGGCAAAGGCTGCAAGGACGTGCCTAAAATTACACGCATTGTTGACTTTAGTTGATCGAAAAAGCACAAAATTCTTTTTTTTCCACTTTGATGCATGGCGATTATTATAAAAGGTAACCTTGACGAAGTCTGGAAGACTTCAGACCAATTGAGCCCATTGATTTCGTTTACTGATTTGGTGGTCAAAGCCCCGAAAAAATACTTTTGGTTTGAAGAAATAGCCAAACTAAAGGCAGCAGATGCTCCTTTAAAATCACAAGTGTTTAAGCACACTGCTGAAGGATAATTAAACCATAAATAAAAGTCTTCTGAGGCTGCCTGTAGGTGTGGCTATTCATAAATACTGACACCGCTTGGCTTTGTAAGGCTTTTTAGTCGTCACAGGATAATTTTAGAGGCTTTTTTGTGTGAGGTGGGTTCACATAAATTACAAATGGAGGATGTGACACAGCAAAGGTGGCATTTAATTGCTGTGACGGCGCATTTTTCGAACTGGAGCTAAATCTGCCGCCTTTATCCTCAAATGCTTTGCAGGTGCTTTGACACAGCTGTGAAGAAAATACAACGTCCAATAATTGATGAGTACTATGGAAAGCATGCCGTTTTGTTTTTGTTTTTGTCTTTAAGACAGACCTTCATTTTACAGCCTTTGTTAATAAACTAGTCATGTGTGACCGCTCTAATGTCATTCAGCGTATCAGAGTGAATGTCTAGTCTGAAGAGGTGCGAGTTATGAGTTGTGATTTCTGTACGATAGATATTACATGCACCTTCATTACCGGCATAATAGTTCAGTCCGAGTGGAATAAAACAGGTATTCCAATGTGGATGTACCTGAGGAGAGCTTCCTCATTGTGAAAGTGTGTGTGTGTGTGTGTGTGTGTGAGTGCGTGCGCGCACCTTACATACAAACTGGAGCTTTGGGAGCTTATGACAAATTTTGCTAATCAATTTTGCTAATCAACACCTTTCCTTGCACCTCATACAAATGTTTTGTATTATTTGCCATGTTCTCCAGCTGTGGCAAACAGACACACACGCGCACACACACGCACACACACAGACAGACAGACCACTTTTGAGACGTGTCCTGCACTTGGCTGTCCAAGGATGCTCTTCACGTGGCCATAAGAGGAATTTTCTTAGCTAGATGATTTATGACGTCCTTGGCACGCGTTCTCTGCAGAGGGACTGTCCTACCTCTGACTGCCTTCTAGACTACTTGTTTCTTCATGTGGATTTTCACATTTGTGTGTTACTTACTAACGCCATGTGGGACATTTTTCCTGCCTGTAAGTATTCTATTGTCTCCTCCCTGCTTTGGAAGACTATAGTTAAATTAGTGTCATGATTTCCATGTACAGTATAGTCCATCTGTATGTGCACTGTGTGCACGTTTGTTTGTGTGTGTTTGTATTTTTGTATCGCTGCTGCTTAACAATGTCAATTTCCTGATTGTGGGATCAATAAAGGAATATGTTGTCTAATCTTGTCTTTATTCATTTATTCTTGACTCCAATCAACATATCTCACATCACCTCGGCCGTTTGTCCGTCTGTCTTTTATTCTTTGCAAAAGCTACTGATCGGATTCTCTTGATAGTTTTAGCACAAACGAAGAGCCATTTAATTTTGTGTGTAGAAATGGGATTTGTTTTGTATTGTTGACATTGTTCAGCTACGATCCTTTCGTTGGTACCAAAGCACAATTATGCTGATTGATAAATAGATAGATATATTTTAATAATCCACCAACGGGATTACAGCAGCAAAGACGATAATACAGCAGGGAAAAGTAACAGTAATAAAAAATAAAACAAATACATAAAAATTGCAGCTAGCCTTTGCATATTTACAGAAAATACCTCATGATCAGAGTTATTGGTTGTATTATATACGTAAGTATCTTTCACAGCAGATATTCAAAGCAGCTGTTATACGTACATGTACAATATTTCATCTCAACATTGGTTGTTTCGCTCAAAATGCTGGCAGATGTCTCAAAGTGCTCTTGATTAGGTTTGTTCTGTTTTTTCTGCTTTGTTTTTGCTGATACCGCTCCAGACATGCCAATGTCTCCAAAGACAGCATCCTGGACGTCTCCCTGACTTGCTGCACATTGGGTTGCAAACCTGACTCAACCTGTGGAAATCTGACAGTCGTGTGTCTATTGCTTTTACTGTGTGAGTGTGGAAGATACTGGAGCAGCTTCCTGAAATAGTGCTGGATGCTGGCGTCCTTCATGTTGTGACTTTTAGTCTTTCCACAACTGCTCTCACTTTCCTGAGGCAGGCGCGCTGTCCCCTTGAACGCAGAACAAAGCGACCTTGAAGGTCCTCCCTGCTGCATGGACATGTGCTGTGACACGCCCCATGGCAAAGAGTTTTTCAGTCGTGGTAGCTGTCAGCATTCTGGGAACCTTCAACCTGAAGGCTAACGCTAACTAGACTATGCTCCTTAAACCTTCTTCACCAACTCATGAGCGATGAAAGTTTTTGGACTCTGGATGGAATTTCGTTTTAGCTTCCTCACCTGGGAATAAACATTAGAACACCAAGGCACTCATGTGCTACTTGTGATGTCACTGGCTTGTCGCTGCATTAAATCATTTGATCTGGTGCATGAACTTTGTCATGGGATTGATCATGACAGCACAATCTCAGAGTAAGCGCTATCACATAGGTGAGAGACAGAGCGATGCCACAGGAAGTAGTACAACAACAAAAATCAACAAGGTCTGGCCACAATGCAGAGTTTAATTTAGAAACAGCGAACTAGCTAGAGAAGGTGTCAGGGATGACAAAAATGTTCTGGCCAAGAGACAGCCCGGACACACTCTCCTGTCTTAATAAGGAGGAAGAAAAAAAAAAAAAGTGACAAGTGCAGATTGCCTATTTTCCATAAAGAAAAAAAGAAGACATTAAGACCACGTTTGGAATGTTAATCAGAACAAGGCTCTGAAAAAGGGCATGAAAGCCCTCAAGGACATATGCGAATGACTAAGATTGTGTTTGTTTGTCATCTGTCTCTTCGGTTTCTCTTCTGGCCCTCATATGTTTTGATGTGTGCCTACATTTATGTGAGGATATAAGATAGATTTAAAATGCAGACGGGGTTTGGGACACACTGAATCCCTTCGCAGGTGACCACGACAGAGAGAGGACAGGAGCTGAGATGGAGGAAGAAGTGTAATAAATGTGGAACAGTGAGAGGAATATGAGGTGTTGAGAGAGTAATGGGACGTCGGTGAGTTAACAGCTGAGAGGAAGAGAACGTTAGAACGCTGCGTAAAGCGTGTAAGCTCCAAATAAAATGTGGCCCTCAGTTTTTACAACAGGGATACTTTACCCAGAACTTGCCTTGTGTGCGAGGATACGGCATCACATCAGCTTGAAAATGATGAGACTGAGATCCTGAGTGTTGATGGCTGGCCTTCGTGTTCACAACTTCACAACAGAAATCATACACTTTTATGTACTAGGAAAATGTATAAAATCCATCATGATTTAAAGATAGTGGGTACAAATACAACGCGCACCGACCGCTTCCTTCTTCTTGTGAAGTGTGAAAACGTGTCCATCTCATATTAATGTTGCATGCTGTTTGCATATTAGAGAGCTTAGCGAGTGTGTGTACATGCACAGACGCAGATCAACAAATCCTGTGTGTACATATAAACACTAAACTACTATAAACACAAGAGTTTTAAAACAAATCTAAAAAGGAATTTATAATGAGAACCGGGCTCAAAACAACAATTAATGATAGTTGATCGCCTTTTCGCTGGCTGATGTTTATTTTGAATGCCGTCCCTGCTGAATGTTTGGACCGTCACATCCAGTCCTATCACCAGCGTGCAGGCGGTCCGTTTACCCGGCTGTTGGCGTCAGAAGTTCACTGTGTGTTGAAGTCACACCATGTTGCTTGTGAAATTGAAGAGGACTTCAGAAGAACCTATGCAGAGACTGAAGAACAAGCACATCACAAGCACATCTCTGCAAACTTTCAGCTTGTTCCAAATCAATGACAGGGGAGGGACTGAACCAACCCCCTACTGGAACCTATAAACAAGACCAAAGCACAACCCCAATAAACCATCTGAAGGAATTTATAAAATACGCTTGTGTATTTCGCTGTGTATTTCATGAAACACACTAGTAAGAAAAACCACTGTTTTAAATTGTTAATTGTATTCTGAACTTGCCCCCGAGATTACTTGGTGGATGTTTCTCCTGTTGTCAAACCGATCTTTGTAAGAGTCCTTGCACCATGCTTGGCAAGACTTCTTGTTTTTTAAATTTTTTTTTAAATTATATGCTAGAATTAAAAAAAGAAAAAAAGACAAAACAATAAGAAGTATGTGTGTCTTTTTGGAAGCATCATACTACACTAAACCTAAGTGCCCATTCCTTTGTATCAGATAATCCCTGACCTTCAGACAACCAGTACAGCAAAATACAAATAAAAGCAACACGTGACTCTAGGAATAACGATCACGGTCTCCCTGTCTGCGTTGGGTCTCTTCTCCTTCAAGCAGCATTGACCCTGTCCCTTTTTTCAGTGGCTCACCTTCCTCGAGTTTCAAAAGTCCTACAGAAGTACAAACATGGGTTTGAAGGCAAGAAAGAATGATTATAGACCGAAGACAGATGGCACAGTGTGGCGGCATGGCGAGGAGGGAGACAGATGTGTTGAGGTAAAAAGAAATAGATTTTGAAAAACCACAATGGAAAACAAAATAGTAATTCTTCACCGACCAATTCTCCCCAAAGCAAAAGAGCAAGCAAGTCCTGGAAAAGAAAGGAGGTGGTGCCACGATGGAGGATGAGACTTTTTTTTTTTTTTTTAGTCTGAAGGACGACTAACCTCTGCAGAGCAAGTCTTTGCGTTACATTGACACTGGCACTGACCAGCTGAGTCAGAGCCAATGAATTTGGCATAAAGGACTTCTGGTATTCTGTTCAGTCAGCTACGTGTCTTCCTTCTCCTTTAAAAAAACCAAACAAAGAAAAAACACTTACTGATGTTTTCCTACCCTGCCAAAGTATTCTGTCGTGCCTGGAAAAGGTTTGTATATTTGAGCCTGTATGATGAATTGTTAGTATCATTTGGCCCTGAAGTTCACAGCAGACTGAAAAGGCGGATGACATGATGGTGGTGGAATCAATGGAGAAAGCGGACACGGCTGTCAAACATATCGGAAAGCCTCGTTGATTAGAAGAGTCAGTGAAATAGGGCTGAGTGAAGGACAAACACGTTATCAGAATAAATCAGAATAGACATTGTAGAGATAAAATGCAAATGTGACAAATCTACCCTTCAATATGAAGATAGAACGACAAAATGTGGTTTTGAAATAAAGAAACACATATGCATTGAAATCTGAATCCTGATCTACACATTCCATCAGGTCCACGTACATATTAGTGGAATGTCATAAATTCTGCCTTTGCAGTGACAAAAATATTCGGTTTGAGGTATTGATTCAACTGAGGCACCCCAACGAACACCACTATCCACTCAATAACAGACATAACCTATACATTTCTGTAATGAACAGTGTCAACAAGAACTGAATCAATTATAACCCTCCGAAAAGGAGAATTTATAGTAGAGCTGCTTCCTTCGATTGTACTGCATTGTACTTAAAGCAGTAAATATACGTGTGTGTATATGTATGTATCTAAAATATAATCATGATTTATTGAAGGGGAATTGTATCATTCATTCTACTACCGTAAGTACAGGTGAAACACAAATTACAGAACGATCTATCGAGGAGCAACGTGGTCCGTGACGAAAACGCAGAGGTGTTTTCAAGCAGGCGGTTCCAGCCAGGACAGCCAGTTAAACTGTTTTTTTCATGTCGTCATGGTGACAGTGGCGATGTCCTGCTCCGTAGATGTCACGTTCCTGCTCCCAAGTGCCACACTGTCTCCCATCCTGTCTCCTGTGTTTATTGGAGAAAGTTCCTGCCATTCCTCATCTGTCCGCCACCACCTCATAGGTTTTCATCTGGTGTCTGTCACCGGTCCCTCCTCTTCACTGAGCTGCAGTTCTAGTTAGTGCCCGTGTCCTTTAAGACAGTTCCTCCATATGTCATCGGATCAGTATCCCAGTTTCATGTACATTGAGGTCGGTGTGGGAGGGTAACTAGACAAATGTCGTCACAGTGTTACATAATTATAGAATAAACAGGTGCAATCAGTTCCATCACTGGAGACAAATGTTTAATTATAGTTTACCGTTGTAATACAGTTACTAAATATTCATCATTGCAATTAGGTGCCATTATCACAATTTAGTTACACATAGTTTAGTTACAATTAAGTAACCTAATGTAAGTCAGTAAAATAGTTACACTACTATTCTTACTATATTACACTACTATTACACTACTATATATACAATTTAAACATGGGGAACTTGTGTTTGTAACCAATTACATCTCCAGAGTAACTTTCCCAGCACTAATCAGAGGATTTCTTGTAGTAGATCAATCAATCGCAAAAGCCACAAACATTTTCAACAAACAGGTAAAAAAAAAAAAAAAAAAGGAAAAAGCACTTGAGTATCTGACCAGAGGTGATTAAGCCTGACTGATGAGAGAGTAAAGAGTCTTGGGGGAGGGTGAGAGGTGATTTGGTCAATTCAATTCCCACAGAGCACCAGCTGTGAGGGGAGATTATCCCACAGTCAAGATTCAGCCGCATTACATTTCCTTCAACTGTTGCCTTATCACAAAAAGCTCTTTTACTTTTTATTGACACTGGCAGTTGGGACCCTAAATGAAATAGAGCCAAAGCACTTTGGGCTGTTTTTTTTCCTCCCACTCTTTTCTGGGCTGTTCATTTTCCAAAGCAGAGGAAATAACCGGCAGTATTCTGAATATCTCCTAGTCTTATCACCGTCCTGCTTTTTAATTGAACCCATGGAGAACTGTAATGTGTTGTGACTGCTGTTTTATAACCATGAATACATACATTTGCGCTAATCTCAACATGCATGCAGCGATTCGTTCCTGAAGACAAGTGGTGGAGAGCCCGCTGGAAATAATAGGCATGCATAATTAAACAATTAAACTTTTAATTACATTTTCAGATGCTCCGCTAATGAGGTTAATGCAAATGTATTTAAAAAGCCTGCAATATTTATGTGTCAATGTGCGTTGTGACCACACCAGGCTTCAACTCCACATGTGTCGTGCCGGGATAAATCAGAATGAATGGGTCTTTTTTCTGGAAGGTGGCGGTAGGATTTACAGTATGCCGAGTACATTCCAGCACGTCTGCTCTCCTCTCATGCCTTTATTAATATTCACGATACTTCTTAATTCATTTGTATCTCCTCTACGTGTTTTAGCTAAACAAGCACGACGTCTCATAGATAGACGTACTTTTTTCAGCTCCGAAGTGGAATTGCAGTGTTCCAGCGGTGCAAGAAAACACACACAGATACACTGTACTTAAAAACAGTCAGGCATGTAACATAAAAAATTCTAAATTAAAATATAAAGTATATAGCACCTTGTCTACAATTAAAATATAGAAATAATAATGCAAGTAAATGGATAGATTTAAAATGATTCAATATGTACATTAAACGATGAGGGTCCTCCAAACATGAATGCAGAATCATACAGCACGTTTCTATTTTCCGTCCCAGACAGTTCTAATATCAGTTGGTGTATTTCTGTGTTGTTCCTGCTGCCGCTGTGACATTGACCGAAGAGGAAAGCACAATTGTCAGCAGGCTCCGTTGACCTATTTCTCACTGAGCGATGGTACTCCAGGTTTACATGTGCTGGAAGTTGTTGGCCTCTTACCACGAATGAAATGCGGCTCAGTGGGTTTGCGCAGAACAATATTTCTGTTTGCTTTACTGATTTGTTCTGATGTGTTTAACTGTTGGATTATGGGAATGACTGATGCTTGTCTTGTTTCGCAACAGGGTGAATTTGAATGTCTTTACATACGTTGGTCAGTTGTTGTACATCTCTTTTTGCTATAAATATCAAATGTTCGTTGAAGATTAGGTGGTTTTCATCCGCCCATGGGGGGGGGGGGGGGGCAAAAACAAATCTGATGGGGAGCCAGGTTAAATTTAGAACAGAACAAAACTGCAGTGTCTGAGTCAGGTTTGAACATGTCTCAGAAAAAAAGAAAGTGGTCAAAAAATAAGTCCTTTACATAGAACACAAACAGAAGTGTTTGCATATTAGTGATAATACAACTTCAGTAATCTGACCAAAGAGTTTGTGTAGCGGCTCATCTCGAGCATGAATCAACACACAACAAGCCACAGATTGTCAGAGTGACTGCAGTGATGGCTGTCGTTACACATTTGGCTAGTACTACTACTACTACTACTAATGATATGCAATATAATATATAAAATGTTTCAACAAAAACCCTCTATGACAATCTGCTTTCATTCTGATAAAATGTGAAATACTTCACCTAGTAAACACTCATGCACTGATGGGAACCTTCACTGTGACAATATTTTAACAGTTTTTGCTGTTTATCACACAGTAGGAGCAGAAATGAATCTGGTTGTTAGGGGGGGGAAAATTAATTACATAGGACACTATCATGTGGTCAGGACCTTTTCATTAACCCGGTTGATGAGGCATGAAGATGGACGACGGCTCACAGGGAGCAGCCCTCTATCCTCGGGATAATTTATATGTTCCATGCTGCTCGGGCAGTATATTCACTTAAAATGAATAGATGGGCTCTGCCGTGAGATTCTCACTGCTTTTATGAATAGAATCAAGCAGCATCACTGTTCAGTGAAGGCCCTTACATATGCATTTGACTGCTGATGATGATTGTGATCGTATGATTATATGAACTGTTCACAAGTTAAATTCCAGCTTTCCAGCCCACATCACGTGTGAGAAAGTTTCCATGCAGAGTAGGTGTAATGTAATAAAAACAAAACTAAAACCCACCTCCACAGCTGGTGCCTTGAAAAATGTGAACGTTAATATGAGGGAATAGAGAGAATAGATGCATTTAGGCCAACGTCTGAGGAGGGTGAAATAAATCAATATTATAACCTAATATGACAACGGAATTTAATCTTTGTTTACAGTCTTTATGGTAATTTGTGTTCTTCAATAAGATTAAGACGGAAGTAGCAAGTACAGAAGCGTGCCGGACTGCTCCTAGTTTCAGCTAGATGTTATCATGGTTCTGGGAACATGGGGCAATTCTCTAGTATGTTCTCTAAGAAAATCCCCCACATTATATATGCAGCATGTTTGAACAACAATAATAATTAAAAAAAACACTGAGTGTCAGCAGTTCCACGATAATCGGCCCCCGCTGTCCCCACTCGGCCAGGTCCTTAAGAGATAAAAAGAGGAAATTAATCAAAAAAACAGTGTTTACTGTTCAGGTCTACTAGGACCATCATCATCACCCCACCCCCCAACACACAAACACCCACCCACGCACACACACACACACACACACACACACA
>JBBMJM010000012.1:2108579-2123157 GCA_037832705.1 Centriscus cristatus | reverse complement strand
ACACACACACACACACACACACACACACACACACACACACACACACACACACACACACACACACACACACACGATTACAACTTGTGACAAGTGTAGTTTAACTTTCCTGCTCCATCAACAGATAAAATGTGTTAAATTGACACTAAGCGCATGTAGTGTTTCCAAATACGACTTGTTTGAAAAGTCCTCTGTGCGTTTGTGTGTGTGTGTGTGTGTCACCAGCGCCGACGGCGTGATGCGCACCATGAACACAGACAAGCTGATTAAGACTCTGCCCGTCATTCAGAACCAGCTGGACGCGCTGCTGGACTTCCAGGTAAAACCTTTGTTTGACCAAAACTTGTGCGTGAATGACCCGGACAGAGTCATGTGACCTCCGATCTCCCCACCGACCTCTAGCCGAACTCGAACGAGCTGACCAACGGTGTCATCAACACGGCCTTCATGTTGCTGTTCAAAGACTCCATACGGTTGTTCGCTGCCTACAATGAAGGAGTCATCAACATGCTGGGTAAACTACACACACACAAACAATTTGAATTTCCAGGTATTTCTAGAAGTGTCCTATAAGGGGTATTTTTTCCACCAGTTCTCAGTGGCACAGATTCAAATACTGATTTAGGCCCCGTCCACACCAACACACATTCTCCATCATTCTGTCCATTGTCCAGATGGATCCTGGATCCTGCTTCATTTTTTGTGGTTCTCAGTTCTTCGTTTACTTCAGGGCACGGCGACTGAAAGTGAGCAGATCTTGTTACCGTAGTAACTCCAACAAGATCGGCATCATTGTTCACTCACTGTTTTTGTTGTCAAAAATCACATTGGGGACGGGTCAAAATGATCGGCAGAAGTATGGCTCCACCGTCTCCTCCTCTCTGAATCATATTCTTCTTTCTGCTCCCTTCCATTCATGAAAAGTGCTGATTTGACTTTGTACATTAATATTGCAATTGACTGTTGTGCACTTTCGCGAAGGGAAGACAAAAAAGAAAAGAAATCTAATTTCAGCTCCACCTACAGGCCTGGAGGATGAACGACAGCCTGTGCAGTTGTTTCCAATGGATCTGTTTAGATAGAAATATTCTAGATACAATGCAGAGGAAGAGGGAGGAAACAAAGAAGGTTTTGCTCCGTGTGGACGTGACTTAAATCTTCCAATGTGTGCCCCACAGAAAAATACTTTGACATGAAGAAGAACCAGTGTAAAGAAGCTCTGGAGATCTACAAGACGTTCCTCAGCAGGATGACCAAACTGTCTGAGTTCCTCAAAGTGGCTGAGGTAACGTTTGCTGCTCCTCCACTGGGGGACGCGGACGCTTGAGAACGGGAGCGTTTCCCTGGAGTGAATCTCAATGGTCCCGTCCGGTTCCAAACAACGCATTCCCATGTTACGACCAAATTGTCCCCACACGAGCAGAAACGCCACTTTAGATTTGCTCCAGACGTCCTGTCACCTGATGTACCGTCAGTGTCTCCGACAGAGAACTGACTGTAGATCAGCCTTCATATTTTTCGTTTTGGTCTCTGGAGTCTCTTCTCTTTCTGTCCTTCTCTCTCTCTGACCTGTGGGGGGTGGGTGGGTGTTGTGTGTGTGTGTGTGTGTATGTGTGTGTGTGTGGGGGGGTTCCTCTGCGATATCGTGATTAACGGCTGAGTCGTCTTAGCCAATCAGAGCCGAAGGACCCCTTGTGTGCTGCCTGTTCTCATGCCTGCACTGCATGTCGAAGCAAGTCCCCCCCTTTTTATCTTCTCTTATAAAAAAAAGTGTTTTTTTATAATGGCTGTTTTCCAATAAGTTCCTCAGGCTTCCCAGTAAACAGTTTGATACTCCGTAGGATGCTTCTTCACCCTGAGCGCCGTCTTCAAAGGCTTTTCTCACCGCTTTGGTTTTGTTCCCATTTGGACGAAGGTTTTTCCCGTCCGATCCAACACCGATCTTTCTCCCTTCATCTTTAAACAGCAGACTAACGTTGACTTTCAGGACCCATCCATTCTATCTGTCTAACAGAAACGTCTGTTTGTCTGTTTGTGTGTCATCCGTGTCCCTCCCTCCTCCTTCTGTTCAAAGTCAACATTAGTTGTGTGTCGTCCTGTTGGATGTTTCCCTGGTGGTCACGTGACCTGCCGCTCCGCCCCCCCACGACCCCCTACCCGTCCGAGCCGTCAGCATTCATTCCACACCTGATCTCTGTGTGTCTTATTTGTGTGTGTGCTCGTGCATTTCCAGACGTTTCTTTCCTGAAGTATATCGCTGTTTGTACGTGTGTGCACGTGCCCTCGTTCCTCTGTTTGTCTTTTATTTGTTTTCCCGTTCAGCCGCTGCATGAAGTAATGGATGCTTGGATTTGATTCTTCTTTCTCCCTCCTCCTCTTCCTCTTTCACATGCCTCTTCCCTTTTTTTGTTTTACTCTGTGGTCTGTTGGGTTTTTATTCTTTTCCTTTTTACATTTGGTTTATTTTTATTTTGCCTCCCTCCCCCCTTCCCCTCCCTCCTTTTTTGTGACACAGCGAGTTGGGATAGATCAGGGCGACAGCCCCGATCTCACACAGGTCAGTCCACATCTCATTTCAGTCAGTCAACCAGTATATGAACCCGTCCAGTCGATCCCATAGTGCTTCATTCTGAACGCTCCCGTTCCCTACTCACCCTACAGACCTGCCCACACTGACGCTGCCCCGTCCTCCTTCGCTCTTCTTCACTCTTCTTCGCATTTTCTTCTCTTTTTTGCCTCAAATCAGTCCAACAATAAATTGTCTAACCTTCAAGCACAATTTAAAAAAAAAAAAAAAAGCTTAAGTGCAGGACATAGAACCATTTGAAGAACGGCAGGATTAATCTTTTTTTTTTTTTAAAGGTTTTGTGGCAACAAAAAGGTGAATTAAACAGAACATCTTTCTATTCTCAATGTCCATGAGAGTAAATACAGTAACTAAAGAAGGCACAGCTTTAGGACTTAGTTTTTTTAAACACTTAACTCACTTTCCTGAACAGACGACGTCCCTTTGCATTAGCTGTGGGGAGAGCAGCGAATGGTTTTAACGAAATAGGTCTCTGCAAATATGACTTGGATAGGTGTATATAAATTCATCACAAGTACCACACAACGTCACGATATTCACCCTCTGGTGTGTCAGAACACACACGATTGGCTGCCGACAGCGACTAAACGAACCCAAACTGAAAACTCATCCCCGTCGTGTTTGTGGTGCTTATGACGACCTTATATGCCCTTATTCAACCACATAGTGGCCCCATGCCTTTACTGAGCTCTAGATATGTGTCTGTCTTACTTTCAAAACTTGTAGCCTTATTCTAGATTTATCTCAAGGAGGATATCCTGAATTTGACTCTGTCCCCCTTAAAATAAGTATATGAGAAATCTTTTCTTTGCTTGTTGTGTTTGCATTGTGTTCTCTGAGCAGAAATGGAAGCCTCTCAGTGGAAAACCCCGGTATCACATGTGGCCAAAATGAACCCATCCATCTTATTTTTTTGTTTTGTTTTGTTTTCCAATAAAGAGTGCCGGCCAGCTGCTCAATGTGCATACCGGGTTTTCAACCAGATGTTTTCATTTCTCTGAGTTAACGTCCTTGGTCTCCACTGGTGTGAAATGCTGCTTCTCTTTTTAACCCTTAAACACCGACGTTACCACTGGCCATACATCCACGCTAGCATATGTTGAGTACTGTAGTTACATGACTATTTGCGCCATTCAACCTTTTCTAATAGCACAAATAGTCATCTAATTACGGTAACGCCACAGTATGCTAGCACGAATGTAGCGCCGGTGATACCGTCAGTGTTAAAGGTTTAACTGAATTAATTCAGTTGTAAATCGATTTGTTTCGAGGCACCAATTGGATACCTTGGGTTAACTCTTTATTATTATTGTATTGTGAGTTTCTTTGTGTGTGTGTGTGTGTGTGTGTGTGTGTGTGTGTGTTTGTGTGTGAGTGAGAACCTCGGTGCACTGCTGGCGTCTGCATGGGCCCGTCAGTTGGTTCAGACATGTGTTCGCTGTGTTCAGACTCTGGAGAGCAGCCGTCGGTCCCGTTGTGGACTCGTTTGCATGCGTCCAGCTGATGTGTGCATGCAGGTCGACCAAACTTGATGAACCCAAACGCTGAAATGCAACCAAAGCTGACGTAGCAGTAGATACCGTGACGGTGGATCGAAGGGTGATGTCTTACCTCTGCTGCTGCTTTCTGAGCGCGTGAGATGGAATGAAGGGAGGGGAGTGAAAGACACAGCAGTGTGTCCCGTTTCATCTAATATTACCCCCTCAACCCCCACCCCATTTACCACCGCCCCCCACCCCCCAGGCTCCCACATCTCTCCTGGAGGCTCTGGAGCAGCATCTAGCCTCTCTGGAGGGCAGGAAGCTCAAAGACCTGTCCGTCGCCAGCAGGTATGTTCGGCCTGTTCCGGAACGACTCAGAGCTGAAGAAACCAAACCCTGCAAGAACACAACATCTAGAATATTGTCAAATGTCTCATTTCACGCCATCTCGTGACAAAAATTACTTACAGATATTATAGATATGTGTCACTTGTTTCAAGCAAATTCTCCCTTCAAATTAGTAGCAAAAGTTTTTTCTACTTTTCCTAATTTTTAACCAAAAATGTGTCGTTTGTTCAGATCCAGCACGCTGTCCAGTGCAGTGTCCTCTCTCTCCAGCACGGGAATCTCTCTCAGCCAAATGGACGACAAGACGGAGGACAACAGACTGCAGCAACACAAGGTGACATATTTCAACCCACTGATGCACATTCGCTGGGCTGGTTCGACCCGACCCAGAGGACGCTGAGTTCACACTGACATGTGGCGGCACCAAGTTTAATCTGAGCAGAAACTGTTTTTGTTCCATTTGAGTAGAACAAGCCTGGAAAACATCAGGTGATCCAGAACGAGTCAAGATCATGTTCTGTTGATGCCTCTCTCCTGCAGGAGGACGCTCTCAAGGTGATTGACATCCAGACGCCCAACGTGTCACCCAGCACCCAGTCGGTGGGCAGCGCCAACAGCAGCGGAGGAGCGATGGATTTCTTCTCTAACTCACCCATCGTACCCATCAACAACCAGTGAGTGTCAGCAGGACGGGACACGGGACAGGGGACACGCCCCCGTGTGTTCTCCCCCCGGGCCCCGCCGGCGCTTCATTCACGCCAGCATACTTTGAAGTATCGAAATTATGCAGCTATTTGTGCTGTCGGAAAAACATGGGGCGGTTCCTGAAAGCTGAGAAGTGTCACTTGGTGAAGAAGGAGAAAGTCGACAGCCCTTTTGCAATCTTTACGGTAATCCTTGAAAGTTGACAGCCGTTTTGACGTCTTTACGGTAATCCTATCTGCTGTTACAGTGAAATGACAACAGCTTGGATGTGAAAATCAACTTGTTGACTTTCAGAAACAACCGACACGCCAACGCGTTCTCCTTCCTCAAAGGATGCTAGCGCGAGTGTATCGGCAGCGACACCGTCTGTGTTAAAGGGTCAAGGGGCGTCCATTCCATTTATGTACCATGATGCTCTGCTTCCTGCAGTTTGCCAAACCTGAGCAGCGAGCTGTTCACCCTGCAGCCCAGCTTCACCCCCATTCAGACCACACACACTGTGCCAAACAACAGCAATGCCTGGGGAGGTAGGACGACGACACCCCCCCACACAAACACACACACACATGCCGCACAATAATGCAAATATACAGTATAACCCAACAGTGGGATGGTCTACACCAGTGAAACAGACTCGTGACTCCTTTTCTCTTTGGGTTTAATGCTCCTCCCCCTTGGATACCAGGTGACCTGCTCAAGCCAGCCCCGCCCACTCACATCCACAGCCCTGCTGCCCCATTGAACTCTGGGAAAATGCTGCCCAACGATCTGGACTCCTCATTAGCTCACCTCGTTGGTAGTGAGTACAGCATGAGCAAGTGATTCCAACAAATGTGTCCATGTAGTCAAATACACAATGAGTAGTTCAGGCAAACGTTAGTTTTCCTTCTCTCCTCTGGCTCGTCGGAGCTGATGATGTGTGTTTTTTCTCTCTCAGACCTGCAGTTTGGGGGGACGCCAGCTAAAAAGTGAGTTTTCCTGACATGTAAAAATGGGCCAAAAGCAAATGTTTTTGAAATCACTTTTTAAATCTGTGTGTGTGTGTGTGTGTGTGTGTGTGTCAGGCCGGAGCTCCAGTGGAGCCAGCTGGTTGAGAAGAAGCCAACCGGAGGAAGCGGCTGGCAGACAAAGACCATGTGCGCCGGCACAAACTGGGCTCACGCCACCCACCCGATGGCCCCCGCACCGATGCCCGTCCCTCAGATGGTAACCCCCCCCCCACAAAACACCCCGTTCACCTTCACAAGGTTCTGTGTGTGCGTGGCGGCCGTCCTGTCTGTCGAAGCGCAGCAGATCGCTCTGGTTGTTCCGTTCGTGGACTGCGTCAACAGACGAGACCAGAAGGAAACTACCATTAGAGAAATAGTCAGAAATAGACAAACAGAATTTGAACGTATGAAACTTGGTATTTTCATCCCTTTTTCTTTGCTAGTTGAGGTTTCGATGAGCTGTCTCTCTTTTCCTGTCGGCCAAATATTACTTTGAAGGAGCTTCTTTTCAATTATGCCCACGTCTCTTTCGTTCAATCTTGTCTCATCTTTTATACTCGGACTGATTGACCTTTCCCCTCAAACTTCTTATGTATTAATTGAGTGTGTGAGGAAGCTGGATGGTGGGATACGTGATCGGAAAATGAGACAAAGGTCTCGGTTTATCTCCTCTGGCCGTCGGAATTAAACACGAAACATTTTATTGTGGAAAGAAAACTGACAACTATATTAACCCCCCCCCCCCTCTCTCTTTTTGTGTGACGCTCCAAAGAACGGGGTGATCTATACTGGATATGTAAGTAACAGATGTTTCTGTTCTTCTGGGTGCACTGGATTCTGAGTAGTAACACTCGATCACATCGCCGTGTTTCTCTTCAGGCTCCAGCACCAGTGGCTTTTCCTATGACGACACCCCAAGTGCCTGTGTACGGAATGGTAAAGACGACTCTTTGTCCACTCACTCGTTCATCATCTCCTCTCAAATGGTCCGTGCATCCTCTCCAACTGCCTTCTCGCCCGTCCTCTGACCAGCTCCCTCCTCAGATGAGCCATCAGATGGGGGGCGTTCCCATGATGCCCCCACAGCCTGTCATGTACAACCAGCCTGTTCTGAGACCCACTAATCCATTTGGACCCATCCCAGGGACACAGGTACCACACACACCACACACCCATTGGTGCCCCCTAGTTTGCGTGGTCGAGAAAAACAAAGGAACGAGTAGTTAGAGGTGAAGAAGTGACTTTTTAGTGCATGCAGCCGATGTTCTCTAAGAAATAAATGTAATTCTTTGTCAGAGTTTTTGTGTACAAGATGAACCAAGACAGGCCATTGCCAAAGAGGTGCAGGTGGAAGAAGTGATGTTTTCAAGAAGAAATAATCACAAACAATGATTTACTTTGACACAATGGAAATAGAAGTGAATTTTCCGACCCGAGCGCCCCAGCGGGGAGGACGCTGGTTTCCAGGCACTGCGGCAGGTAGAACGCCCGCCAGCAGATGCCTGGACACTTGATGGGTTCTGCTGTCGCGTTACATTCCTCTCCCTTCTCCCGCTGCAGATGCACTTCATGTAGAGATGACGTGGTAACCATGGCAGCAAAGCTGAGAAAGAAAGCGAGAGACACGAGAGAGAGAGAGTCGAAGAAAACTAATCCAGTGGAGGGGATGAAAGAGGGAGGGGAGAGGGAGAAAGGGAAAGGACCAGAGGTCACCTGGCCCTCTAACCTCCGCTCTTCTCTCCATGCGGCGGCCAATCTCGGCCTTCGAAGTTCTTACTGCCGAGGCACCAAAGGCTCTGCATCAATCCCACTTATCCCGATTGATTTGTCGGTCTGGGCGACGGTGCGACAAAGACTGACAGACTCCATTGAGGTGCAGAAGCTGCATCGCCACCTCTTCCTGACCTCCTCATTCCGTTTCTTTTCTGTACAACCGCCTCTTCTTCATGTGATGGACGTCGGAGGCCGCTCTCTCTCTCTCTCTCTGAATGGGTCGTCTGCTGGCACTTTACTCAATGTGAACTTCGCCAAGGGGTGTATGTGTGTTTCGGTGACTTTGGCAACTTGTTCTGATCGGTTAAAGTCTTGATTTGTATGTGCGCCCCCCTCCCCCACCCACCCACCCACCCAAATATGTCCGGTCAACAGTACTGTTACTTTCTGAGGTCAGTTTGTTCTTGTTTGCCAACGTCACATCACGAATCAGATGTGGGGAACACGGGGTCCGTGTTTGCGTGAGGACGGATGGACGTCGGGACGTCGTGGTGGTGTAGGTTCGGACTGAATGCTTCTCTTTTGGTACCCGATGTCATGACTGCGTTTGCCAGGTGCCAATGTGTTTCTGCACTGGAACTACTTCTCCAAGCACTGAGCCAGACCCAGGTATCGCAAGTGGATGTAAACACTTACTTTGCCACTTGGGGGCATGCTGTGTACTGTTTTTTATTTTTGTTTCTTTGTTTGTTTCTCTCTCCTCTACAGCTGTGCAATATCATGCGACCATGTTAATGTCTTTTCCTCTTGTCCGTAGACTGTTTAGAAGCTGTTTCCTACTGTCGTGCTGTTCTTGTGTCCACATTAGGATGATGTACAGAATGTTTTCTTTTCTAACCTGTTCCAACTCCTGTTGTTATACCAGTACTGCTCTATAATTAGAGACAAATGCACTGAGAGCCAGAGGACTGGATCAAAAATTGTTGAGCGCCCAACTGTATGATGTCCAGATGAGCTTTCATCCTGTCCAAAATTAGCCGCAGAAAGATCCTTTACATGCCAGAAATACCGGAGAAGGGCAGTTACCCTGGCATCTCTCCCCTCCACTTGAAGAGGAATTAATGACGATGCTAACATGGAGAGGGGTTTGTTAATGTGGGGTTAGCATAAACGCACAGGACATCTTGAGGTCAGTCAGAGTTGGTGGGTGACCAGACTGCCGGAAAACCGACGCTAACGTCTGTCGATCTCGGTCCTGCTCTGGTGACAAAGATGAATTCAGACAGCTAAGAGACGGGAAGCTGTAATCAGACGCTAAACATGTTTTTTTTTCTGGACGATCCAAGGTCGAGTTATATTTATAGCACAAACCTATCAAAGATGGGGCAATGTTCTGCTGCACAAAAACCTATAATCCTTGCTGGGATGTACAGTTGAAAGGGGCAATAACTGATTGGGAATGGAGTCGTTTTTTATGGTGTGTGTTCTATGTACATGTACTGTATGTTTGTTCGCGTGCACATGCCTTCCGATACAGACGAACAGGGTCATTGTCCTTTGTTTGAGGCCAAAGGTGGCGTCTACTAACTTAGTGTTGTCGTGACCGTGTCGCTGTCTAATACAACACATTCAGTTCAGGGTGGCTCTAGGATCACGCGTCTGCGGAAAAACAACAAACACGACCCCCCGAGTCATCGCACCTGGAATTCTGGAATCTGAGTGCAACATGAGTGATTCATCCTTTGTGTTGGCTACGCAAAAACAAACAAAAACTAATCAATCTCTCCGCAGCTACAAGTACCAGCATAGACAGACTTCAGTGTTAGGGAGCGTTAGCGAGAGGGCAGACAAAGGGTTTGTCCTTCTCAGCCAGCTGAATGTGCTTTATTTTTGTTGTTTTTTGGGCACTTTGACGCAGCTCAATCCATCCCGGGCCAACCTCTGACTGTTACTGTGTCCTCTGTATATAGGTGGTGGCGTTCATGTGTTTCTAGATGTGCTCTCTGTAAAGTGATCGAAGCCCTGTTGGATGACGTACTCTACGTGGGACAATTTATTGCCGTGTCTGTGTTTGAATGGTTGTGTTTTGAAGGTGTCATCATCCAGGGATGGGCGGGTGGGCGGGGTGGTGTGTGTGTGTGTGTGTGTGTGTGTTGAGGGGAGGGGGGGTGTCAATGTTAGTGATAAGTGTTTCCATTTCAAGGAGGCAAGGGGGTGGGGTCAGCGTCTCAACAGTTAACTATCACAACTGGTCTATACCAAGAGTGTCTTCATCGAGGGAGTGGACAGGACAGGGTCTGTCCTCTTCAACACAGGAACATTTTTTGCACCAAAGTCATCATCAAAGCGCAGCTTCTTCTTATTCAAGTTCACTATGGATGGATGTCAGAGCTCAACGGGATTTTGTTCATTTATTTTTTAATTTAAAACTAATTTTTTGAGACAGAGAATCTTGTTTTTTTTTCCCCCTGCATGATTAAGTGTCGTCTTTTTATTGGCTTGGTAAAAAGCATGACCATTTTTGTGAAGTCACTTACCGGCGTGTTTGGAAAATGTTGAAATTGTCCATTTAAAAAAAAAAAATTAGTTTTACTTTTTAAGACTTACCTCTGAACGTGACATGAACATTCATTGACATTCATAATCAAAGGTTTTACAACGTGGGGGTGTAACTGATTGAAGGCTGCCTCGCATGCAGAGATGCAACATGCAAGTAACCCATCGACCTTCAAACCCAGTTACTGTTACTGCAGACTTTGTAAACCACCATGAATGTCAATGCCAGTTTTCACCCAGCTCCCCAGACATTGCAGTCTTGTAAAATCACTCTTTATTAAAGCATTGCTATTTTCAAAATGTGTGTTTGAATGCTCACTCCTTTTTCATACTATGCCAGCAGCATCGTGGGAGGTCGACGAGTCAGAAGTACTGTAATACGTGTTTGTTCCGGTCCGCGCTGTGTGCTGTTTTAAACGTGTTTGCCCAGTCTTGTCCTGTCTGTTCATCAGCTAATATTAAATGTTCCCAGTCCACAACGGGCTGGTTTCCTGGAACCAGAGCGAGATACGCCACAATCTTAACGTTTTCAGTTTGTTTTTTTAAAGAACGTGTACAGACCAGGATACAGGGTTAAGATGACCTTGAGAATTTACTGTACACTTCTGGCGTGTTGGAACAAAAGGACGATTTGGTTTTCTTCTGTCCTGCTAAATTAACGTGAAGGCGACAAAAAAATTAAACAGTAGAAATTCAACTATATTTAGACGGTCATGTTTCTGTAGATGATTGGACAATGACGTCTACAACACAGACCTTTGTGTGTGTCACTTTGGATGTATCTCGCCGATGGAAACTGCGATATCATCTGACCGTGCCGGTGGAAGATCTGCGTCATCTATGCAGTTTCACGCATTCGAGAACATTGCTACTGTCATATTACCTCAGAACGCACCGTCACTGTGAGCTACATTCCCGTCGAGTCCGTGCTGTCGTCCACCTGTGAACTGTTCATTGTTGTTGAGGGATGAAACTCAGCAGTGTCTGTGAAAGCGCTGTTTGACTTCCTTTGTAAATCAAAGTGATCGACTTAACAGGTTTGAATTGTTATTAAATGATTGATTTGAGAAGCGTACGTTGATGTTTTTGCAAGAAAACAGAATAAAAACATCATCTGATGCAGAGTTCTGATCGGTTCCCAGTGTGCTTCCTGGAGCGAGATTTGGATCGTAACATTTTTTCTTTTTAAATCAGCATTTAAGACATGTTAAGAAGTGAAGAGCACCAGTCTGAAGAAGTCACCACCCCATCACACTTAAGTGTCTGAATTGCCAGTAAACCCCGACCCCTCCAAAATAATTGAACACCAATTTAATTACATTACCGGCAAAAAGTCAAAAATCCATAATAAGAATTCTCAAATGACATTTGCAAGTTAAAAATTAAATTAAGCAAAATTAAACCTCTCAACTCAGATATGCCACAGAAACACATGTATTTGTGTATTTTGTTCTATTTTCACAAAATCTGAATATTGTACATCTGATTTTTGGACAGTGGAGCTGGGAAACCCATTGGGTACCGACAGACCCCCACCTCCCGCAAACACGTCACCAACACGACGGACTGAAAGACCCACATGAGACATTCACACAGCAGATCTAGAGTTCGGCTGAAATTTGTTTATTCATAATTAATCATTGCAAAGAACAAAGAACAAAATGTGATTTTAAACAAAATGATATCTGTGTTCACTCATTCGTACAAGAAGGCGGCATTGAAAACCACCGTCGTGGGGGACGGGAGGGGAGGGGGGGGGGCGTTGAACCAGCAACCGATCCTGAGCCAGCTTGTTCAACACCGAAGCGGGGGAACCTACCGATGTGCTCTTAAACAAGGCACTGAATCCCCAAAGTGGCCCCCGGGGGGAGTGGATGTACGAACACTAGCGCAGTCGTCCCACCTACGTGTCCCACAGAGCTGTGGCTGCCGGGATCTCTGGGGTGACAGGCGGGGGGGTAGGACGTCTGCGAGTACGCGTTTGGACTTTAAGAAGGCCCGTCACACACGAGTGAGCAGTCAGGATGTCGGGAGAAGGAATGTATGAGCATGGTATGCTTGGGTAAAGACGGGGGGGGTGGGGGCAGGGTGCTCAAAAACACACCCCTTCTAGAAAAGAGCATCCAAAAACCTCAACTCCTGGCAAATAGGAATACAAAGTCTGGGCTTTTGAGGGGCACCTGTGATTTGTGTCGCATCTGTGGATGTGTACGCGTGTTTCTGGAAGGGGCAGGAGTGTGTGGTCTGAGTGTTTACCTTAGAGGGGGGGCACCCCATCGTCCACAGCAGTTTCAGGCCTAACGCTGCTGTTTCCCCCATCCCACGCTACAGCTGCGTGTGGCGTACGTCCAGGGCAAGGGCTCAGTTTGGCTCCCTCCCACTACAGCTG
Source organism: Centriscus cristatus (assembly GCA_037832705.1). Classification (NCBI taxonomy): domain Eukaryota; kingdom Metazoa; phylum Chordata; class Actinopteri; order Syngnathiformes; family Centriscidae; genus Centriscus; species Centriscus cristatus. The sequence continues at coordinate 2,110,392 of JBBMJM010000012.1, read as the reverse complement.
CAATAATCAGCAAGAGGAAGAAGGTGGCTGGAGCAGCGGCAACAACAAGGCATGCAACTAACAGTTTACATGGAGAAGGTGGAATCGTGTGGAAATGTGGAGAGGCTATGTGTCAAACAGCGCTGGCCAGTAGAGAGAGAGGGGGAAGAGAAAAAAAAATCAGGAACAACGACTAGGGTTTAGATGAGATGTGTGTGTGCAGTTGCATTGGTGTCATCCAGCGTTACGGGGTGTGTGCGTGTGTGTGTGTGTGTGTGTACCTGGTAAAGTACAACTGGACTGGTGTGAGGTGAAGACTCGCCCAGGTGTGATGTAAGGAAAGAAATCGAGAGCTCCTATCGACGTGTGAGAATAAATCAGTCAAAAGATGAGAACGAAGAAAAAAAACAAAAAAAACAAGGCGTCATCAGCAGCCCTTCTCTCTGCTGTGACTCACAACAGCTCGCATCCAGTCGATAACCTGCACACCCCAGCTGCACCTTCCAAAGCTCTGACGGCGAGTTCAGTCCAACTGCTGAGGATCGTCCATTTAACTCGATTCACACTAACGACCGCAGCGTCTCAGCCACCACACACTTCATTCGCTCTCCAAAACACACAACCACGAACAGTTTAAATTCTTGTTTTCGTTTTTTCACACAAGTCCTAAACTGACCCAATTTTCAGGTATGAAAGCTTTACCTTGATGGTGGTTGCCATGGGTACGAGGCAGCTACAAACAAAAATGGGTTTAGACACGCAGGCTGCGCGGAGGCCAAAGGCCTGTCGTTTCAAATATGCGCATACAGATTCAAGTTCCAAACTGAAGAGACAATCTTCAAACACCTTGAAAAAGATACAAATGGAAGCCGCTGTTTTCACAGGGGACACTAGCTACCCAACACAAAAAGGGAATAAAGAATTGTACAGAGTTGCTCGGCGAGCACAGACCTTCGACCAGAAAGGATCCAAAATATTTATACATTTCTCTCCTGTCTGTCATGTTACAACAATCTATCGGTGTATTTTGTCCATTTATTCAAACAATTCTTCCTCAAAGCCACATCAGATGTTCGATTCTGGACTGGACGCTGATTTCACACCGTCAAAACACAGCAGAGGAACAACAACCCACCACATCCAGCTGGAGTGGATGTGCGGACCCCTTTCAGAGTCACATGACGTGGCATTTCTGAAGAACTCAATGTCCAAGACATCAAGTTGAGTGCTTGAATATGCAGCTATGACGAACGCACCAGCTTTTTCTTTTTTTTTTAATAAAACTGTCAGTGCAGCTAAACTGAAATCCTGCACATGACACCGTGAGCGAGTGGGATAGACAGACTGACGGCTGGGAAATCAGAGCACGGAGAGACTCCGTCAATAACGAGATCAAGGCGGAGCCCCTCGTCGTTTAACCCATCTGTAGCTTTACTCCTCTCACGCCCCGCCTGCAGCACTGCAAGGAAACCTGCACCATTGAGAACGTGCCAACTTGAGAGTAAACCAATGGATCTGCTTGAGGAGACGACAAACAAAAGGGTTTTCGGAGGTGGAATGGTACCTGGGATCACAACCAGACAGCTGTGAAGCTTCAACATGTCACCAAGCCAGCTGGGCCTCTGCAGCTCTGAAAAAGGATTTCAGGATTCAACTGAGAACTGAAGCGTCCAAAACCCACAGTCCCCTACCAACAGCAGGCGAGCTCGCGACCCACGAGGTCAGCCGCGATGGATAAGAAGGAACGATCGCTCGTCAACACGTCTGGATCCCCAACCTCTTGATTTACTCGAGACTGTCCCTTTTCTAAATACACAGGCACTCACTCACTCAC
>JBBMJM010000012.1:2032548-2044573 GCA_037832705.1 Centriscus cristatus | reverse complement strand
AGCTCCAGCCAAGACGGAAAGTAAATAGAGGAGTTACAAAAGATTATTAAAAATAAATAAATAAATAAATAAATAAATAAATAAATAAACAGTGCCGATAGTGTTTAAAGTACAAACAGAAATGCTAAATAGTGTCATGGTGTGATTTGTAACTGTCTTTTTGCTTTTTTTCAAATGTCCTTTTATGTTATTACTGTCCATTGTGTAATATTGCAACTGTCATTTCGTTTTGTAACTGTTATTTCGCTTTGTTTCTCTGTCCTTTGATGTTTTACTGTTGTGGCTGCCCTTATTTTGTTTTGGGAGTTAGTCCCCTCTGACAGTGGGGGTGTAACAGGGAAGGCTCCTGCTTTTAAACCGAGCGTTACCAGTTTTCGCCTTTTAACTCTGTCCGTACATTAAATTGCCTGTTGCGTTATCCTGCCTTTTCTGTGTGTTGTTTCCTGCATCTTTGGATCTGTCTACAAACCTCGGGCTGCCGCCCTTTGACAAATAGAGTACGATTAGAACACAAGTGTGCACATCTAACTTCAGTAAAATATATTGCAATATATACATCAATTAGATCCACAGGTCGGATATTGCACAAGCCAACAAATACACCATGCTCGTTAGTTCCAACCATGAATACAAATGTTTCACTTATTGGAAAATACTGTGATGAATTTGCATCATAAAACCTCCAGTGTGTGGACGATACGTAAAATAATATCAGGGTGGATGTGACGGAAGTTTTATTGTCGTTTGGTGATTTACGGCACCTGAACGCAACACGCTGACCTAAAGACTTTGCGAAGAGAAAGAGGCAGATTTCCTCTAGTGGGTTGTTTCTCATTTTGTCCCAGAGCATCATTTTCTATTATTTCAATTCTATTTGTATGTTATTTCGTTCTCATTCACAAACAAAGTGGTCTTCATCAAAAGTCAAAAGCCAACACAATTCATGATTGGAATCACACAGGCACGTACACATACACAATTTGGTAGAACTCAGTGGCGCCACCCAGTGGAATAGTTGCAGAACTCAATGAACTCAATTTTCAATAAACTCAATGCCAACACTGATGCCTGCAGAGCGTTTTACATTAAATTATTAATCACAGATCCCATCCCATCACAGAGATGGGATGAATAAAGCACAAGCTTTGGTTTTTGCTGTTTTATTTCCTTTTTTTAAATATTATTTTACTTTTACTCTTTTTCATTGAGCTGTGATGTCATGTCCCTTTTAACATTCATGTGATACTTTTGGATTGTTTTGAATGCATTTCGTTATGAAAAACAGATTGAATTGCCTTCTGTTGAAATGTTCGGTACAAATAAACTTGTGGACATGCTGATGAACAGTAAGCAAACAGACCATTTACATGTTGGAAGCAAATGTTCGACACACCAAGTACTTCAGTGTAGTTGAGAGTGGGATGAAGGTTTGACGTGCAGGAGTCTGGAAGAGCCTGAATACAGAATGGACCCTGGAAGTGAAGGTAAAGATGCTCAGGTGAGGTAAACATCGGCCTCCTTCAGAACGTCCTGTTTCTGTTGGAAATAGTCCCTGAACCAGGAGATGTGCTCCTTCTTCTGCTGCACAGTCAGGTACGGGTTTCTGCTCAGCCCGTTCACCACCAGCTCCATGAAGTGGCGCACCGGACCCTGACGGGGAAACCCCTCCTCCAAGTGCTTCTCGAGGAAGACGTGCTCATGGAACGGGACGCTGGCTTCCTCCTCCAGCCCTGACATGGCACAACAGCACGATGTCAGCAAACGTTTTCTTGTTGTCACAGTTTATACGTTCAGCACTCACCGGCTTCATTGTTGACTGGATACTGCCACAGTCTCCCCTCTTTGGTCCACTGGATCATTTCCTCGAGACCATTGCGAGGCATTTGATTGGTCGCTGAGGACAGCTTTTTAGCAAATTCCATGTCCCATAGAGTCGGAGGGGCTGAAAGATAGAAGAACCCCAAAGGTTAAGATGACTACAAACCGTTTCTCATCAGTCGTTAAGGAAACGCTGTATTCATCCCACTTTCACCCCATTAATTGACATTCCTCATCTCTGAATTGAAAATATTCAGAGGTTTGCTATGTTCGATCAATCTCCAGACTCAAACAAGTTCTAAATGGAGAAAAGCATATTCTTACCAACTGTTGCTGTGGCTCCATCTTCATCAGTCACGGGAGAGAAGATGTTCAGTCTTTTCCCTGAGAACAAGCTCCTCCTACAGAACAAAGCTCACATGTCACCGTCTCTTTTGTATATTAAATACAGTATATATACTGTATATGTATATATAAATTATGACCTTAAAGGCCGTCTGGTCTTTTTCAGCGTGTTACCTTCTGCGGACACCGTCCAACTCGGCGGTGATTCCTCGCTCATACATGTAACCGCGTCTGTCGTCATCAAATTGAATCTGATTGGCCGGCCGGGTGTTCTGTCGGGTGCGACCCCTTCCAACTTTCATATCAGCTATGATTGATCTGTGGAAAATACTATTGCATTAGTGCTTATTCCATGTTCATGTCCGTCGCTCTCATCCCATTATATACACGTACATGAGTTGTGTGTTCTAGATGCCATATTGATGTCCTCCATCAAAAACTCAAATTTTCTTGAAGAAAAAACAGTTGGAGCAAGGGTGTAGGCGTTACCACTTCGTTTATAACCATTAACATATAATTAGTATTTGTACCGTAATAGACATGTTAATCTGCAGGACATTTACCCCAAATTGTTCATGTCTCCTTTCCTCTGAGCCTCGGTGACGGCTTCATGCTGCCTCAGCTGCTTCAGCAGCTCAGACTCGGCCTGGCTGTTGTTTGGCAGAGTGGAAGCAGCGGCAGACGCAGCTGCGACCAAATCAGGATCCAACTCGGTGTGACTAAAAAAAAAAAAAAAACAAGGAAGAGAAAAGCTGGGATGAGTGGATGAAATGGACGATTACTTGGTGTAAAAATCGGATGCAGCAGTGCCTCAGTAGCATCCAGCAAAACTCAAATAATGAAAAGAAATTAATCAGAAACAGTTGTTGGTGATTCAATCTGAGGACTCAGCTCTCACAGTTCACTCCCTCTTACCTGTGGGATGAAGCCCCTGCTGTAGCCTTTTGAAACATACTGATGGTGCTCTCCATATCCGCTGGCTTCGACTTGGGGGCAGAGAAACTTTGGTTCACTTTCAGGTTTTTCAGCTTCCTCTTGTTGGTTACATCCACCTTCATGGCTCCGAGGAGGTCAAGGAGACTCTCTTTCCCACTTTTTGCTGCATCAGTTGTTACTTCTATTGTCTTGCTCTCAGTTTTTACCCCTGCACACTCTGTCTTTAACACAGCCGGCTCCTGCCTTTGCACTTCCATCTTGATGACTTGGTCACTCTCGGCTTTCTGTTCAAGCAAAGCTGGGTCGGATCCTTCACCCACATTTGTTGTCTCATCTTGAATGGAAGGGGCCACGTCGCCTTTCTTTACACACAAAGTAATTGGGGACGTGCTGAGGGATTTGGCTCCATTTGTCACTCTATATTAAATAACAATAAGATTACAATTATTATCATATATAATCATATTATATTGTTATATATGGACTCATATTGACTGTGTGCACCATATGTTTTCTTTCTTATTTCACCATATTTGATAGCGTTGTGCTTGATAGTGTTTTTGCTCTCTGAGTCCTGAGTCCTCTTTGATCTGTGGTGCCAGTATCATTTCATCATGAAATCCTAAACTTGGTCACGTTACCGTGGCGACGAGCTGCCGCTGATGGCAGATGTCAGTCCACTTGTCCCGCCCCCTGAGTGCAGCTTCAGTAAGCTAGCTGCCTTTCTGCTAACATTAATAGCAGATGATAGTTATTTCGCTAATTCAACTGTACATCGACTCAAAGCACACACATCGCAATATTTTCCCTTTGGTTGAAAGGGACGAGCCACCCACTCAGTAAGTAATGGTAGCTGTCGTTAAAAAGGTCACGCCGTTCATTTCAGACTTACCTAAAAACTGGACCCGTTGCCTTGACACATTTACCCGACAAAAGTCGCGACTCAAAGAAGCCGAACGACGACGAATTTCGAGCTGTGCTCACAGCCCGGGATATAACCCTATGCATGGTCGGGTCTTGTTGTGTCCTTCCACGTTCCTGACGTTTGTGTCCGTTGCAACCACATAACAGACCCCCGTAAACTGAAGGATAGCGGTGGTTCCGAGGTAACTTAAAAAAACCCTGTTCCTCTACGCAAAGAAATTAGTATAATAGTTTTATACTAATAAATAGTATATTTAAGGTTTTGTGTTTATTTTAAGTGTAAATAAGCCCTGATAACAATTATTTAATATTGAATGTGTCTTGATTTCTATTCTCGCGATAGCACAACCGGAACGTGACTCAAAATGGCGACGGATCGTGAGCGCTAATTTGCGAACGGATCTTCCAGTTGCAATCCTTGGATTACTTAGTTATTTACACCGGAAAATGGGTTGTGATATAAAAGAGTTAGGTTTGCGAAATAGATATTGCTGCAAATCCCAACTGTGAGTGTTTTATTCGTGTAAGTCCCGGCTTTTTGGTGAAAGAGAGACAGCAATCCAACACAGGTAAAAAAAAAACGTCAACTGAAGCTAAGTGACTAGCTTACAAGCTAACATAGTAGATTTACCCCACTGTCAGTTCATAATTGAACTGACCAAAACATGCAGTCGCCAATTAATTTAATATTAGCCAGGATTTTTATTTTGCTGTGTAGTGTTGCATTGGAGTTTACTTGCTTTTGATACTGCTCGCTGTGAATTGTAGTGGACGTAGTGATTGCCCGCTTTCTCCTGTACTCTTATTTATTTACCCAGACGATTTCTTCAGAGATGTTTCAAGCCTCCCCTCCTTGATATTTGTCTTGTTTTACACCAAATGGAGTTCGTAAAACTTAATAGCAGTACAGATAACCCACGAGACCCTTTAAGCCGACATTAAAATATATTTTGCATTATTTATTGCATTCAGGCTATGTCAGTGGGATCGTGTTAGCGTTGCACATTTAGACACGTAAACCGTATTTAAACTATAATTGATGTAAGTAAGTAAATGCGGTTGTGAATTAAATCCTGTCGAGTCTGTCAGTCAAGAGACATCCGGAGAGAATGTGTGTTTTTGTGTGTTTTGTTAGTGGAAAGATGTTTCCAGCTTCTTCTTATATATCATGCATTACACCATGTCACGTTTTAACACACATGGGTTCATTCAGTGATTTTTATTTCATAGTTTGTGCGTCTGTTCCTGACATAAAAAGTTGTAGCTGTCATTGTTGTGATTGGCCACATGGTGGCACGTCATCACATACCTGCTGTGTTATTCTAAAAGTATGTAATGTAACTTTATACACCAATTTACAACGACAATAAAGGCATACTGTCTTCTTTAACAAATTGTCTCAGTAAAAACATCCAGTACATTATCAAGTATGGTTCTTTCTTTTTTTATTGAACAGTAAAATTGAATGGTGTAGAGATGGAGAGGAGCACACCATGTGTTTCATGGTTTACCAACACATCTTTTTTTTTTTTTTTTTTAAATACACTGACTTGTCTCGTTTGTCAGCTATGGCAGAGGAACGACGGCAGAAGCAATGTTCAGTCACCCTTCCCACAGAGTCCATGAAGGCCATGGCAGAGTCTGTGGGAGTGGGGCAGCTACAAGAAGACAGCTGCGCTGCCCTGAGTGAGGAAGTGAGCTATAGAATAAAAGAAATTGCACAGGTAAAGCCCAGTTAATAAAAGCAAATGCATTTGTTCATGTTGCTCTGTAGCCATGTTTGAATGTGATTTTTTTTTTTTTTCCTTTTCAAAAACAGGATGCGCTTAAATTCATGCATCATGGAAAGAGACGGAAATTAACCACCAGTGACATTGATAATGCTCTCAAACTAAAGAATGTGGAGGTAAGGACGATGTTCCATCCTATATTCACTATATTAAACCAGTAAATTTGATGTGGATGTTACTATGGGGTTTCTTTTTCAATTATTATTCTGTTCTTCACAGCCCCTCTATGGGTTCCAGTCGCAAGAGTTTATCCCCTTTCGTTTTGCAAGCGGTGGTGGAAGAGAGCTCCATTTCTATGAGGAAAAGGAAGTGGACCTCAGTGACATAATAAACACGGCGTTACCCAGAGTTCCACTAGACGTGTCTCTAAAAGGTACACCGATTGTTCGTAGTTCCTGCTGACGTACTGAAGCAGACGCCGTATCTGTTGACTGTACGAGCTGAAACGTCTGTGTCCCTTCATAGCTCACTGGTTAAGTATCGAAGGGATTCAACCCTCCATTCCAGAAAATCCACCACCAGGTCAGCCCTTTTCAAGCACTCTCCAATTAAATTGTACAAGATATAGCGGGGTGGGGAATAATTCTTTTTATTTCACTGCATTTTAGCAACTAAAGAGCAACAAAAGACTGAATCTACAGAGCCCCTCAAAGTCGTCAAACCTGGTCAGGACGAAGAAGGTTCAATTCAAGGCAAGAGCCAGGGGGCACCAACCACTGACGGCAAAGGTCACTCTCTAGTTTCCATTTACATTCCACCCCCAAGTGCTTCCTCGTACTATTCCTCTTTGCTCATCCTTCCTGTATTTGCCTCCTTTAGGTAAAGATAAGGGTCTGATCAGACTGAAGCCGCGCAGCACTCATGAGCTGTCTGTAGAGCAGCAGCTCTACTACAAGGAAATAACAGAGGCATGCGTTGGCTCCTGCGAAGCCAAGAGAGCTGTAAGTTATCCCTGCCTGTTAATTATGCTTCAGTGTTTTTATTAGTCAATGAATATGTCAATGAATGTGGAACGTCGGTTGCTGTTTGCTCCCGTTTCCTTCAGGAGGCCTTACAGAGTATTGCCACAGACCCTGGACTGTATCAGATGCTGCCGAGATTCAGCACCTTTATTTCTGAAGGGGTGAGAATATTTTCCAGCCTTTTCTTTGTTTGTGTCATAAATAACTCAGCAGGTCTGTGATCAATGTTGTAAACTCTCTGGTGTCCTGAAAGGTTCGCGTAAACGTGGTGCAAAACAACCTGGCTCTACTGATTTACCTGATGCGGATGGTCAAAGCGCTGATGGACAACCCCACTTTGTATTTGGAGAAATATGTGAGTGAAAGAAACAATGGGATTTTTTGTTCAAGAGCCATGTGCATCGGTTCTTTCCCCTGACAGTTCTCTTGTATCTCTTCACCTCTCGTAGCTGCATGAGCTCATTCCGGCCGTGGTGACGTGCATTGTGAGTAAGCAGCTGTGTTTGAGGCCAGATGTCGACAACCACTGGGCTCTACGTGACTTTGCCGCCCGTCTCATGGCACAAAGTTGTAAAACCTTCAGCACCACAACCAATAACATCCAGTCCCGTATCACCAAGACTTTTACCAAGGTTGGTGTCTGTTCACAATGTGCTCGCAGTTGTATCGTCCTTTTTATGATCAAACTGACCCTGGTGTGTTTTGACAGAGTTGGTTTGACGAAAAAACCCAGTGGACCACACGTTACGGCTGCATCGCTGGACTTGCTGAACTGGGTCCCGATGTGAGTGTGTCCTGGTTGTCACGTTCACGTTGTTTCTGCGTCACTGAAACTGACGTCCTGTCGTCCGTAGGTGATCAAGACGTTGATCCTTCCTCGGCTAACTGTAGAAGGTGCTCGCATCAAAGCTGTGATGGAAGGACCGGTGGTGTCCAACATTGATAAAATAGGAGCGGACCATGTCCAAAGCCTCCTGCTGGTGAGCTTGTTCACCCACGTCACTAACAAGTTCCTTACAGTGTGTGTTTATGCAGCAGTAGACAATACAAAACATGTGTTTTGCTGCCTTTTCAAAGAAACACTGCTCCAGCATTATTGCCAAAATACGACCTCAGCCAGACAATCTGGAGCAGTATCGGACAGACTACGGCTACCTCGGACCCGTTCTTTGCTCGCATGTGATGAAAGCTAGGACCCAAGCAGCGATGCAAGCTCAGCAAGTCAATAGAACCACGTTAATGATCACACAGGTATGTTTATACACAGCTGAGGCTGTTTATGGAAGGAAACGGTGTAAAACGGTGTCATCATTTCTCTCACAGCCTCGACCAACGCTCTCAGTGTCACAAAGTGGACTAAGTGGGTCGACAGGGCCTCGAACTCCCAGCATTATCAAGGTTCCGAGCTCTCTCACCCTGATGTCTCCAAGACCAGGGACCCCATCGCAGCCATCGTCCCCGGCAACAAAGTACATCGTCATGTCAACCAGTGCAGGAGCTGCCTCAACCCAGCAGGTACTTTACCATGGCACCGTGTCCTCATAAAGGTGGGATTATGTTTTCTCGCGCTCAGTACACGAGCTGCAGCGCACACCTGGACAGAGAATGGCCAATGTTCCTGTCATGGAACGTGAGTAGAAACGGTCACGGTACCCTGGTATATTATTCATCGTCCTCCTGCCTTGTGAGTGAATGCCAGCAGGTTAACACACAGTCGGTTGTCACATAATCTTCGGGGCGATACAACGGTTTCTCTGCTTCTACGTCTGCAGCGCCCTGCATGACGCTACCAGCAGTTCTGCAACCGAGTGCTTCCAGTTGACCTTGTCGCCACTGCAGAGTTGACATATCTCTGATTACAGCCACCAATCAGTCAGGTTGGCTTTATTTTTTAGCTAAACCATAATGAAGAGGTCTTGGCAGGATGATGAAACAACAAATATCGTCAGTGATATAGACAGTTTCAAATGTGTGTTGTCCTCTTATTACAGGAGTGAGTGACAATGTCAGGAAGACAGTCCAGTGAGTGGATGGAAGACCCCCAGTTCAGGGACTGGCTAGGAGAGGTGTCAGGACAGATGCGCAGGCACACTGTTTGATGTCGAACGATTGACACGTGAGGGACACGTCAAGACAGCCTGACAATCACAGAATGATGGGGGGGGCATGGCGTTGAAAAGACACAGGAGAGGGAAGTAGCAGCACTAACAGCCACTGAAATTGTCCGTTGTCATGGAAATGCAGCATCACAAGGCTCTAGAAGTTCTGAGTTCTACTTATCTTTGGGTTTGGGTTTCGGTACTTGTATAAGAAGTAAGAAAAGCACAGTGCTACAGTTTCTTCTGATGAATGCGCAAACAGGGTGAGACAGACGGGACCAGGTGGACCCAGGAGTGGGGTACTGGAATTAATGGGAAGGGAAGGTTGTGGGACATTCAAGAAGAGAAGCCTCTGGAAGTAAAGAGAGCCCTGTCAAACTTAATGCCAGGAAGCTCTTACAGATTTCAGACCTGGAAGGTCCTGAAACTGTTCCACGAGATAAACCACTTGGAAGGTGAGAGTTCCATGACTCAGCAAGACGAGACGACATGATTGAGGTCTGTGGGTTGAAGATGTAACAGTACATCAGAAACCACCAGAAACTCTCGAAAATTCTGTGAGGAATCCTCTAAAGGGAGGAATTGGAGAAGATGAACACACCTGTGCAGCTGCTGAAACTGTCCATGTGCCACTCAAACAGCTGGACATGGGAGTTGTTGAGGGCGTCTGAAAAGCTCCAGGAAAAATCCAGTTGTTGTAGAAAGAATGTGTCTCTTCTCTTGCTGTGGCCTGCAAAGACACAACGGACAGAAGTCCTCTGGTGTACACAGCAGTGTACACAGGTTCCTGTCAATGGAGGATGGCAGACCACCTTGGCGTGGGACAGTCCCCTCACAGATCCAAGATTTTCTGACAGTGGCCAGCTGGATGAGTTGGAGTTTTTTTAAATTTTTTTTATTTTTGGAAGAACTTTCAGTGGCAGCTCAAAAGTGTGCAGCATTTTGGGACTTGACGAAAATGTCTGCTCACATGTCTGTTGAGAATGTGAAGGGGGAGTCAGGATTCAATGACTCAGCATGCAGGAGATGAAGCCCTGCTGGAGGGACTCACGCAGCACAGACAAAACTAATGAGAATAAAAGAACAAACTTTAAAAAACAAAATGCACATCAGGAAAGTTGCAGACACGTTCAAGACGCTACAATAACAGGACCTTTTTATTAGGATGACATGGCTGTTTTATATTGACCTTTTTGTCACTGGGGGTTCAAATGTCATTTAGATATTTAGCATTTATGGCGATTTATATCTGATTTATGCTTGATTATGTTTGGAGTGATTTGATTTTTGTTTGAGAAATGCAGGTGTCAGGTGTGTGACCTAAACTGAGACGAAACCGAGGAAATTGTTTTCCAGTGATTTATTGAAACCATGCAAATATTTTTAGGGGAAGTGCAGGTGAGAGAGTCTGATTGGTCATGATGGTTTTTCATGGATACATTATAGCCAAAGTCTGCTAAGTGATAAACATGGAGACAATCTGGGTAAGTACAAGTGAAACAGTAGAAAAGAACGAGAGGGAGTGATGAAGGACTCGTCTCCAGCTGCTGAACAGACGTATTGTTTCCATTCCTGCTGATGCTCTACACGTCTGAGATTGAATGTTTCCGCTGTGTTCCCCTCAGGTTATCACCATCAGCTCCTCCCAGTCGGCCTCTTCAGTCACCAGCACCGTTCCCAGCGCCACCTCCACCTTGCAGCCTCTGGTTAAGTTGGAGTCTGGCAGTGGTCCGGGACTAACAGGGTCTCGACCCATGCAGAAGTACATTGTTGTGTCTCTGCCCTCGTCCGCTTCCTCCTCGTTGGAGAGTAAGAGCGCCGTTATTCCAACTTCAATTTCCTCAAGCGCGATAGACGCTGGGATGAAGATGGATCGCTCTGAGTCTCCTGGTGCGAGCACCCAGTCGCCACACTGAGACCTGTAATTAGTGGAAATGTTTCTGAACATGAGGGTGCAGCTGAAATAAACAGGCTTCTGAACCTACTCTGGAGTGGTATGATGGGAAACATCTGATACAGAGTAAATGTGACCAGAAATTGTAAATATGTGAATGCCCATTGAAGACTGAGGTCAGCCTGTGACATCTGTCATGTTTCAGTGTACATTCTAGTTGATTTCATGTTCTTTTTTTAAACTCCAAAATAAAAAAGGTTTTGTATGAATTATTGCATCTGAGTGTGTGTATTTGTATAATAATAATTGTACATTTTTTAACACCAAACAGTGCTAGCCAAACTTTTGAGTTTAGTGTGATGATGACCTGGATTTATGATTTATTTTTTTTTAATCCAGTTTGCAGTAGATATTTAAGAAAAATGAATAGATGGGTTGCTACATTACTCTCAACTAAAACTAAAAACTTTTAATGCAACAGGACCACTTCATGAATTATCTGAATAGTGTAGCTCACTTATGAAATACTTGGAATTAATCTGGAATGTTTAAAATAGACATTTTCATTCATTTGCCTTTTATTTTGAAGGCAAATGTCCTTACTTCCTGTGCATCATGAATAGCGTGAAATATGTGGAGCTGTGTTGTTTTTTGTTCCAATAGGATAAGGTTCAGAGAGTTGAGTCAACATGAAGTTCACTTTACGAGCTGCAACGAAAGATGACTGCAAAGAAATCTGTCGGATGATCCGAGTGAGTAACCTGGATCTCCTGTCGGTGATGTGGCTAACGCTAACAGCCGCGCGCGCATAGAAACACTTGTTTATTTGTTCCAAACACGGAAGAAACAACAGAATTTGTACATAAATGCACACTGCATTTTCAAACCAACTCCTCCATGACTGGAAAGAAGCAGCATCTTCCTTCCTGCTGCTCCTTTGCAGTTTCTCACATATGTGTACGTACACACATTTGCAAACGGCAGCAAACAAACATCGACAATCCTTTCACAGGAACTGGCGGTTTATGAAAACATGCCCGAGCAGGTGAAGATATCGCACGAAGGTAATTTATTTTATTTTATATTTGTTTTCAGTATGCTTGAACATTATAGACGAGATTGACCAGATTGATTGATCAAAAGTTTGATCAGATGAGGTAGAGTCGAATCAATTAAAACTTAAACTCAAATTAAAAATTGTCATGACGGTTTTATTTCCTAAAATCAAAATGCATACACATTTTACACAGTACTATA
>JBBMJM010000012.1:1999252-2009697 GCA_037832705.1 Centriscus cristatus | reverse complement strand
TGTGTGTGTGTGTGTGTGTGTGTGTGTGTGTGTGTGTGTGTGTGTGTGTGTGTGTGTGTGTGTGTGTGTCTTTTATTCTGATATACACCCTGCTCTGTTTCCGGTCCTCTTTGGTTGCTTGTCAGAGCTTCTGATCGACTGGCACGTCTAAGCCGGTGCCAGGCAAAAGATGGGAGGGGGGTTGGGGGGGGGGTGTTGTTGATGAGGTGCGCCGCGGAACATGGTGTTCATCCTCTCATGTCGTAATTGTCACAGTTTATTGTGGAAATGAGGGAATGAAAACAGAAGCTATTTGCCAACACACCTTGGTTTTGTGGCGGTCATGTTGAACATATTGAAATATGTTCGAGAATCCCAACCAGCGTGTGTGTACCATTGTGATGTCACATAGAAACACACTCACTGTGTCAAACAGGTCAACTGCACAACAGCATTTGTCTTAAATCCTCCCTTTATGTGATTCGATTTCATAGACTTCAAATTGTTTTATTTTTCGTGGAAATCGAATCCCTCTGGAATGGTGTTCTTCTTCATACTTCTCCGATATGTTGCCCCTTCTACATGGTTCATGTGAGTGCTCTGCTGGGTGAACCCACTAGGAGAAGAGGACTACATGGGATAAGGATGTGGATCGAGATCATAGGGAGAGTTGAGAGAAGGACCCCTCAGTCCTGAGCAAACACTGTCAACAAGGAAGGTCACAGTTATACTTTACATCTTTATCATGAGAGGATGACCCCTGACCCCTGAGCCCGAACAAGACAAGCCTAGATTGATACATAGTATGATGTACTTCAATTGACCAGAAAGGGAGAAAAGGCGTTTGGAGTCTGTGCCCATGGGGAAACACCTGTATCAGTTTGGAATTTACATCTCAGAAGAATCAGGTGTATGATCCCTTTTAGAATCTTTGTAGAATGATTTATCCTCACATTTTTGTTGGATTGTTCCACTGAGGGAAATATTGTTCCACTGAGGGAAATAATAAACACGAGTGACCAATAGCTGCTGCTTTGTCAGAACATGGTGAAACGACTACAGAGAGAGAAAATTTCTGTCACTGTCTACATTTCCTCAGTGTCTGCTGCCACTCTTTCAGCAAAGATATCCACAGCGTAAAAACCTCGCCTTCCTTCCTTTCCTTCACGATGGACTTCAGTCACTGCAATTCTCCATTTGTCCACTAGAGGCCCTCAGACACCTGCCCCCTTGACACTGTGACGTCAACTCGCGTCAAGCGATTGCGCGTTTGGCTCGTCTTTTTCCTTGAAGTGTCTCCCGTCAGTGTGACTTCATGTACAAGTGTTTTATCACAGACTGACCCGACATCACTTATCAGCACTACATTACACAATAAAACAAACAGAATCTTCACTAAAACCAAATCTTTATTTACACAGTCGAATCCCTTTCAAAAGAAACAGTACAGTGCATTTAGTTCCATGAAATACATCCTATTTGGCAAAAGGAAAAGTCTAAAAAAAACCCCAAAGTAGGTCCTATCTTTGCACGAGGATGAATCATCAGAAAAGTTTATTTATTTGGAATTAGAATCCTGCTGCTTCTCCCGCTCAGGGTTTGTTGATTCTTTGACGTGCCAACGTCATTCTTCCCGACATGCTGACCTAAGGTTTTTGTGTGTGTCGGAAGAGGTGACACGTGTGCAGTGGGACACAGAGTAAATACGCAGTCAGATTGATAAACTCAGTTTGAAAGTCCAGAACATTGCAGGATACAGTTACACTAACATGTACAAATGTACAGTATATATACACATCCCCAGGTGCCCAGCATTTGCTCTGTAAAACTGAAGTAGAATCCTCACGGAGGGAGGCAAGAGCATAAGGGAGGGGCCCCGGATACGATTGTTTCAAGTCAGAAAGGGCCCGAATAAGACCAGATGTTCATCGTTTCAGTCAACATGCTCTCTATCACTACTTTCCTCAGACGACACGCTGCAGCCACACGTGTCTGGAACTTAGTAGAATAGTAGAAAATGACACATCGTTCACGTCACACCACAAACAACACACCGTCGTAACATAGCATTGGTTGGGGCGGGGGAGATGCTGGAGAGGAAGTTTCAAAATGTCTCTGAGGGTTTTCAGGCAGATGTTTTGGCCCCAGGTTCAGACAAATAAGAACAACTACCACATGAGACTTGGTCTCAGAAGAATAGCAGGGTCCCTGTTGCGTGGATGTTTGCTTTATAATCTATATTGGAAACTAATGAGATGTTCAACATATTATTAAAGGATTATTTATTCCCTGAACTGTGGGAACAATTACATAAAATCAAAATCAAAGCAATATCAGCCCTAAAATGAACACAAACCTGTGTTTAATGTGTTTAATGCTGCATGGTTTTAAATGGCTAAAGTCTCCAGCACAGTTTACCTGAGGTGAAGGGTTGAACAGTAAAAGCTTCCATTGGATGTGTGTCCCAAAGTACACGTGACATGATATTATGTTCTCTTTTGTCGGTAAATACAGGATGAATAGCCACCGCCTCCTTGTCAATATTGATGAAATTGGAATGATATGTATGGAAAATCCAAAAGCTGGAATTAAAAAAAAAGGAATAAATGTGAATTTCTTTAAAAAAAAAAAAAAAAGTTGGAAAAAACAGATTATCCCATCTTCTTCTGTCGATCCAAGAACTTTTGTCTTCTGTCAATCGGTATCTCTTCTAATGAGATACCATGATTGCTTCCCCTGGAACAGGAAAATGAGACGTTGTACAATGCAACATACACAGACCAGCACATTCTGTGCCATGATAGAATGTGTTCCAGTGTGTCGCAGAGAAGACCTCAGGTCATCTTACCCTTGAAGATCTGGTGGAATGGGCAGAGGTTTGTTGAAATCCTCCCGTCCAACCAACCAGTACGTATTCTCGACCCCTTTTCCCTGAAAGTTTAAGCTTGTTGTAAAAAAAAAATCTATACATTCAGCACATGTTCTCAGTGTGTGTGTGTGTTTTGTTTTTACCTTTAACTCGGTCAGACCTCTGACTTGAATTTTGTAACCTAGCTTCAAACTGTTCAGGACATCGACTGTGCTTTGGTTGACGTGGATCCTGTACGCTGGGACCGAAAACACAGAGTTGAGTCTTCTCCGTTTCACCGAAAAGATTAAAATACAAACTCCAGTATGGTCTGATTTAAAACGGGGTCACATGAACCACTTGGTGGCAGTAGAATGCAAGTTATCTCATTACATGTCCTCAGATGGACACAGAGCTGGGGAGTAATGTCATTATAACAATAATCCAATATAATATGTAAACTACTCATGGACAAATGTAAACATGTGTGTAGTATCAATGTAAATAGTCATTGTAAGTCGTTAATTTGACAAATTTTAACAATTTGCAAACACATGGTCTGCTGTATATGGTTAATAATTATATTTGAGAGTGTGAGTGAATGACGATGATGTGTTTAGTAGCGTTTGACAGCCGTCAACAACAGTCATTCAACCTTCAGAAAACAAATAAAATGGAATTAGTCACTGAAATCGTTATCATTATAAATACAAACTCAAACTTGTAAATGGGACCAGTTCCATTTAAAAGGAACTGTCACACACCAGACATCTGTATCTGTAATTTTTATCTACCTTAGAAGTACCACATCATTCTGATCTTTGCTCAAATCAAATGGGAGAAATTCACCCTCAGTACATAGTACAGTGGAACCAGGTCAAACTTGGTCTTGGACGACATTTACACAGAATCTTCCAATTGGCCTCTAATTCTGTTGATAGACTTAAAGGATTATTAAGGAGCGCTAAACTTAAAGCTCTGTTTAGCTTGAAGCAGCATGCATACAGCTGTCCTCCAACCATGGTGGTAGATAAAATAAAAAGATCGCTGCACATTCTCAGTTTCTATGTATGATGATGATGTTGTGAGAAGCATCGGACACTCACACAACCCTGTGGACTCCATTCGAGACGCTGTGTTGACCGTGTCTCCAAACAGACAGTATCGAGGCATAGTGAGACCAACTACTCCTGCTACCACCGGACCTGCAAACAGCACGCAAGAACACATCAGCGTCTCCATGGACACAGTGTACCAACTGTCCATGTCCACCTTCCTCTTTGCGGAGCAGCGGTTCAAGCATGTTTTCGATGTTGTTTTGTTGCAGCTCGTTTTCAGCATAAACATTAAATGCCACAGTGCCACAATTAAGTTCAGGCTCGTGCTGGAAGGTTTATGCAGTGTGTTAATTGGATGACAGCACCCTAAGTGGATAGAGTTTCACTGTTCCAGGAATAAGTCCCAGACGAGGATAAACGGAGGTAAAAATACATTCTTGTCTTAGCAGCTTGGGTTGCTTCACACTTATTTCTCTTCCACAGATGAACTTTTACTCACTGTTAAATGGAGTTTGCGAGTGTTTAAAAGCCCAAAAGTAGTTACCTACGTTATGTCAGACTCATTTCAGTGCAAAAAGGATGAAGCTGTTGCTCACCGGAATGTAAGCCGATGCGAATCCTGACTTTTAATTCAGGCATGTGTCTCATCTTGAAGGTCCCAATGCAGTGAAGGATGTCGAGAGACATGTTGGCCATCTCCGCCGCGTGACGGTTGCCATTCCTGGTGGGAACGCCGGAGGCCACCATGTATGCATCTCCGATAGTTTCAACCTAAATGACAGAAAAATGCCTAAATATCATATATATATATATAGAAATATGAATTAAATTTTTTTTTTCCCCTAAAAAACATGAAAACACCCATAATAAAGTGTCAGGGGGCTTCCTTGACATGATGCACGTCTTGCGTCTCACCTTGTACACGTCGTGCAGCCCGATGATGGCGTCAAAGAGTGAGTAGAGGTCATTGAGCAGGTCGACCACCTCGATGGGCTCGCTGAGAGCAGAGATGGTGGTGAAGCCCACGATGTCGCTGAAGTACAGCGTGACGTCGTTGAAGTGCTCAGGTTTGACAGGTTTGCCGGTCTTCAGCGCCTGGGCTACAGTCCTGAGAGGGGATGAGGTCGAACACACACATTATTATTGTTATTATGATTATTTTTGTTACTGTTACGTTTTAAAATCATATATGTGATGACTTCAGGCGTCCCAGAGTACATCTGAGAATATTTTGTGCACACAGAGTGGAGACACAGTTCTTCTTCACTAAGAAACTCATGGAAATGGTCAAATGGTCACCTTCACTTCTGTATTAATAATGATTCAGCGTCTGTGATTCAGAGCGTTTATCATGGGTCATCGTCAGTGTCACCAGCTCCAAAAAGTGGTGTAACAATAAGAAATAAGGTTATATTAAAGGTTCTTTTGTTATAGAGTGTGATGGAATGCTCATTGGAGTGTTCATTCAAGGATGGAGAGCTAAAAGACAATTGTAGTTTTGTAACAGAGCAAACACCAAACCCTTTTCCCTTTTTTAAAATTTAAAACCTCAAGCTTTCATATATTACTGATGAACACCCACTTAGAGTTTTACAAGATTCTACGACAGAGATGGAAGAATCCCGTTCATTTTATTTTTTTAATTTTTCCTCAGAAAACCCCAAACACAAGTGCAAATGTCAGAGGTGAACCACCCTGCTGAACGCTTCCCAGCTGTGGAACCCACCTGAAGGATTACAGAACATTTCCTCAATATTATCACTTTGAAATCAGGCGTAAGAGGCTGAAAAGCGACAGTGTGTGTCAGAAAGATCAGAAAGGGTTTTCACCTGGGCAACATCTGAGCCACTAGATTGTCGGTCTTCTGTCTCTCCACCTCCAGCTCCTCTGTCCTCTCTCTGATCAGATCCTCCAGGTTGGAAGAGTACTGCTCCAGCATACGCAGCATGGAGTCAATGATGTTGGTCTTCTTCCCCTTTGTGATGCTCTTGAACTGTAGAGACAGACGGAGCGTCATCTCCACCATGTTCCCTTGGTGCAACAACCAACGGTTTGCAGTGTTTTACCTGTTTGAAGATCTCCTCAAAGGTCGGCCTCTTGTCAGGCTCTTCGCTCCAGGCTTGTTTCATCACCTGTATCACATCCAGCGGCGCCTCGTCCACGGACACAGACGGCCGGCACAGAGGAGGAGGCTCTCTGACCTTGTTGATAATTTCTACCGTGACAAACAGACGAGAACACACTCTCCCATTAGACGGGTTCTCCATCATCCTGGTCGGTGTTCCTTATTTTGGCCAGAGAAACTAATGGAAGGAGCCATTTTTGTTCAATTCAGAACATCCTTCTCCCAACAGAGGAGGGAGCAAACGACATAAAACTTTCATTCTAGCATCCCAAGCAGTCACCTGTCGGCTGTGTCACTCACCCTTGGGCGGCATATCCAGCATGCAGAAAGGTGAGGAGCGAGAAATAACTTCCTGTGCGATGATGGAAAAGCTGTAGACATCCCCCATGAAAGTACCCTTTCTCAACAGACTGGAACTCCTCAGCAGCTCAGGAGCCGTCCAGAGCAGATCTTTTTATTGAGACCCCGCCCCCCCAAAAAAGAAAATGAATAAACAAAGCTAAAGTTAAAACTACACACTTCTTGTGTGTGACAGTAAACCGACCTTCTGGTTTTTCCCCGTCACTGCTGATATTTTGGGCCATCAGAATCTCATTGAACCCATAATCAGTCACTTTCAACACAAAGCGTCCGTCTACCACACAGTTACGGGATTTGAGACGCCCATGGATGATACCACGGTGGTGCAGGTACTTCATACCCTGATAAGAGTTGTAATAGCATGAGAATCAGGAAAACAGAACGGGTTTTCAAAGACACGACAGGTGATTTTGTTTTAACTCCTACCCGGATCAGGTCCATTAAGAGGGACGACTTGAACATCCAGTCAAGACGCACGTCTTCATTTGAGAGCAGGTCCTCCAAACTGCCCCTGGAACAGTGTTCAGTCACCACTCCGAAGATGCCCGAGTCAAAGAACAGACCCAGGAACAGGTTCAGATTCTCATGCCTCATGTCTCTGAGCTGGAAACACATTTCAACACTTGATGGTGAATTTTTGCTCAAAGCAGAATTTGCAGCACAGCCCGGATGGCCACGCCCACATTTGCTGACCTTGACGAAGATCATTTCTGTGCTGCTGTTGATGCCGGATACCCCTCCACTAGGGCCTTTCTTCAGCCACACCCAGTCTCCCTGCAATGTGAAAAAAACACATCCAGCTGGTGAATGATCTGCTTAACACAAAGGTAGAAGATTCCAGACACTCTGATCCCTGATCAATCACCTCAAAAACAGCAACATTGGAGCTGTCTGGTGTGGAGGCCAGGTAGCTACGGCCGGACACCGAGTGGTGAGGTGTCTTCATGTCCAGCTGGCTTTTCAGGATGCTCTCATCATTCAGCCTCTGTTCGCAACCACATTTCAAACAATCAGCCACAATCAGCTCTGTGGGCAAAGAGCCACAAACATGGTGAGCAGAAAACTGACCCGTTTGCTGATTTGGGTGTTGATGAAGACCAGGTCATCCAGAGTTAGAACGACCTTTGTCGGTCCTCCGTTACCACCACCAAAGCTGAAGCCAACCCTGCCACTTCTCCTGGACAGACAAATAAACCGCCATCACGATCTGGTCCATGTGGCTGCAGAGGATCACTTATCGTAACATTTCATTTTCAGTACTTGTAATTAAGAAAGATGTTTCCTGCACATCCGGCCAATACAAGGATCAGGAGGAAAAGAAAGAAGACAGTAGCTGAGTCCAACCCTGAGAAGAAGGAGAAGAAGAGTTTGAATGTACATTGACGGTGTTTGAATGTGATAACCTCCCTCTTCACCCAGTAACACTCACCCCCAGTGCAGGCAAAATATGGACTAAACCAACAACTGGAGTCTGTGTATGGAGTGCTGCCCGCAAAATGAATGGACCGTCCGAGATATTTCAAGCCCCCCGTCCGTCCATCGGTATGAGCAGCTTCTAGCACATGAGTGGAATAGAGAGTGCTGCCAATGCCACTGTAGTCCAGTACCACGTAGCGAGCCTGCATGCCTTCGCCGTTTCTGCCGGCCCTCAAGCGCTGGTTGAAGCCATTGAATTCAAAGCCACCCCTGCTGCCAGCGAGAACCTGACCGGTTACCCAGCGACCACTATCAGCACGGGCCTGCTCAGCAGCCATGGCTATGTAGTACATCATGTTGTAGATGGTACCAAAGAAAGGAGACACCTAGCAGAGGACAAATGAGGGATCATGGAATTGTTGAAGAACAGTAAATGAGGAGGCAAGAGACAGACTTCTACTATAGGACAGATTGTCTCACCTGCTCTGCTGAGGTGCTGCTGCGGATTTCATAGCTGTCCTGAGCATCTTTGAAGGCCTCAAAGAAATTGCGTTCCCCAGAGTCCATCGTAACAGTGAGCACCCCATCGTAGGCCTTCCGGAGGTTAGTATCATTGCCCAGCGTATAGTAGAATGCATCATTGTATGGTAGAGAGTAGAGGAGGGTGTCATATGGGATAAATACGTAGCCACGATCGATCATACGCATGTGCAAGGCTGTCGTCAGGAGATGGTACTGGGCTTGGCCACCAATCAGGACAGATGGCATACACATAATGATCACTGCAAGTGAAGGGGTTATCTGTTAGCTTGATTTGAGTGGAGGAAAGTGGTATGGTTGTGATGTACTTGAATAGTCCTATCACAGTGTAGCTTACCCCTGACTCGGTCTGTTTCCCTCACTTTTGTCAAGGCTTTCCGTGGTCCATCCTTGTCGTCCTCCATCGTGACCACAGGGTTGACAGGTAGTCCCAGGGCCCTCAGAGATGCTGCCAGCTCATGTCCCGTGGCTTCCCATAGGTCGGTTTCCTCTGAGATTATTGCTACATGTGCCCAACGGAAGTAGCGCAGCACTGTGAAAAGAACATGGGAAGACAACGGCAGCGGGCGCTGGAACGTGGGATACATCATTCCACTCGTCATGTCTGGTTTCAGGCAACCCCACGAAAGAATGCCAACATCCCACTCCTTTGCATACAGAGCAGCTGAGGAGCAGTATCCTGGGTTAGCTGGGCCCAGGAAAGCAGCACCATAGCCATCCAGCTCGGCAAAACGAGCGAGGGCGCGGGATGATTTGCAGTCCTCGTTGATCAGGGTGTAATCGTACCAGTATCCTTTGTTGAGGTAGGGGTCCTTATTGATTCGTGAAGTGGCAAGCCGGGCTGCAGTGTCAGGGAGGGATTTAGAGTATAAGAGGTCACAAGACCAGGGTCCAACCAGAGCCACCTTGAACGTCGTGGCCCAGGCTCGAGAGGGCAAAAATAATAGCATAATTAAAGTAAGTAGATACCAGAACCTGCACCCGAACCTGGGTGGTTGTGCTGGGTATGATGGCAACAGTTTTGATGAAAATGATGGTAGTTTGGAGAAAAATTCCAAGAGACTATGAGCACTGTATCTGTTTGTAGCCACCGTCCATATATGTCTTTTGCCCTTTAATTTCACTCGGTCTCGCTGCCATCGTGGATGGTACGATAGGTTGTGGAGAAAGCAAGGTTCTCTGTGACTTGCCATTTCCTCACGCGGCTATTCTGATGAGCAAATGCCTTTTGTGGTGGGGAAAGGCCTTTGATGGCAGTCCTTGTGGAAACGTCTCCCTCGGCTCCTCGGACACCTTTAGTCCACAAGTGGACAGGTGGTGACAAAACGCCAAACCATCACTGCCTCTAGAAATCACCATGTGGAAGGAATGACAAAATAAAAATAGTTGAAATTTACATTAAAACAACACCATATGGGTTCTCTCTACATAAATAGAAAGTGCATCTTAGCATATAAAGTGTGTACAGGACACGAGTTGACCCCAATGCACATCTGACGGAATCTTATCAGCATCCATCTGTCTCTCCAGGAACATGCTGCCACGCTGAGGGCCAATGTTCCATGTAGAATTAAAGACATGTGTATGTCAAGCTGATTAGTTCCACTGAGGCCACGTAGTTTAAAATTATACACCAGGTAACATGGAGGTAAATCAGGCCTTAATGTCTCTATGTAGACTTAAAATCTGCCAACGATGTCCCGTTGCAGAGATGTTTCAACCACAATTAGAAGTGACTGTGAGACATTGAAACTTCATTACACGAAGTGAGAGAACTGTGACCCTTTAGTAGTTTGTGAACTGTACATCTTCTGAAATGGACTAAACTCCTTATATACTGACGCACAATGAAAAATAATCATCCCTCACAACTTTCATATTTATCATTAATATCTGACAGTTTGTATATTCCAAAAAAATTAAAAGCATGACCAGAGAATACTTTTGTCTCAAATTAATTAAGTCATGGCATGATGATATATTTGATGTATAATCTTTGGAGTGGTTGTGCATCTTGCAGCTGAAATGCTTCAAGCAAACATGAAGCTAATACAGACTTTGGCTTATCAGCTTGCTAATAGGTTCACTGACTAAAATGTTCTCACCTTACTCTGAAGAG
>JBBMJM010000012.1:1962231-1973685 GCA_037832705.1 Centriscus cristatus | reverse complement strand
ACACACACACACACACACACACACACACACACACACACACACACACACACACACACACACACACACACACACTTAATCCCAGCTGCAAAAGTAAAGTACTAGGAGTACTACTAGAGTAAGAGACTAAAAGACAACAGGAGGATGGGTAAATGGGTAATATATTTTGAATAATCCCATCGCAATTTATTTTTCACATATTAATTAAAGCAGGAAATTAAGTGGCTGGTATTTACAAAAGGAAATGAAATTGTCCATGGAAATCTGAGAATGTATGTGTGTCTGAGTAACTCAAAACCACTGGTCCGATTGACTTGAAATTGTTACACAAAGCGAAATTTAAATTCAATTCGAATGTTATTTTAGACTTTGTTAAACACACTTGGTCGGAGATTGTGAGGGTGGGCGTGGCTGTAGCTCCGCCTACAAAGATGGCAGGAGTGATGTCCAATAGGAGCCTCTGGCAAAAGTCTCATCACCAAAAGGGGCGACAGTTGGCAATCTTAGTCTGCTGTCAAAGCAGTTTAACAGATGATGATGATCATGCTCTGCCTCTAGTCCAGAACAGACTCCAGCCAGGTGCAACGACCTCACACATGTAACTACATACGTGTATCCACTTGCAACAGATGAGCCCAGTAACACATTACAACAGTACGGTTCAATCTGTAGCACCAAGCTGCAAGTGTTAGGTACCCATCGCCACCTGATTGGTCGCAACGCTCTGAGACCATGACCTGCGACTGAAGGCTACAAGGAGAGACGAGAACGAGACCGCGTGTGTGTGTGTGTGTGTGCGTGTGCGTGTGCGTGTGCCATCATGTCCTGGGTTTTTTCACACACAAGTGGACTTGCTTCACATGATTTGCACTGATGATGTGATTCCTTCAGGTTCAAGATGTGTTTCAAGGTCTTCACATCATCCACAGATGACTCACCCGCTGCACCAGCATCGTCTGATCCCCATAGCCTCCTGCTTGCTCTCCTTCTCCCCCCTCCCCCTCGTCTTCATGAACCACCATGGTGTTAACCGAGTCCGTGTCTGCATCCCTGTGACTGAGAGGAGATGAATTGTGGTGAAACCTAGAAAGTCATTAAGAGATGGGTGACAGGAGAGTTGTGAAGTTACCGATCTGTGGGGCTTTCTTCTTCCTCTGCTCCCTCACCACTCTCGCTCTCCTCGCTGCTTTCGCTGCTCTCCGAGGAGGAGGAGTAGTCGTTGGCTTTGACTGGGGGCCTCGGCTGCTCCTCTGCACGCTCTTTGGCAAAGAGGCCATGGTCCTGCGCAAACGGGAATCACCAGTTATTCCTTAAGCACGCTTCACGCATGACGTCTGAGCTGCAAATAAGATTTGATCACAGACCAAGTAAACACAAAAGAAGACAAAGCTGTCAAACAGGATGTGCCTGAACAGTCCCAGTACAAGTCCAGACTCAAAACACTGGGTGGGAATCATGTCGTCTCATGGGAAATTGCTTTTTGCCTCCAGGCACTCCAGAATTCAGTTCACTGTCCCCTGATGATATTTTGGGATGTTTTTTGCAACATGGTGACATGAACGACACATTTGAACAGCTCTGATGTGGATGGGACCATTCAAAGACATTGATTATCAACGAAAAATAAGTACAAGCAGCATGCGAGTCACTCAGTGGATATTAACGAGAAGACCGAGACACCCACACGCATCAGTACTAACCTCTCCTATAGCTCTCTTGTAACTCTACAGGCGAGGGAAGATTCGAAGAAGTGAAGCATGAAGGGAAGATAGTGTGGAGTACATAGAGGGAAGGTCACATCAGGAGAACTTCTGTGGTTGTCAGATGTTTGTGTGTGATCTGAGCATGTGCAAGTTAGCAGTTTTATTGCATTAATAAGAATTATTGGAGTCATTAGTGGATCTCGTTTGAGTGAGCAGGGACATAGTCAAGCCAGTGAGAACAGCTTACAGCTGGACGTCCGGGGCGGGAGGAGGTCCGAGACTCTCCCGGCTTGTGGCGACTGTCGTTGGACAGAATAGGTGACTCCATCTTAGAGGAACCTGGAAATCACAGACGTGCTGGGTTTAGTTAAGACTTCCTCGATCAGATGTGATTCAAAGACATTGTTTTTGGGGGAGGGGGGGTGACTCACTGAGGATGCGGTGCCTCTCCAGAGAGCCTGTCTGAGGCAGATTGGCTGTGATGCTCATAGTGTCTCCTCTCTCCCAGCGATCATTGCGGCTCAGATCTGGATTACTGATGTGGTGGAGGACACAAATCCGTTATCGTCAGTTGGTAAACGTTATTTTAAAACTGCAGCTGTTGAAGAGGCCCTGAGGAGACGGCAGGCCTGATCAGATATTGTATTGACAGAGACAAATGACGGAGACAGGAATGTTAACAATGGATCACTTTCATATGTGGTCCTTTATCTGATTCCACCTCAATCTGAATGGACTTGTCCTGATTCATTCGAACATTCTGATTACAACTTCGCCGGCTTCCCCAGTGCAACAACTTGAAAGTTCCCTTCACACAACCTGCTCGCATGTGGCATCTTCTTACTGTTCTTTGTTCATGACTTCAGTTCACACTGGAGTTTGACAGATGGAGAGAAAATATCTTTCCGTCTGTCTTCAGTACCTGGCTCTCACTGGATGCCGTATGCCAGAGCTCAGGTTGGTGTTCAGAGCTGTGGCGATGGATGCCGTCCTCTGGGGAATCTGAGGACAGAACAGTGATTCTTCGAGATGAATAAATAGTTTTGCGGCTGCACTATCTCAAAATTTATTTATTGTAAAGACCCTTTAAAAATCAACAAGTGTAGATGATGTCCGGGCTGGAGGTCAAATGCTGTTTGAAATGTATGTGTGTTTCTACACAAACTACCAGCTGCTGGATTCTACCTTGGGTGGGAGTTCCACATCTGGCAGGCGGATCCAGGGCCCGCGATCCTCTCTGGTTGGGTGTGTCTGTGGTGCGGGGGTCTCAGATGTGGGGTCGGAGTTCTGACGCACTAGCTCTCTGGGGTGGACGGGGCGGGGTGTGGGGGTAAGGGAAGGATCCTGGGTAGGGAAGGCGGACATGGTCTTAGTGGGCTGGTCGCACAGAGACTGCGAACGAGGGACAGGGGCTGCGTAAGGCTTCAGCGGGACCAAGTGAGCCATCTGGAACTGGAGAGGACAGCAGGAGCAGCAGCACACCAGGAGGATGGAGCAGCACAAAACGAGGACCAAGTCAAACCCAAAAGGTTGTTTGCAAAGGATTAACAGATGGTTGGAGAGGGGAGAGAAGGGAAAGAAGAGAAGGTGTAAATAAGGCAGCGAAGAGGAAAATCATCTGAAGAATTCTGCCCCTTTTCCACCACACGGTTCCAGCGTGACTCGACTCAGCTGGTACTTGTTGATTGTTTTGTTCCTCCTGTTCCAAGTGAACTGAGCCGGTACTACGACACGATGTCTACACATTACTGGACTGTGATTGGTCACTAAAGAGTCAGCACTCACAGGAGGAACTGACACGTGATGGAAACACACTTGTCGGAACATCGAGCCGAGCAGAGCTGGAACTGTGTATGGGAAAGTGGCATTTGACGTAGCCAGTGGCTTCTTCTGTTGTTTCAACATAGGCATGTAACCCAGCACCCACCTTGCCCTGTCCCCCCTGTGGTTCTACAGGCCTCTGCATCGGAGGCGTTTGAGCAGACTGGGCCACTCCTGATTGGCTGATTAAGTCTGAGCGAGACTGGATGGCAGTGTCTGACACGGTGGTGCAGATTTTGGGTGAGCCCTGTCTGTTGAGCTTACTTCGCTCCTCCACCTGCAATAAGTACAATTTACTACGTAGCACTGCGAGGCAGGTACATGAAATATTCACACGTTTGTACCTCACGAGCCCAGGAGGGTTTGTTGTTGGGCTCCAGGTTCTTGTTGTAGTGGTAAAGTTGGGGCTTCTTCTCCTGCTGCTGCTGCTGCTGCAGGGAAACCAGGTAAGCATGTTCCTGCTGCAGCTGCCTCTGCAGGCGCTCGGACTGACGCTGCTCCTCCAGCTGCTTTCGCTTATATTCCTGAGCAAAGAGAGAAAGAGTCAACGCGTCGCTGGCCTGTGACTGGAGAAAGACGTCACAGGGGATCGGAATAAAACTAACACATCCATGGCACATGAGCAAAATCTACATGTTAGCTGACCAGCACTGACAGAATGAAGGTTAAATAAACACACAGGACTTCACTGGTCACGTATTATACAACAACATGCAACATGCAAACCCTGAAATAATTCCTCAGTTGTTAACCCACACCTAGCTACACTGCAATGGTGCTTTTCCAGGCACCTCTTCAGTTACCAGTCTATTTCCATATTGGACCGGAACCGGCCACCCTCTGGTCCCCAAGCCAAATCTTTACCGCCACAAAAACACAAGAGCAGAGGATTTGGCTTTAGTTCCTGTTCAATCCCTCAATTAACAGTCAGATTTTTGAGAATTGTTGCTCTCATACTTCTTCTAGCTGCCAATCAAATTTCTTCAGCATTTACCGGTTACCATTTTTTTGATGCATTTAAACGGTGGTTCCATTTTGTAACTCCTGAGACTCTTAATGTGAAAATACATGCAATCATTTGTATATATATAGAGAGAGAGATCATTACAGGCAACTACGTTAACATTACAGTAACTACTCGTCATTACTTTGATCATGAATGAAAAACGACAGGAATCTCATCTGTGACAATTCAGAAATAACATGGTGTGGTCCTTCCAATGAGGAACTGTCCTGTGTCTGTTCCTCTGGTTACTAAGATGGAGGGTTGTTTCTCCTCCAAAAATCAGTAACAAGAATCCAGATGACCTCAACTCCCACATTCTCTTGTAGCTAGTGAAAACAAACATGGCAGTTCTTGTTCACACTGACTGACAGACAGAAAGGACCGCACCATCGTCCACATCACGCTGAAGCTGACTCCCCTTTCTCATGCTACATGCTGAGAGACTGAAGCAGCACACGCAGAACACTGACAACAGACTTCAGGTGGGGACGTACAGTAAACATCCATTGATCCTGGTGCGTTCCAATTGTATCGTGATCAAATGTTGATACGTCGTATTCCATGTACGACTACACCGTAACCACATTGTCACTGCAGTTCTGTGTGTCCAAAACCTAAAACAGCTGAACACAGAGTTGGATGTTGAATTCTAAACTTGGGATCCTGAGTTAGGTAGCTACAGTCTTGGAAAAGAACTTTGGAAAACAATTGGAATGCACTGAGAAGTGTAGGGAGCGTAAACAGGGAGTGACAGAGCAAAAGGTGACGGAGTTACCATAAGCAGGGCCTGCTCCTGAAGCAGCTGCTGCTGGAGGATTTCTAACTGCCGCTGCTCTTCTTCTAACTTATGTCTGATAAACTCCTGAGGAGAGGTGAGGTGAGGATACGTGAGCGATAGGAATAAAAGGTGTGAAAAGAGGAATGAGAGCACAGGGACAGAAGCAGAAAACAGTTATGTAATGTCTCTCCAGTAAACAACATGGTAGGATTGTGGTGTTGTACTGATGACATTCGACCAGTGCCTTTCACTGACATCCACCAACGCTGGCTGGGAAGTGTCCATAGAGACAGCTGGGAGATCTGTGAATAACCTGTGGTTGTTGTAAACCGTCACTCTGCCATAAAGCGATGGTGATATGATGTCAGACTTGTTTTCAGGGTAGACCGGAAACGGAGCAGGAGAGACGCAGAGAGCTCCCCCACAGAAAACTCTTCTCTGAATAAATACACTAATTTTGACCCTTGCTGCTATGGCAACTTACTCGTGGAATTTCACCACCAGAGCAACTTGCCACAGTTAGACACTCACATCGCGCACAGATTGGCTGCTGCAGCCACGGTGTCCTGTGGTTGGTTACCTGCTCTCTCTCTGCCAGCCTTCTATCGTCCTCTCGTCTCATATCGTCGAGTCTCCTGTGGGGACCTTTTTCTTGCTGCCTCACCATCTCCCTCTCTTTCCTCTGTTGCTGGGAGAGAGCAGCGACAGGAAAAAGAGGAATGAGTACAGAGACGATGCTTGCACAAGGGGGTGTATAATGGATAAACTGAGTAATAAACAGAACCCTCCCTTGCTTTTTGTGGAGCTGGAATGAACAAAGACAAGAGCCTCTTACCATGCGCACACACATTTGATCATCAGCAGTTTTTACCTGCGCTTAAAACAGATGATGAAAATTTGTCTTTGTGCTGAAGAGAGAGACCCAGCCCTGCCCCCCCCCCATCCCACACACTTCTACTGACAGAAAATTGAGTTCTCGCCAGCTCAATTGTTGTTGGCACTTTCGTGTGGAATATGAGAGCCAGACAAGATAGGAGGTGCATTTTAGCAGCCAATCATGTGTGTCTCTTATATGTCAGAACATCTGTGGTCCACCAACAAGCTTCGACAAAATTCACCAACTTCAGTATAATAAATCATGTCTCAAAACACATTTGTAAATGATGACGCCGGCTGGACTGCAGTTAAAAAAGTGATTCAGTTTGTCCCAAGAATCTAAGGTGAAGGGAATTCTTGTAAAGAATACAAAAGGAACTCTATTGGAACTCTATTTGTAAAACCGCATTGGAAACTAAGACAGAGCGAGATGATGCTGCAGGACATTTTATAAACTTCTGCATTGCATCAATTCACCAACATGTACTTCATTCAAATTTGATTCTGGCGGTGCCAAATCAGAGATCTTGTAGTTCCAACTTTGCCTAAGTTATCAATGGTTCCACAGTTGTCTCTTAGTTGTCCTTGTGTCCTTGGTGGTTGTTGATGCATCAACGGTCAACCTATAGGACAAATTCATATCCATACAGCATGTTCTCTTTTGACAATCACACCCACAACTGTAGAAATGATTGCTGAGTACATTGTATTTAAGACTCTGTATCCATTGCATGGTGAGATTTTCCTCTTGTACAATTCAATTTAATTTGGTTTGAGGAAGTCGTCTGATATTTTCATCGAAAGTCAAATTCTTCTGACAAATCTCAAGTGTCAGAAGCTAAGCTAACCCAATGGCCCATCTTTTGTTGCATTGATGTTCTTTTGTTCAACTCTTGAATTATGTTTTTTCAGCCTATTCAAACCATTCCCATTAATTTTATTTCCCTTGTTACCTCTTCAAGCCTGCGGCGCTGTTCTTTCTGCTCCTCAATGCGTTTCTGTCGGTCGTGTAGCAGTTGCCTCTTGTGTTCCTCAGGGTCTCTGCGCTGAGCAGCAAGCTGGGCCTGCTGCCTCTTGTGAGCCTCCGAGCGCTCTTTGTTCTCCTGCTGAAGACGCTGGAAGTCCCGTCTCAGGGTGGACTCACCAGGCACGTTGAGGATTGAACTGATGACAGAACGTTGGCGTGATGCACAAAGCGATGTCAGGAACAATCAGTAAGGGAATGACTCAGCTTCCAGGGGCCAGCAGACGAAGATACAGCCATTACCTTGACTCTCTATCATCCCCACGATTCTCATCCTCTTCATCACTACCGCTGTACTCATACTCTGTCTCCTCTGTGAGAACAAAATACAACAAAATGTCATTTTATACTTTATTACTGCATGAGAAGGTTCGTTGCTTTGCTTACCTTTCTCTCCCCTTTTTTTGCGTGTCCGATCGATGTGATCTTTGAGCTGAATTCGCACCTGGCGCTCCGTTGGCTGGTCCCTGATGAACGAGTGCTTGAGTAGCTGCTCCGTGGAGGGCCGGCTGGGGTAGGTCTTCACAAGACAGGCCTCTATGAAGTCAATAAATTTCTTGGACCTGGGGGTGAGGGACGGGAGGTGTGAAACAGCTGGTTCCTGTCTAGAATCCTAATCCAACAACAATCTGAGATCCAAAGGAGACGAGGGGGCGTTGCTCTCTTCACACTGGTCTACATATTGTTAATTCGTTTTAATAATTGCTAATTACTGTGCAGTTCTTACTTTTTAGCTAATTGTATTTTTACCTTTGGTAACTTGTATTATTTTGGATATTAAGCACTTCAAAGATTCATGTTGACAGGTGAATGGCAGAAGTGCTGTGATGTGAAAAGCAACATGAACAATCTGTTTTTCCCAAAGACAATGTACAACAATGTCTTTGAGAAACAGAAACAGAAACACACACACACACACACACACACACACCACTGTGTTCATATAAACGTAACCTACTTTCTGTTATTCTGCAGTAACCTTGTTTCTGAAACATCACGTCAGCATATTTACAATTTTACTTCAGTAATGATCTCTCCAGACAATATGTTTTTTCCATTTTGGCAAAAGTATTCTACAGTCATTTAATGATTGTCAACGTGTTTGTTTGTTTCTTTTAATTTTTTAACATCCATTGACGAGTAAATCTTCATGGTGACGACACTTTCTTTTAAATAGACGTGTTTAATCTCCCATACAAATAAAATGATCCGTTTTATGAAAGAATGTTCTCATTAGGTTTGTGTTGTCGGTGTTGGAACAGAAGGAGGGACAACTCACCATTTTTTGGATTTCAGCTTCGGAGGGGGGTTCCTGGGAATGAGGAACAGGGCTCTCATGGGGTGCATGTCACACAGTGCTGCAGAAACAAAGGAGAACTATTACATCTCCCTGAACATGTTCAGAGTTTCTTTTCAACAGGAGCGAAAAAAAGAGTTAATTCAACGTTATGTTCCAAACAACATCACATACGGCTGTTTGTGAATAACACTAGCAGCCACCAGTACACGTTGTTTGTCTCCTCAAACATGGGTACAGCTGCTGTTATCCAATCTTTCCGGGTGCCTCAGGCTTACTGTTACACTGAATGTAAGAACTAGGACAGTGAGTCATTGTGTTCCCAGCGTAGGTAGGTAGCTAAACCTGACTGGTTAGCTTTGGAGTTTCACAGTAATAAGCTTTTGAAACGCAGCCTTTGGACACAAGCAGCGCGACTGAGACAAAGTGTGAACATTTCTTCTATGCTTGTATGTCCTGTAAAACACTTGACACTGTGCGTTATGTACGTTAGATAACATGTTTCCTGCACGTTGTTACTGTTCTAAGACTTTTTTTTATCTTGATGGCACTTTAAAATGTTGCTTTAATCACCTGTTCACATTCCCATTCAAATCTGTTTTACACACACATTCACCAACTGCTGCACCAGTCAAGCAGCCTGTGATTTAAACTAGAAAGTAGGTCCATGTGATTATCTAATCACACTAATCCGAAGACAATTCAGTTGAAAACTCCACTGATTGATGACATATCTTGCTGTGTTTCATCATGGTGATTCCACCAGCATGGCCGTTTGCCTGAAGGCCTCGTTTCATTCACTGCAGCAGCAGCAGCAGCAGCGTGTACAGGACCTGTTTGTCAGTGGTGCAGCAAATGAGGTGACTGGCAGCTGCAGCAGCCATGGTAAAAATGTACTTTGACTTTGAAAACCAGTCGCAAGGCAGCGTCCTGCACCCTGACTGCTCCTGGCCGTCAGCCCACTGCAACAGTGTGTGCTGACAATCCCATTTTAAAAGGGGAAGTGTGCTGAATTGTGTGGGCAGACGTACTGTCGGACGTTTCAGCAGATTTTAGAAGCTAAAATCTACGTCCATCAAGACAATCCAATTGCGATGTTGGATTGTACAAATACAGGTGAACTGAACAGATAGCGGATGAATAATCAACGGCATATTCCATTTTTATAGTTTCTTACTAACCTGTATGCCCACATGATGTGGGCATACCTGATTTGACATGACAACGGACAACTCTCCTATTCCATCATTTTCTACCAGAGAATTCCCAGAGTTCAAACTCCCTATCGTAATGTTCCAGAGCAATGAAAAACGGAACTTGCTCCACCGATTCTGCACCATGACACGTACGTACGAGAACACCAGCAAGATCTTAAGCAACATGACTAATTCCAACATCAAGAATCGAACCGCGTCAGCTCAGCAGATGAAAACAGCACTCGTTTGAGGCTTAAACACCGAAATTAAGGAATAATGTGCAAATCAAATGTAACCCTCTTTTGTTTCATAGAGCTCAGTCTCTCCGCAAATGAATAATGAGCACCACTTAGGGGGAAAAAGTCTCCTTAATCTTTTAATGCAGCTGAAAGTCCCACATGCAAGTGGTCGTACAATTCTGGCAGATTGAGGACGGGAGCTGTAATTTCTCTGCCACTTTCACTTCTCCTTTAATGGTAAAAAGCTACATGACCGAAGTATTGCTGGCTGCTCTTCGGAAAACGTTGATCAGCAGTTTTTTCATTCTGTCGCAAAATAATTGATTCATCATGATGCTTAATCTTGTTTTCGTAATCCGTATAAATTTAAGGAAGAATAAAAAATTATGTGCAACTAGTATCATGTGTATTTATTTTTATTTCAAACTTAGAAACAGCTCTGTTGGGTGGGGTTATAGTGGGTCTCGGGTATATGGTACAGTGGGTGCAGAAAGTATTCAGAGCCCTTGAAGTTCTTCCTTCTCTGTCATTGTGGCCATTTGCCAAAATCAAAAAGTTCATTTTATTTCTCATTAATGTCACATCTTGACAGAAAAAAACAGAAATGTCGAAATTTTTTTGGAAAATTTAGTTAAAAGAAAAAACGAAATATCACATGGTCATAAGTATTGAGACCCTTTGCAGCGACATTAATCTAACATGCTGTCCATTTCTTCTGATCCTCCTTGAGATGGTTCTTCTGTTTAATTAAAACACTGCTCCAGCTGTGTTTAATTAAACAGATTGGACTTGATTAGGAAAGGCACACACCTGTCTATATAAGACCTTACAGCTCGCAGTGCACGTCAGAGCCAATGAGAATCATGAGCTGCCCAGCAAGCTTAGAGACAGAATAGCGGAGGGGCACAGATCTGCCCATTGTTACAATAGTATTTCGGCAGCACCCAAGTTTCCTAAGAGCACAGTGGCCTCCATAGTCCCCAAATGGAAGAAGTTTGGAACGACCACAACTCTTCCTAGACCTGGCCGTCCAACCAAACTGAGCAATCGTGGGAGAAGAACCTTGGTGAGAGAGGTAAGGAAGAACCCAAAGAAGTCTCTCCTCAGTGCAAGACACATGAAAGCCCGCATACGTTGTCAAAAAACACACAAAGGACTCCCAGACGATGAGACATACCATAAGATTCTCTGGTCTGATGAGACCAAGATTGAACTTTTTGGTATTAATTCTAAGCGGGACGTGTGGAGAAAACCAAGCACTGCTCATCACCTGCCCAATACAATCCGTACAGTGAACGATGAATGTGGCCGAGTACGGAGACATCCTGGAGGACAAGCTCCTCCAGAGTGGTCAGGCCCTCAGACTGGGCCAAAGGTTCACTTTTCAACAGGACAATGACCCTAAGCACACTGCTAAAATAACAAAGGAGTGGCTTCAGAACAACTCTGTGACTGTTCTTGACTGGTCCAGCCAGAGGCCTGACCTAATCCCAATTGAGCATCTCTGGAGAGACCTG
>JBBMJM010000012.1:1943141-1955638 GCA_037832705.1 Centriscus cristatus | reverse complement strand
CTGAAGAGGGAAAAGCCGAAAGAAGAAGAAGAAGAAGAAGAAGAAGAAGAAGAAGAAGAAGAAGAAGAAGAAGAAGACGACAATAGCTAGTTTGTGTATGTTTTTAATATATTGCATCACCGTCCTAGCTTCTATGTAGTTCTAGAATAGGACTGAAAACAATATTTACTGGAAAGTATTGTATTCCAATAATTAATATCATTAATTAATGAGTCCATGATGCTGTGTAATAAAAACTTTGTCAACATGACAGCTTTTCTTGTAATATCAGTAGTTGTCAGTGTGGAGGAATTAGGCTCTGGGGGAAAAAATCAGAATATCTGTGATACTAAAACAGCACGGTTGCCCATAGCAACGTCAGACCACGTCCCCCCCCCCACACACACACACACCTTAACTTTACTGCGTTGATGCTTTGCGTCCCCAGAAAAACGGAATTTTTTTTCATTCACATGACATCGAATGTGATGTCATTTCACATCAACACGAGTGCCGTGTAATACAAAAACATTACTCACCCTTAGAGCTGCGAGGTCGATGTCGTCCAGGCTTCGTGTGGGGGCGTTTTCAGACATAGCTGGCGAAACTTGGAACGTTAGCTAACAAGTTAGCCACTGGCTCTGGCAAGACGTACTAGGTACGCGGATGTCTAAACGACCTGGAAATGGCTCAGATATGTCGGGTGGGGAAATTAGATATATACGTACGTGACACGCACGGCTGTCCGACTGCAGAATGCGTTGATTAGCAATCACATCACAGACTGAGCACCCAGCTGGCTAGCTCACGTCAACTCCGGCCGACACCTCCGAATGTTTTTCCGCAGTTATTTCACAGAGACCGAGCGAATAATATCGACTGAAAACACATTGAACTTAAAAAACGAGATTCGGACAAAGCGTTACCGACACTGCTTAGCCGACCATCGGTGCCGTTTTTGACAACGGGCAGGTTTTCACTGCGATGCACCTCCACTGTTGAACACCTTGCTGCGTTCATTTTGACGAGCCTCCGCGTCTCCGCTGCTGTTCAACATCCCAGCTGATGTTATCGGGTATTAAAAACTGATGCTTGTCGCAGAGGAGGGAAAAAGGGAAGAGACAGGTCCGGTGGGGAGAAATAAAACACCCCAACACTCGCTGTTGTGACGATTAAAGTAAAAATAACACCATGGGCTCAGCAACACGATGGTTGTTTTTAAGGGGAACGCAACGTCTGATGTGATGGCGTCCGGGTCCGTCCGCACCGCACCAGAACCGCCCGTCAAACTGACAATATTAACCGAAACTAATCGCCATCCACAGAAGGCAAATAGGGTTATTTTAATAATATCATCGGTTGAGATATTTTTCTATCTGACAGCAGTTGGCAAACTTCCGAAAACGAATTAATTTCTGTCGAATTTCCGGAGAAATCAGAGGCAAGTGCGCGCGAGCACTTCTGTGCTCACTGGTTAGCTAACCCGGCTAAAAAAATAAAAGAATACTAACAAAAATCTCAACAGGTTAAACCGTCTTTCCCAAAGTAAACTTCCCCTCTTCCATTTTCCGTGTTGACAGTCGCGCCTACCTCTGCCAGCCTTCCGGGGAAAACACAAGCAGGCGCTATGGTTCAGCCTGCCACCGTAAAACTTGTAAACCGGCGCCGTCGACTTTACAAAGTTATGCGTCGTTTGCCTTCTCCGGCGTCTAGCTAGCCAATGCTAAATTATATTCCGTCCCAACAAAAACGATGCTGTTGGAAACCGCGACTGCCAAGTAAAAGTTATTTCGACATGTCCTCCTCCCTCCCACTCGCTGTCTCCTTCTCCAGCCCTGCGGGTTTCACCAGAGAATTGCTGCGCACAGCGCTGTTGGCTGGGAGCGTTTGACCTGCCGGAGCTACGGGGCCTCACCTGGGACAAATTACCGACAAACACCTAAACCTGCCTGGATACACCAGCCTCATCGCTGAGCCGGGGCCCGGTCGTTCACACTGTGGGTTTACAGACACCCAGGTGGTTCGACTTTAAATGAGGGGAAACTTTCAGTGGAAGTCTGTTTCACAAGAACGTCTATGTTTGGATTCACTTTACCAGTGCATTTGAGAAATTCTGCAGTTTTATCTTTATTTTATTTTATTTTATTATTCATTTTGTTTATTTTCTTTAGTTTGTCTTAATTTTTCACTAAACTGACAGAAATCAAACCAAACGTATTTAAAGCGTCATGATTGAATTCAGCATAACAGCATAATGGTTTTCCTCTTAGTCTTAAGTTTGTTTATAGGACCCAAAATATTGTAAATATTGAAAATAAATTGGGTGTGTTTTTGAGAATACTGTGTCTTCCTATGGAAGTAATGTGCATATCTGTCTAATTATTGATTGACATTGACATTGGTTTCTCATGTCTTGTTTTTTGCTCGTGTGTCTTCCATCCTCACATCTGGCTGCTATGGTTATTTTTCCATCCATGTGACAGATTATGGTGCTTGTGAGTCATGCAACAACTCATTTCACAGCTTTTAAGCAGAAGAATCTTACACATCACAAAAGATGGAGGCCAGCCAGGCCACTGTATGCCAGTGATTGCATTTACGACTTGTGTAATATTTGCACTTTCAAATTTCCAAGTAAACTTTATATTTTTCTTTCATGAATTAAAGTGTCCACTTCCAGAGGCGTGGACTTCAGTAATGTCTTGGACAACAGCCAAAATGTGAATTAGACTTGCAACTCTAATTCATACGATAAGATTCATGACCTCACTTGGATTTGAGCCTTATGACTTTAAGGACTTGGCCCAATCCTTCAGTCAACAAACACCCTCACCCATGTCAGAGAGTTTTGTGATATCAGAGGACCTGAGAGGCAAGTATAATGTCACATATTTGTTTCTTTTGCTTGGATACGATTCAGTCATAATCTACTTCCTGTCAATAGTTCTGGCTGCAGATCACAACTCAAATTCACCGCCCACTTACTGAAGGCAGTTACTGATTAAAGCACATCTTGACTGCGGGCATCTGTTTACAATACGAGCGACATCATGAATACAGTAAACATCTAATTTTTGTTGCTGCTGCACATATCACAACATGTGACCACAAGACCATAAAATACATTTCTGAAATGAAACAAAACTAAAAAAAAAACTAGAAAAAACTAAAAAACTAAAAAATAGAAAATTGTTTTCACAAATGCCAGATGCCAAATTAAATAGATTTTGGATGTCTTGTATATTCAGTGCATCTTCAAGTACATCTTATATAAAATATACTTTTCATTCTTAACAGTGCGCCTAGAATAATAATCTCAAATAGAAACAAATCATCCCTCATTTAATTTCATATAAACTGGAGGATAAGTAAATGTTCACATGAGAAATGACATTTTAAAAAATAGGTTTTATTGTGGAACATGAGTCATGATTACCTACTTTAAAGTACAAGCTGTCATGTACAACTGTTAGAACACGTACCTGCGCTCCTGAGAGCGAGTATCTGTACATTAGTAACTGTGAGGTTGTAACATCCACCTAGAGATTTGCAGACATGAAGGCTTGTACATTGTTAAGAGAAGTTAAAAACAGTAGTAAAATAGTCATAGTTACATCAGTCACACTGGCTACAAGTGCAATACAAACAAATCTGTAGTAGAAACAATATAAGGTCACTTCTGAATACATGACAGACACTTATGAGTTTGTTCAAACAGATATTTCACTCAACTTTGTTAGACTTTGACATGTCCAGTTTCTAGTGTTCTGGGGCTCATCGACTGCAAAGAGAACAGTGCTGAAGCCAGTGTTTTTCAAAGGGAGGCTCGGAGGCCCCCAGGGGTCCCTGAGAAGGTTCCGGGGGGTCATAATTGCAATCAGAAATAATGGTACAAAACTGAAAATGAATCATTTGCTCAAAGGTTTCAGACACAAAAAACACGATTTTCATTATTTCCTGGTGTAACTTGCTCCATTTTGAGGGCTCTTGGCATGAAAAGATTTGAGAAGCATGATCCAAACAGACACAGGTTTTACTGGCCCCACCAACCGACCATGAGGCAGCTCTCAAACCACCTTGGTGCACAAATCACCAGTTTGGTGTCATCATTCACAGTCACATACACCTGCATACACCTTTTGTTCAGTATTAAAGGGACGCCTCCCCCCCAACAAACACACACACACACACATTTTTATAATTCAGCCAGGTAATACCTGTGTCTAAGGGAAACAAACCAACCATCCATCTACATTAGGAAGACACTGTCTGTGGCTCTGAAGAAGGATTTCATCCTCTTCCTAACTGAACATTTTCAAAGGGGAATTCACCACTGACCACTTTTGTCCAGAGTGAGACCAATCCACATTGACGCCCTCAACTAACAGCAGCCAGGAAGGAGACTCTACGTGATTTTATATCAAAGCTTGTAGCACAAGGACCTCCTCTGTTAAATACAACTAAAATGAACGACAACAAACAATGAACAAAGTAACAATTCAAAACTGAAGCCAATGGTTCTAGATCTAGGTTGCATTTAATTTTTTATTTCTCGTGCCATCATGTGTTAATGTTTTTGAACACTCCAAATGGACGAGCAGCAGACACAGCTGAGGACTTTGGTTCAATCGTAATGGTGTCAGGGGGAGACGTACCGCATACATCATATAATCGTGACGCGCCTGTTTGAGACCGCGTTGTTCTGCAGGAAACTGATGGTTCACCAGTGATGCAGTGGGCGGGAGTCTATATGTTTATATATAGTGGCTCCAGTGTTGTGCTGAGTGTAATGCCCTTATGTAAAAGCCCCCCGAGCCAGTGACAGCGATGGCAGCAGGACGAAGTTACGGCACCCGAATGAAATACTAAACCTGACGTGGTGCTTCTCTCTCACACTCTCTCATGCAAAAGGAAGTAGGAATGTTGGGTTATTGCTGGTGATATGGTACAATCATTCATTTGGTTGTCATGGTGACAGAAAAAAAAATAGCAATCCATCTGTTATGTATCCTTTCATCTCACTTGATCATCTGCATGAGAATATAAAATAAGAATCTGTCACTTCTTCTTTAATAGATTACCACAACACACGCACCTTATTTTTTTTGAAGCTACAATCCAGTCCTCTCTTTATATCTGTCGCCATAACAACCACACTTTTTTTTTTTTGACAGGCTGCTGGCTGGCATTGCAGTGAGAAGAGAAGCCTCGGAGGAAGAGGGTGCGATGGAGAGCGAGAGCGAGACGCAGCCAGCCGCCCACCCAAAAACCTCGCTCTAATTGTACACTATGTTCCCGGATCATGTGAGATGTCTGATTTCCAAACCGATACAGTGGACTCTGTCTCCTGCCCCTCTGCCAGCTGTGCAGCTCACATTGTCATGTCCTCGTCATG
The DNA here is from genome assembly GCA_037832705.1 of Centriscus cristatus. Taxonomy (NCBI): domain Eukaryota; kingdom Metazoa; phylum Chordata; class Actinopteri; order Syngnathiformes; family Centriscidae; genus Centriscus; species Centriscus cristatus. The sequence continues at coordinate 1,950,264 of JBBMJM010000012.1, read as the reverse complement.
ACGAGGAGTCTGCCGTCATGAAGCCGATGAAGGTTAAAGGAGCAGTCATCATAAAATCAACAATTCAGTGGTTATGTTCAGCTACGAGCATCCGTCCGACAAGAAACATGTTTTTACAGATTCACCAGTGTTGTGACTACTTTAGCCTGCTGTGCTGACATTAACCGCAGCGGTATTGTGGTCGAGCTGTGCTTACAGTGCCTCGGATATCTGACCTGGAACTCGTTCTAACAAGCGGGACTCCAAGATGGTGGCAGTAGTGCAGTATTAAACGGCAGCATAAACTTTGTTTCTGTATCACTTATGGTGTAGTTGTACGTAGAACACCACACAATGACTTGATTATCTGCTAAAAACTAGCACAAGAACGTTCTTCTTTCCCGGCTGCCTACATGTAGTGAAAGTGGAATACAAACAACTTGTGTGAAAAACGACGTCACCGCGAGTTCTGACCTCAGACATCCGATGCAAATTTAACGCAGCATTACGTCCACAGCCCTACAGGCGCCATGCCCTCCTTGGTGCCCAGTGGGGGCAGCAGGTTTTCCTCGCACAGGAACAGCAGGGGGAAATGGACCAGCAGCCCTCGGACGGCGCTCAGCTCCTCCACGGCCTTCTCGGGGTCAGCATCGCAGAGGCGTTCCTCGCAGGTGTACTCCTTCAGCTCGCGCATGCTGCGCGCGCTGTTGCAGGGGAGGCATTTGAAGACCTGCGGCGTCGAGCAGTGATCAGGGACAACGCAGACCTAAGAAATACGCGTGCGCGGTCATAAAGAAATGCCAGGAGAAACCCTACCTTGCCGTAAATAGTGGCGTTGAGTTTCGCTGCTGAATTCCAGCCCAAGAAGAAGAAATCATCGCTGATGGGATCATCGATATTGATACTGGGGTCTGAAGAAGCTCCGACAAGAACACTGGACGGGAAAATGAAATACTTTACAACTGTTGTGTTTTGATGTGATGTTTCACAGTGTTCAGAATTAATTGATTACATATAACTGCATTGTATATATTTATTATATTTATATTTTTCATGTTTATGATTTATAGTTCTTTGCCATATATATATATATTTTTAAACTTTTTTACTTTGAGTAAATGTGTCTTTTCTTAGAATTCCTATGAGCCAGACTGTTTGGTTTGTGCACAAGTAAGAATCTTGAATCACTTTGTTTTCTTGAAGAATAAGCAACAGCCCGGTGATGAACTTCCATTCCGACGTGACTCAACTATTGATGGACTAAATATACAGAATTTGTTCTGTTCAGACCTGAAACACTCTTTGCGCAGTGCCAGTGTGAGGGGTCCTGCTTCGTACTCCTCCCCTCCCATGACGGACGGGATCCGCTCCTCATCCTCCACCAGCACGGCCAACTCGCTGTCCCTGTTGCCCAGCATGCTGCGGTCGTTGATGTTGGCCGATCCTGGCGGATGGCAGAGAACAGACGTTTACAATCTGTCCTTTCAAGGTTGTTCACCACATTGAGATGGTATGAGAATCTGATCGCGCATTTGAGTTTTCATTCAAGGACCCGTAGTCTTCTCGGCCCTGCTACGTCACCTGGGCCGGCAAATTAACAAGGAAGTGGGAACAATAACAGACATGGACTCAGGAAGAGTCAAAATTTCGCCCAAGACCCTGATTTGTGACGTTATTTCAGTGAGTTTCTTCAGGGTATCAAGTTTTGGATCGGTAATCCAACTGAAATAACACTTCTAAATGAACTGGTATTATTCACATATACATGCAAATCCGACAGGGAAGCAGAAATCCACTGAACACCTGAATAATGCACCTGACCAAACTGCCTTGTGGATGTGCTTGACCTTTACTTTTGGATTTTATTTATGAAGCACAGTTCACCAATAAAAAATGGATTTCAAATCTTCTCTTTTTACTGTATTCAGTTGATTAGGATATTAAAAAAGTGTAGTGCATGAGTAGAGTTCAAATTCTTTATCAGGAGACCTTTAGCAGATATGCGATTAAAATGCGATTAATGCGTTAATTTGATTAATTAATTACAAAAACCTGTAATTAATTTGATAAATTTTTTTAATCGACTGACAGCACTAATATATATACATATATGTATAAAATATCAATAATATATAATATCAGGAATATATAATATCAAATCAACTGATAGTTAGTTAGCTAGCTTTGATAAGTTTGCATAGTAGCCGTTTTTTCACATATCTACACACACAAACACACACATAAAAGAATACGACAATAACCATAATTGAACACTTCAAGGACCTGGCAAGGAGGGGCAAACATGTGTTGTAATGATTGGGTTTGATCTTGAGTGAGGCTCAGATGCGACAGCAGCGCGATGCGTCACCTTTCAAAGGACGTTGTGCAGCTGGTGACTCACCGATTATATAGCAGCGGTCATCAGCAATGAGGGTCTTGCTGTGAACGTAGATGAGTTCCGTGACGAGCGACTGGCCCAGTTGGGAATGCGTCCGCAGGCCACAGATGGAGATGTACTCTGTCCACCGGTCCTCAACTACAGGAGGGAGGACACATCACAGTCACACTATCGCACATAAAAAGTAACGTGACGCGTTCACGTGACAGTGAATGTGGAAGAAAGTGAAGAATGAAAATGGAGGCACACGGGGCCGATACCTAGGAAGAGTAGCTTCGTTTTTAAAGGAGCAACACGTGGAGAAAGAAAGAGAAACATGTTAGAAAAGAAACAAGGTGACGATGAGTGAGGTCACGTGCAGCTGACACGAGAGGAGACCACAGACTCACGCTCGCTCAGTCTTGAGAGGATGGAGAATTCTCCGCGGCACATCGTCCTGTCGCACACAAAACCATTAGTCGGCTATGAAAAGAGGACGTCTGGGAGTTATTGACGATCATATAACATCTGGAATCAACAGGGACGGGGATGTATTATCATACACTGAAGGCAGCTCGACTGAACATTTAGTTATAATGATAATACCATTATTAGCAGATCACGAGCGAATCCTTGGGAGTGTTAAAATACTGAAATATTATACATCTATAAACTAAACCAACTTTAATTTATTATAACTACTACTACTACTACATCAACAAACAATAATAGAAGAACTGTTTTACATATTTACATATACAATGGACGGGAAGAAGAAGCTCAGCTGACAACAACTTCACGTCATGGCATTATGGACAAGAGGCGCTCGTATATAAATGTTACACAGAGAAGCCCGACAGCATTCAGTTCTAATCGGATAGTAAAGCATCTTCTGAGGTGAGATGTATGCATCAGACGGGTCGTGGTGATCTCACCTGTAGGTGAAGTGAAGAATGGCTTGGATTGCGTTTGCGCCTCCAGCGCTGATGTCCCCTTCAAATCCAGGCAGAAGCGGAACCACCACAAACACTCGGAACTTCTTCTGCTCTCTGCATCAAAAAGTGTTCACTTCAAGTATTTATATTGGATTCATTCACTTTTCTGTCCTGTTTCATGATTTGCAGTGCAGAGTTCACTCATTGATATTTGAGATATCCACATTAATTCCCTGTTCTAACAGAAGTTGATCGTTGATCAATGTGGGCCGTGGGCTCAAACCAGCGAGCTGCTGTTCAGACCTGTGCGCTCGCAGGATCCGGTCTACTATCGCATCGCCAATCCTGTTATGGACGGTCTTCCCGTCGGCACAGCTGATGAAGAACTGGTTCTATGGGCAGAGACAAGCAGATGGCGCCTCGGTATGAGCTGAGGGCGAAAGCAGGTCGGTAGCTGGCAGGTAAGAGAAGGAGCTGTGATCGCACTGACGCCACCTCCAGTCAGGTGACAACACTGGAATGAGCCAAATGTACGTCGGCTGAATGAAAGCGACTCTTATTAGACGTCCAAGGTGCTGCAGAACGGCTTTGAGTGATGGTTTTAAATGTGCCGTATGTCAACCCGTCATCTGTCTGACGCAAAACCTGCTCACAGATGGGATGATGCATTTCCTCATTTGTCTTCACCTCAATGGAAAGTAAAATGGGAAATACAAGTCTTTAATTGCTGTGTAATATAAAAACTAGAGGGTTTAAAGGGGAAAAATACACAGAAATAAAAAGAGTGAACAGCCATGTCAGTTAATGGTTTCGAAGCAGCTGTGACGTTCCTCCACTACCTCGATGTAGACGTAGTGCTGGCTGTTGTTGATGGTGTGGATGTAGGCGTTGAGGATCGAGTTCTCACAGGTTCCTGTGGACCAGCGGTCTGCAGAGCGCAGCACCTGAGAAAGTGACCACACAAAATGATTCTGTTTGTTTTTGTTGTCGTATTCCAACGAAACATTTTGCGACTCATGCATGAGCTGTTTCCCTCCGACTTGGGTTTGAGCACACATTCACAGAGTCTTCTTCAATTCGTCCCTGAAATCTGACTAAAGAGGGAAACAATCGCTGAGAGAACGGCAGCGGGCCAACGCCCAGGGAGGAACAACACAAAGACACAAAACGCTGCTGGAAAAGTAGGTATGAGTGGAGGGAGTGGAGACCTACGCTGTTTCAGGGTCCTGACAAAAGTGTAAGATCCCTGTGGAAACTGTTTTGTTTTCTCAAACTTTCAATACAATAGTAACTTTAGCTGATAGAATACTTAGATCTTCTGAGTAGCAGATTTAGCAAACGTGTGTGCTGGAGAAAAGGCTTTGTAGGAGCAAAACAAGATTTGATTTGGTTGTAACTCTTGATTTGAACACTAAGAGTCACAGTGTGTGTTCACTGGCATGACGGCGATCATGATAATAACTAATGATGTCAGGTGGGAGCAAATACATCCTAGAATAACGAAAAGAATAACTATCGTTATTATTTATGTTATGTTCAAACTACTCTAGTAGATTCTGCCACAAGCGCTGAGCTGATCTCAGGTAAGAACGCGTGGACACAAACCTGCACTTTGGCTTTCCTGGAACCCGCCACAGTGAACGCCAGTGAGTCCGCGGTCCGATGAGATTTGGGGAGAAGGTACGGGTAAAAATCATCCTTGTACTTGTTTTTGAAGATCTACAGAAGCAAAAAAAAAAGGAATTTTACATGAGAACGATAGAATGATAACTGATGATATATTTCCACATTTGAACTTGCAGTGGAGAGTTGACCTTTGGCTTTTTCTGCAGAGCAGAGAGCTCTGGCTCAGCAGATTGACACAGCACAAACTTAAACTTATATCAATATATGTGACAGAGTCAAATTCCATATCGCCTTTAAAAAATATAAACATCAATATAATAAAAATATCGACTGGGCATGAGTGGCTGAGCGACTGTGTTTGCAGGGCAACTGCCCGTCGGGTCTGTCGTCTGTGGGTAGAGACCCTTCGCTGATAAAACCCGAGTGCTTCCTACGCGATCTGACCTTGGTGAAGTTCCAGCGCTGGATGAAGTGACGGGCTACGTCTCTGGCAGCTTGGCCATGAACAGCGGCAGACAGATCGCGCCACGGCATGCGAGGGACTTGAGTGCGGTCGATGTTATCTGAAAAAAAAACATGAAACGCAGGTGCCGACGGGGACTCTGGGTGTGCTGGTGCGTGTCGACGGTGGGACAGGAGGTGACGTACCCTCAAACGGTTTGTCCAGTTGCACCCAGTCTTTCCTGATGAAGTTGCTGTAGTCTTTGCCAAGCCACAGCTTCGTGTTGCCCCTCAGGTTAGGCTCCTGCTGGTCTTGCTTGTCTGGTTCAGATGGCTTTGGAGCATCGGTCCCATTGTTCTCCTGGTTTGACGAGACGGTCCGTGTCTGCGGGAACGTGTGGTCCACTTCAGAAATGTCCTCTGACACATACACACTCGCCATGCTGACCAGGTCCATTCCTTCAGGACCACGGCGTACCCATCTTCTAATGGTGTCTAACGGGGTCTGGCCGACAAATCTGCAGCAACTGCGTGATGCTGTTACGTCAATATGGACCAAAATGTAGGAGGAATGTTTCCAAGCCACAAACGATTAAGGCAGTTCCGAGGGCAAAGTTGTCCAACCGTGAACTAGCGAGGTGTACCTAACAAAGTGACCAGTTCGTCTATAATAAAGGGATGTCCTCACACCTCATTTCTCCATACGAGTAGGACTACTTCCAATTTAAACTAAATAAAAATGTTATTTAACCCTGAGGAAAACATTTTACAGTGTGTGAGGCACAATGTAATGAGACGTCCTTACGTCTGTGTCTCCTTTTGTCTCCTCCTCTGTCACGGTCTCTGTGGAGCCGGTGTCGGTCAGCCGGTACTGACTGTCGTCCCACCTCCCGAACGCGAGGTCTATCCCCCCGACGAAAGCCACAGTTTGGTCGATGGCCACCATCTTCTCATGGTGAGCCCACAGGAAGACCACGGAGGACACGTGGTCGGGATGTCTCATGACCTGTTGGGATGTCAAACTGTCTGAGAGGAACTCTTCCCTTGTCTGCTGTCGGCGGAGCGGCGGGGACCGACCTTGATGTTCGGGTGCATATTCATGAGCGTCCGTTTGCTGTGCTCGCTATTGATGCCCAGTGCGAGCTCCACCTCTTTGTACAGCAGAACGCACACTTTGACTCCCTGTTCCTGCAGGAGACACGCTCTAATGAGTTCTTCTCAGAATGGGAGTATGATCAAAGGTCCTCACTGGACAAAGACAGCAAAGACATGAGAAGCAGGCCTGGTTCTTTTGATGGCGTTGAATGATTTAAATTATATTTTACAGACATGTACTTATGTTTCAATGTCCAAAAGTCATTTACAGTCTGACTTTGTTGCTGTTTTTCATTTTACTGTTGTTTTTTTGTCCACTTTCTTTTAAAAAGGAGCTCAAATAATTAGTGTGTGCGTCCAGGCACATACAGGTGAGGTGCATCTCAAAAAGTCTAAATGTCAAATATCATGGGGACGTTTCTTTTTTTTTTCCAGTACTTTAGTTCAAACAATACAAATTTCATATATTTTGGATTTTGAACAAATATTGATTTAAGTGTTTTTTGTTCTAAAAAATATATATATATATATTTTGTTTGGCTATTTTGAAGAAGCTCATAGGGCTCATGAAAATAAATATTTACAAAAATGTAAAAAATGTCTGTAATATACGTTTGCATAATGGGATTGTACAGTTACTGCAAGAGGAACGAGGTGATGCCATTGGATA
>JBBMJM010000012.1:1894968-1905842 GCA_037832705.1 Centriscus cristatus | reverse complement strand
ACCAAACACACACACACACACACACACACACACACACACACACACACACACACACACACACACATATATTTATACCAATGTGTTTGGTAATTTAGTTTTGTATTAATTGTCTAATTTCATTTTACTGAATTTTATACTTTTTATGATCATGGGCAGTGTTGAAATCTGAGTATTTTTTAAAAATTCTCTATGTTCAAGACAAATGCTGTATGTACAACATACCGGTCAATAAAAACAGGTTCTGATTCTTCCACAAAATGATACATTGTGACCTGACATCCTGTCACATGTATAAAATGCCAGGGCAACGTCTTACATTTCTTATAGAAGAGGCTGAGTGAGTTGGATTTTGGTTGCCATGGCGTCTGCCCGGCAGACTGAGGGGCAGGTGGCGTTGACGGCTGAGCGGGTTGACCGCTCGGTGCTGATGGCGAATCAGGGGGAAGCACACGCAGGCTGGGACGCACGGGGGACAGATATCTGTTTGGGAAAGAGGAGAGTTTGTTAACTCCGATCACCAGCGGATGGATTCAAAAGTCCTCGGCTTTTCCTCAACAAATGGAATCATAATCAACTTTACGTTTATCTAGGAGCTAGAGAAGAGGTTCATAGCAGCTCAGAGTCCTGACAGTTGTGTAAGTCTCCACTTTCTCATTGCGACATACAGTCAGAATCAGAACGACTCTAATGATCGCGGGTGGAAATTTCTGAAGACTTTCAATATCATGACGTCATCGATGTGACTCGCTGCTGGTGACTTGCTGCTGGGCCGCATGAATCACACTGTGACTCACGCTGCATTGAGCACAGCTTGTCAAGGTTGTCAGCGCCTGTGTGTGTGTGCGTGTGTGTGTGAGAGAGAGAGAGGGGGGGGGGACTCACAGGTCAGCTGCGGTGTGGTTGTGCTGCAGCGGTTGATTGAAACTGGCCGGGGTCTCCACCTGCTCCGCAGCACCACTCCCACGCTCCTGTTTGAGGAGCTCAAACAGAGGAGAGCCCTGTGTACGCGCGCACACGCACACACACACAGACACACACACGCACACGCAAAATTATTCACTTGAATTAAGTCATACTGAAAATTACAACACACCGTTAACGCCAAAGAGAACACCTCCCGTAGAGGGTCCGTGTACAATTTAGAGAACGGGTAAGACGTTCTTTGTTCTGACCCGACGAACCCGAGGAACCTCTAAACACCTTTATCAACAGCTACAGAGACAACTGTTTGTTGTGAAAACAACTCTGTGTATCCATCAGATACAACGACTTCAGGACAATCACACAAATATTTGCTAAATTACACAAAACCACCAAACCTGAACTCAGCAGCAACTCTTACTTACACACTGACACATTTGGGGTTAAATAATAATCCTATGAAATGTCAGTGATCTCAGACTGAAATGAAATATTCATTTAACAGTCAATCTTACACACACACTCATAGATGTACAGACCCAAATACATAGATGCATTTCTTAGCTTTATTACTTTAACTTGTCTTTTCTTAAAAAAATGTATTTACTTACATACGTATTTCACTTCCTTTGTATTTAATACGTTTATACGAAGCACCGGACCAGAGCAGCCTCCAGATTCAGTGACAATAAAGAAAGGCTTTAATAAGACAAATACTTTATTTAATCTCACAAGAGAAATCTACAATTCTTTTTCTTCTTGTGTGTCCCTGTGTCACCTTGACACATGGTGGACACTAGTGGTTAGCTCACACGCAAGCACACACACACGCACGCACGCACGCACAGAGAGAGAGAAAGAGCAAGTGCAGACCTGCTTTGCGTACATTCTTCGTGTCACTCGACCCGCCCTGCTGACGGCAACGACACGTTTCACAACGCAGCTCATCTACCACTGAATCAACAGCGGTCTATCAACGCTTACGCTGCGATATTTGCTGATGATGATGCCTAACGTCGATGTGACCTCAAACAGGAAGTCGTATGCAATAAACAGGTAAATGTGACAGTGTGATTGATTACATGGTCAAAGAAGGAAGAAGTGCAAAGACCGAGCAGCGAGGGGAGGACTTTGGTCGCTGTGGCGGCTCCTCCCTCTGAGCTGCAGTGAGTCCACAGGCTCCTTTCGTGTGGGAGCATCTGACATGAAGCCTGCGACGAGTCGTTTGGTCAAAAGGCAGCTGAGTGAGGAGCCTGAGAGCAAAGATCATGCCCCTCGGGGTCGGCTGGAGGAACCGACAGCACAGAGGACGAATCCCCCCACGGTTCACGCGCATGACTGCTCTTCTGCAGAGGATTAACTGAGGAAGACGCTGAGAAGACAACATGCACTTTTTGGACGGTTTTGAAAAACTCTGGATACCAACGAGGTATTTACAAGAGCTGGGAGCTTAGCTCGGAGGTATTTGCTGAGAACAAAAACTCCACCTGGACAAACAAGTGTGGGAGTTTTGCGAGGTCGAACCAGCTCGATTCAAAGATGTTTAACAGCACCCTGGGTGTCACCCACACTTTCACGAACTGCAACAAGAGCGATGACTTCAAGTACCCTCTGTACAGCTCCGTCTTCAGCCTGGTGTTTGTCGTTGGACTTTTATTCAACATGATCGCCGTGTACATCTTCGGCTGCACGCTGAAGCTGCGGAACGAGACCACGACGTACATGATCAATCTGGTGGTTTCCGACTCTCTGTTTGTCCTCAGCCTGCCCTTCCGGATTGTTTACTTCATAAAACGCGACTGGCTGTTTGGCAGCGTCCTCTGCAAGATTTCTGTGGCACTGTTCTACACCAACATGTACGGCAGCATCCTCTTCCTCACCTGCATCAGCGTCGACCGCTTCCTGGCTGTCGTTTACCCGTTTCGCTCGCAGCAAATTCGGACCAAGCGGAACGCCAAACTGGCCTGCTGCACCGTGTGGGTGCTGATTCTCTCCGGGAGCATCCCCACGGGGTTCCTCCTGGACACCACGTCACCGAAAAACGCTGACTCGCCGTCCAACTACTGCTTTGAAAACTACTCCAAAAAGCAGTGGAAGTCGGAGTTGTCCAAAGTGGTGGTGTTCATAGAGACGGTGGGCTTCATCATCCCGCTCATGGTCAACGTCTTCTGCTCCATCATGGTGCTGCGGACGCTGCAGAAACCCCATGCCATCAGCCGCGGAGGCAGCTTCAACAAGACCAAGATCCTGAGGATGATCGTTGTGCATCTGCTCATCTTCTGCTTCTGTTTCATCCCCTACAACGTTAATCTCATTTTCTACGCCCTGGTGCGCTCAAACATCCTGAAGGGATGCAACGCAGAACACGTGGTGCGAACCATCTACCCCATCGCTTTGTGCATCGCGGTGACCAACTGTTGCTTCGACCCGGTCATCTACTACTTCACGTCCGAGACCATCCAGAGCTCCATCAAACGCAAATCCACAGTGTGGCACAACGGGGCCAGGCTCCTCAACAGGTTACAGGGGGACAGCTCACAGAACAGCCCCAGAACAGCCACCAGAGGTCTGGCCCTCAACAACGAGTCCACCATCTGAGGACTGGTGACAAGTCAGCAGGACGGAGGTGGAAGCTGAACTCGAAGACGTGTCGGAAACCAGTGACGTCGAGTCAAAGAGAAAACGAGTGTGTGATGAATGTTGAATTTAGGGTGCTCACAATCAGCTTTGCACATTCTGACTTCACTTTCCCCCTCTGGGTAGATGCTCCTTGAGGAAACATTTGCTTTGGCAAAGCTGGACCAGTATTAGGGCTCTTTCTTAACGTACTGTACCTGACTTCTCTAGTATTTGTAGCCTCACTAAGGCTTTGAAGCACTTTATAGAGTGGCCTGCCCTGTGAGCAAATAAAGCCTTTAATAAGTGGACTTTCCAAAGTTACTACTTGTTATTACTGTGTCCAGTTGTGTCAGTCCTAGTACTGTGGCTTGAAGTGTCGGTTTCAAGGAGCAGGTGTGGTCAGTAATGAATTTCTTACTCACTAACACCATTAATGTGGATAAAAACATGTCTGACTGCCACTTCAAAACCAACAGAGACAAACTGTGTCCTGGCAAACGGAGAAAAAGAGAGAATTTTGGTAGTAAAACATGTAGCATGTGGCTTCTCAGCTAAAAGAACTAGTTTCCTTTGGAGAAGTAGGTAAAGGGATGTTGTGACTTAAATGCATGCAAAAATATTAGTCCTTTCTTGCAAATTCTGTACGCAGCAAGACTGAGCGCTGCAACATTCCTGTCGAGCAGCTTCGCCTGAGGGTCTGCGCTGACAAGCAGCACCACGCTGACGGGAAGGATGGTGAAACCCAAGCTTACAGGCGACAACATGCCCTCCAACACAGACGTTTGCAGGAATCCAACAGCATGCAAACAACATTTGCTATGTTTGACGTCCCCACAGAACTACGGGACGTAGAAAAGGACTTATAGCCGGGATGACACGTGGTGTTTTAAAGCTTTGAGCTGGAAAAGTCTCAATGTCAACTAACAAAAGGTGACAGTGGTTTATAGAAATGCAGACTTATGTAATGAAGATGCAGTATCAGTGTTCCTAATCATTGCTAGAGTCATTTGGACGTCATTTTTAATTTTTTTTAATATTCGTCACAAAGTGTTTTTTGGCAGTTTGAAGGACAGAGTGTTGTGCTGTGAAGTCCATCTATTTTTCATAATGTTGGGCTTTACAAATTAAACTGAATGGATTTGAACCAAACTAAATAAAATGCTGAGACACATTTAAAACGTCTACAAGTGTCCCCTAAGCCGAATACATGGTCAAGGCATTGATGTTGCATTAACATGGTTATGGAAAAAAAAAAACCATCTCTACCAGAAATTCACAAATGGACTGAAAATATGGCAGAACTACAGTCATATGAGCAGCTGCTGGTGAGAGTTAATAATGCCGGGGTCATGTGATCATTTTTTTAACTACTGGACGGTGAGAACAGGCTGTGAATTGAGGAGATGATCCAGCTGTGACTACATATTCACCCACCTATGTTCTAATGGTGTCAATTACTCTGTTCTGGCACGTGTACGCAGGTACCACACACCCAGGCTCCACTACATGCTAACTTCAGCTGTGGGACTGCGCTGTGCTCAAATTTGTAGTATCAGGTTACATTTGAATGATTTATTCGCAACTTCTTTGTATACATATAAAAAAGGATGAACGCAACAAATTCCTTAGTGAATAATGTGCGTGACACTAAATCTATGATTTGGACCAAGTGACTCATTCTTCTCCTTTGCCAGCAGACTGACGGATGGGGTTCACAAATAGTTCATGACTGAACCCAGCGACATGTCGTGTGTGTTGAGTTTTAACAAGCAGCCATAAATGTGACTCCCACCATATTTACGATAGAGGTCAGTCACCAAACTGCCTGAACTGAACTGTCACCAGAGGCTGTGCATCCTCCACGGATTTCAATGAAAGTCAAGAAGTGTGAGGGAGGTTGAGTCCTTCCTGTACAACTGATTATAATAGATGAAGATAACCATGTTTTGTTTGTCTTTTCTCTTTAAGCAGTGAAAAAACAAGTTTCTTTGCTTTTAAATGTTTGTAATACGTTAATTTAAATCTTAAGAGAATTTGGAGAATTAGGAGAATTTGTCCTGAAAGTGTACGAGGAACTAGAACGATTTTTACATATTCCAAGTATCCAAGGAAACATTCCAAAGTATCAAAGTTCAAGATATTTCTTGCAATAGTTTCGGTATTTTGTGTCTCACTCAAATCATGATGAAAATAATTTCTCTCATGTCAAATCTACAGTAATTACTATTTTCACACTCTGGAACCAGGTGTTTGACGCGTTCTGTCAATAAATATTTAACTTGCTCCATAAAAGAGGCAAACAGAAATTTACTGTGTCAGACCCAACGGTTTGTTCTCTGCAAATTTACATTCCATAAATTGGCGGACATTGATTTCATAAACATTTTTACAAGTTTCTGCAGGCTTAATTGCTGAACGTGGTCCGTCCCCCGTCCCATGTCCCTTTAACTTCAGTTTCCTCCATATATGAGAGAGAGAGCGACGCTGTGATTCACAGCATTTTGCAGCGGCGCATCCTTTGGAGACATGGAGCTGTGGAATAGAACCGATGAGACGCTTCTCCCCAACTGCTCTGTGGACACAAGCTACCGCTTCACCTACTACCAGGTGTCCTACAGCGTCATCTTCCTGCTGGGGCTGACCACCAACAGCCTGGCTCTGCTTAGGCTGTGTACGACCCGCTGCATCATGAACAGCACCGCCGTCTACCTGCTCAGCCTGACGGCCGCAGACTGTTGTTTTGTCATCTCTCTCCCCATGAGAGTCTACTTCTACCACCGGAGGGCCTGGGCCCTGGACGGCTGGACGGCTGGAGCGGCGTTCTGCCAGGTAACCTTCATCCTCAAATACATCAGCCTGTACGGGGGCATCTTCTTCCTTGTGTGCATCTCTGTGGACCGGTACTCTGCGGTGGTGCACCCACTGGCCTCGTCTCGCCGCAGGCTGCGTGTTGCTCATCTGGTCAGTGGCGGGATGTGGAGTCTGGTGCTGGCGCTCAGCGTGAGTCTGCCTCTGCTGCGCTCTGCAGCTGCCCACCGACAACAACCGTGTCTGCTGGACCCGTCCACGCCACACCACCGCAAGGTCATCCTGTTGGCCTTGAGCTTAGCGATGGCGTCCTTCCTGGTGCCCACGGTGCTGCTGCTCTACAGCTACTGCCGGGTGCTAAGCGTGCTGCGCCAGCCGAGACACCAGCGCCGGAGCCACCGGCACACTCTCGCTGTCATTTACTGGGTGCTCGCGGTTTACCTCGTGTGCTTCGTGCCCTATCACGTCAACCTCCTGGGATACACGCTCACGCACGTGGGGCTTGTGGCCAGCTGTGGTTTGTCTAAAGCCACCAAGGTTCTGCACCCGGTGGTGCTGTCGTTAGCCAGCTTCAACTGCTGCCTCAACCCGCTGATCTACTACTTCTCCAGCAGCCTGGTGCGCAGAGACGCTGCTGGAGGTCGAAGCCATGGCAGTCAGAGACCACTTCACTGAAGAGACCCTCTGGAACGTTTTCCATTGATGTGAAAGAGAAACACGTAGTGGACAAGTCGTCAGCCATGTGTGGATCCCACTGCGTCTCCATCATCTCACTGACTTCAACTCGTCAATGCACTGTGCACTTGTGACTCGCTGTGCCACCAACAGTAGGGGAAACAACATGGAAGCAGCAAAGCAAAATCCAGGCACAACAAAAGGGTCACAAATTGGGTCAAATTTCGCCCAGAAATGACAAAAACAAAAACAAAAAAACAGGGAGAGGCTCCCACAACAGTAGCTAGCCTGTTACCATATTTAACTTCAGTCTGGTGTGTATTTCCTCTTTGCTGTTTGGGATGAGTATAAAAAAATAACTAAAGATAAATATACATTTATTCATTGATAAATTATGAATTCATCATATTAAGAGTAATAATACATTGAATTTGTGTGGCACATTCAAGGAACTCTTTACAAAGAGTTGTGAGAGTGGTGCTGAAATGTGTCCATGTATGTGTACGCATGGCCTTCGGAGGTTAAAAATAAAAAAAAAAATAAGTAAGAGCCTTTGGGGTTTTTTTTGTGAAATTCACCACCAGTAGTCGATATTTCTCATAGGTTGCAGCCTTAGTGTTTCATCTGTAATCCTACAGGAGCTGATTTCATGTGTGATGGGACCCAGCTGCAGCATATCTGCCCACAATAATTCTGTCTATTTGCTCAGATGTGACAGACATATGTCATGTTCTTAAACTGATTTAATGTGGGTAGTTTCTGTCAGTTGTTAATAAATATACACAGGACTTATGAAGGAGGCAGCGATGATTCTAAATGCAGAAGAAGTGGAAGAAAGGATGAAACCTACCGTCCTCCATGCGATCCTCTCCATGATGAGGTTCTCACAGGTCTCCAGGTGTTTGACGATGTCCTTGCTCAGAGTCAGATCGGCCTTAATGAAGCTCTCGATGACTTTGTAGAAGTCGAATGCGGTGAGGACGAACACGTCAAGGATCCAGGGGAAACACAGGCCAGTTTCAGCCACTTCACTGCCCCCACTGTGGTTGTATCCTCCCGTCTTAAACCTGCTCTCTGATCACAAGAACAACATCATTGCGATTCATGCCCTAATTGTAAAATTCAACACAGCTGTTTCGATATGAACTGGAAGCACCTCCGTATGTCGCCATGACCACCTCCAGCGCACAGGCCAGCAGTGATGTGTGGAATGTGGGGTCATTGAGGAGTTTACTGGAATGGATAGAGACAGGAATATAACAGCCCTCAGCAGACCAACAGTACAGAAAGAGGAAGAGGAAATGTATTCAATTCAACACTATGTTGTGATGAAAGTGGAATTGAAGTGAGTGAGCTGCAGCAGTGACAGCAGTGAGACCTGAGAGAATACAAGACAAAAAATACCTGAAGTTTTGCACGGACAGTCGCTTCTCCTCCTGCAAAATAGAAGATGTGTTTAGGAACTTGATTTGTCACCTCACAGATCTTTGTCTCCACCATTGTGGTTGATGAAACGTTATGGTACCGATTTCAGCATCGCCTCCATCACTTTGTAGTACAATTTGACACCAAGGGTGAACCTCTGTGAAAAAGGAGATGAATCAAATGTGACTTCAATGATTTCAGTGTCACGTTCTGTCACCATTTGTTATCATGTTGGTGAATGTGAATTCTGACCTTCTTTCCAAGTGGGACACAGTTGGTCCCACATGGTCCAACTGCCTGACCGAACCTCTGGCTGAACGTCTGTCCGAGCGTCTCCAGACGCAGCAGCACGTCCTGTGTCGGGTCCACGGTGCAATTCTGATCGGTTGATAGGAGGAAGGAAAGACGTCAGATTCATCGTTCAGGGGAGGAGGAGACAAGCCTGCAGACTCACTTTAAAGTAGGTAACCAGGTTAGCAGACGGCTGGTCGTCACGGGAGGTGAGATCACCCCTCAGCTGCTGGATGGACGCCATTGCAGCTCTGATGGACAAACAACCGTCAGACAGAAGGTTCTACAGCAGTGGTTCTTAACCTGAAATCTATGGAACCCTAGGGGTTCCGTGAGTCAGTCTCAGGGGTTCGGTGGAACCTCTGCTCCAAGGGTCAAGAACCACTGTTCTACAGAGTTCGATAGAACACACTCTACAGTCGGCGTCAGTCCATTTAAAACCTCCTCTGGCTACACGATGATGGGCGTCAATGAACAGCGCTCACCTGATGGGAGTCTGGGGCGGGATGAGGGCAGCATCGTCTTCCTGCATGTTCTCCACATGATTTCTGAGTCCCAGAGGAGACTGTTAATGGCTTTTTCTCAAAAACACAAGTGAGAAAGTGAAATGAAAACTTGTTTACGTTTCGACTTTGGGTGGAAGGAGAGTCTCGTCGCCGTCAAAGAACAGCCGTGCATCGATGTCTCTGCTCTTTAAGTAGTACTCTTCATATTGTTGGTTGAGGTCGTTTACCTGGAGGAAAAATCACAATCAGACATCACTGCAGACTAAAGCGGTGTAAAAGAGTGTCCACTCAATTTGAAGAAAAACCTCTACTTCTTACTTCTTGTCAGAGATTAATCATCATAATCAACACAACTTTGACTGACTGCAACTGAATGAAGTTGTGACACAATCAGAGGAAACACACACACACACACACACTTACAAGATGCATCGAGTTATATTACATCAAAAACATAATATGTGTAGGAGATAACCACAAAACGACAGAGGAAACACACACACACACTTACAAGATGCATCAAGTTATATTACATCAAAAACATAATATGTGTACGAGATAACCACAAAACGACAGGAATGTTTACAGGAGCTCCAAGTAAACAGGAGCACCTGTCCCTTACTGGGGTGACGACACTAAAACAAATATGTTCAGTATCCCTAGAAAAGAGCGTCTCTGTCAGCAAACATTGCCCTGCTCGAGCACACAATTTCCTGTCACCGTCTGTTGTGGACACAAACGTGGGAGCAGCAAAGTGAACAGACGCTAACAGGTGGAGGTCAGGGAGGGAAACTGGACATGTCGCGACATTTCCTGCTCATCCTACCCGAGGAAAACCTGGAGATCTGGTCAGATCCATGGAGTCCAGGAAGGCAGAGAAACTGGTCTGGTACACATTCTTCACCTGTCAATAGATGTCAGAGTAGAGGAGTCTCAACACATTGGCACTCACACAGATGTGTTGACAGATGTTGTACAGGTTCAAATAGAGCAGACCTCATCTGCATTGCACTCATTCTCTTTGCACAGCATCTCCAGGAGTTGCAAGTCCATCTGTGGCTCAGGGGGTCGGGGCTTCACGTTGTTCTGGTTGCGGCGAGACGTTCGCGTCACCGGGCTCTGAACTTTGGTGATGGCCGATTCTGACAGACGTATTTTAGACATAAGGCACCAAACATCTGAAAAACTGGTCGCCACAAGCTTAAAACCCACACATTCAGTGTCTGGGAATGGGTCCTGATGTATTAGGACATTGTTTGTCTGGAGGTGTCCAGGGGGTGCCTGGGTCACATTATATTTCATTTCATTATCTATTTATTTATTTATCAATTTATTAGTACATTTATTTTCATCTTCATCATTTCGAATACTGGTTCCATATTCATGCGTATTTGAATACTGCTGTATGAATAGGCAAACTTCTGTTTGTGATGCGCATGTCTGTCTGTACTTTAATAAAATAATAATCTGATCACAAAAACAACAAAACAAACATCTGACGACATGTGTCATAGCTGATCAACAGAACAATTGCTTTTCTAATCTACCACTGAAAAAAGACACATGCAAGGAAAGAAACAAGACTGTTACTCACGGTACAGGGGCTGCAGAAGGTCTGCAGGGCAACGC
>JBBMJM010000012.1:1882536-1892684 GCA_037832705.1 Centriscus cristatus | reverse complement strand
TGGGTGGATGTTGCGGTACAAACCAGTAGAAGCAGAAGTCACGCTCACCTCTTTCAGTTTGGTATCACACAGGTCCAACATTGACTGCGCCACTTGTGTAATTGGGTGTTTCGCTCCTACAAGTCAACATTGCGTCAGAATCATCTTATTCATGCTTCTGATGCGCTGTGTTGAAATGTGTTCAGAGATGTACCGTTGTAGGTGGCACTGTTCTTTACAATGAGCTCCACCGCCTCACGAAACTCTTCCCTCGATGGGTACATTCGCTTGCGGACGTTCTCCCGCAGCGTCTGCAGGTCCATGGGCCGGGTGATGATCTTGTAGTAGTCCTTCACCACCTTGGCGTTCACCGGAGTGTGGAACGGGTACGTCTGCTCAGAGAAGTCAACGTTACTTATGCTGCATTTCCACCACACGGTTCCGGCTCCACTCGGTTGGTTCCTCCTTGATGTGAGTGCTGATGGAACACAATGGCTGCGGTAAACTGCAGTGACTGTGTTTTATATGTGACATTTTGTCTCAGATTAGTGAGAGAATAGAGAAGGAGCGGGACAGGATCACAGAGACCAAAGTCACTTGACCTACTTGTTGGAGGTCCCTGCGTCTCTTTGTGAACATTCTCCCCAGACACCAAATACACACATCTGCTCTTCATTAGGCCACAGTGTGAGATTTTTTTTGCATGTATCACCCATGTTAACTGAGAATGAGACACATGTGCACTCAGCTGGAATTGGAACCTCGTTAGTACAGGGACCAAAAAGGGCGTACCAGGTGCCAGGTGTTCAATCACTACTGGAAATGCAAACAAAGCCGAGTTGAGTCCAGTCGCAGTGGAACAGTGTCGGGGAATATAGGGGAGTGTACCGGTGGAGGAAGAGCATGGAAAGGATGGACATATCTTACATTGGGGTGGTCCCGCATATCATTAATGATGCTCTCTAGCACCGACGACAAGGTCACCATGGGGTCAGTGCGTCTGCGGTGGATTGCCTTGTGTGGTTTCTGCAAACACAGAGCAGGTCACTACTGGACGTCTCTGGGGGAAAAAAGGAGCTCTCGAGCATGACGGCTTACATTGAGATAGTCGCAGTGCACGGCGCTTCCTACGCGCCGCTTCTTCTTCGGAGGGAGCTGTTGTTTGGGGAATTTGAGCACCAAGGACTTCCTGCGCACCTCATCAGCACTGCGGGGGCAGGCATTCAGTCACAGACTGCAGGGGGCGCTGTGAACGTCGGTAACAAACGGCAGGCTAATACCTTTCAATGAGCTGTTTGCCCAGCACGATCTTTGTTCCCTCCACTTTGATTAGCTCCTCGTTGTCGTTGTGGATGACTGTCTTCTCCAGCTCCTCTTCCTGCTCCTCTGTCATGGCGACCGGGTTAGACGGCGGGGCGTTGGTTTGATAGTAAAGCGGGCAGAACTTGTTGGTCCTCATGTGCCCGATGGCTCCACACGCTCCACACTTTAGCTAGGGAGGAGAGGCAATGACAGAACACGGCAACAGTGGGTGAAACCGGAAACCGAAAATATCTGAGAAGAGTTTAGTACTGAATGAGCCAGCTTACTTTTACCTTGAGGTCTGGTCTCTCTTTGATCTTCTTGGCCTTCTTCTCTGGAGGTCCCTTGATCTTGTCCTTCTCTTGGTTTCGCTTCAGCCGCCTCAGCTGCTCCTGAATACGTCGGCGCTCCTTCCTCATCTCTTCTCTGTGCTGCTCATCAAGGAGGGCAAACTTTCGTCTGCAGCCGAGAAAGACACAAATGAGACAGGTTTGTTTTATGTGTGAGACTCATCATTGACTAGTGCCACATTAGACTGACATGAATTCATCATCCTTCGTGGTTCTGATCCTGGTGTAGGCGTCAATGACTGAAGCCTTGCGCACTGTCTCACAGCGGACATATTCCTTGCCATCCTCGTCCTTGAAGGTACGATAGATCTTAAGCCGCCGACCGGTGGCGGAGGAGTTGAGGCTGGTGACTGAGGATGTGTCGTCGTCCTTGTGGGAGCTGGTGGACAGGGAACTGGCTGTAGAGTGAGAGGAAGTAGATTTTTCAGTCAAACCTTCATCACTACACAACGGACATCTAAAAAACAGACACTCACATATGCCCTTGCGGCGCTCCTTGCGTCCCTTGTTGTCACGGTCACTCTCCTCGCCCATCAGCATCCTCTGAAGCTCCTTCCTCTCCTGCTCTTCTCTCTCACGTGACAGCTGTGAGCTGGTCTTCTTGTTCTGCAGCATGTTCTCGATATTCTTCCCCATCTCCTCAAAGTCGCTGTCCTCAGCCGAGCTGCTGTCTGTGTCTGTGGAGAGCACCTCCGTGGACTCCAGCACCCTGTGGTCGACGCAGACAACGAGGAGGTGAACGTGAGCCATCTGTCAGGCTGTGACACGTGTAACACGGTGCAGTGACTCTGACTTGTTCTGCAGGTCAAAGATGCGCTGGCACTCTTCTTTATAGCGCTCCTGGTGTTCAGCCACTGAGAAACGAGAGCCTCTGGCAAACTTGCTCATGGGTCCTTCTCCCGAACGTGCCTGCTCTGTGGACATGGTTCTCACCACGTCTATCACCTCCCAGCGCGAGAGCTTCTTGATCTACCACACCACATACAATAGAAAAACCATCAGGACCGACGTGCACCTGCATCAGACCAGTGAGAAGACGGTGTGTTACCACCCCTGTGGTCTCACTTCTTCCTCTGGAACACCAAACTTGCGTAGCAGCTGCTTGGCATTCTTCAAGGAGAGTCTCCTCAGGTCAGCGTCTGTCCCCGTCACTGTCTTCTTGACTGCCTGAGGCTCCTTGTCATCCTAAAAGAGTCATGCACAGCCAGAGTTTGTAAAGCTGGATAAAGACCTACACCACGACGGCAGGCTGCGGCCTTCAGAGACGAGGACCTTCTGTTGAGTGGGCTTGTTGGGCACTTTGACGTAAGAGAAACCTTCTCCGCAGCCCGTGGGATCAGCCACACCCGTCACCTCCAGCAGGCATTTCCCCTTCATGGCAGAGATGAAGGCTCTTGTTGTGTTCCAGGGAGCTGTCCGCACCTGTGTTGGACAGGATCAGTTGGACATCAAACGTTAAATTATTCTTCTATAATCATCAACATAAGTGTGACGAGTTATGTCTGCATGTGTTAGGACCAAGACAGACTCTGGCCTTTGTCTGAATTCAAACGTCTTCCAGTCTCTTATACAAATCTACTATAAAAGTACTATATTGATTAAAATACTTTGTGGTGTTATCCAGCCACATTTGTTCCACAGTACAGTCTGAACACTTTGACAGAGCCACCCTTACCTCATCGTCAATCTTCATCTGAAAGTCCTCCTCGTTTTCCTCCTCGGGGGCAAAGAATGACTTCTCACCATAGCCAGCATCCTGAACAGACACAAATTGTGAGTGAAGCTGTGAGCTGTGATCTCCTTCAGTTGTTTTGGGTCAGACACTGGTACCTTGAGTCTCTGCTCTGCCACCAGCATGCTGTAGTAAGCGCAGCACTGCTCTGGTGACACCACAGCTCGGATCTCCTCTTCTGTGGGCAACCTGAAGTCCGGCTTCAGTACCCACCAATTTGAGTCCATTCCTGAAGACAAACCCAAGGTTAGGACATCTCACCATACTAACATATAGACAGACTGCAAGGACAACTCCAGCTGCTACAGTATGACGCAGACGTTTTCATGACATACACTAATACAATCCCACGTGCTGCAGAAGTGTTCTTTTCTACGGTTGATAACTTGAACTTTTAACATTTACCCAGATTGCTTCTAATTTTAGTCCTCTTCCATCACCTGGGGTCTGATTCAAAAATATATACAACATCTCATAGATTCTTTATCAAAGAATCATGCAAACACACCGACAGGTTTCAGTGTTACACGTAAAGACAATAAAAGACAATGCTCCTGCATCACATCGACAGCTTTGATCAGTAGCAAGTTACAATACTGATTTGGACAATACTTTCTCTGGAAAGGACAAATTCAGCTTTTCCAAAACATTTTGTTCCCACTTATTCTCAACATTTTCCATGTCCAACATATTTTCAATTATTTTCGAGTGTTTCCAGGACGCATGGGAACCCTGTATATCTTATATCTGTAACGTGAACGCATCACAGGAAACAATGACTGATTCAAAACACACAGCTGAGCTCACACAGCTGCACAATATACAACATATATACAGTACATATAGTACAATACATAAGTTCACCACCTTTATATGACCCTGATACAATACATCTAGTAGTTTAACAGAACAAATGAACGGTGGAAACACACAGCAGAGGTCATGTACCTGTACGTTTGAAGTCAGCACAGAGTTTCAGTCGTTTCCGTATGCTGCTCTCCGAGTGTGAGGGGAAAGCTTTCTTTATATCCTCCATGCGGATTCTCCGAGGCCGATCCTTGTTTTTCCAGAACAGGCGATAAATGAACACCTAGGGAAAAAGAATAAGGTCGCTGAGCCATCGTCCATTTTTCAAAGACCTTCTGAGAGAAGTCGCCCAGGTCGACATACTTGAAGGAAATCTCTGATGTGGGTATTCGCTCGTTTGGAGTTGGGACCTGGGACCTCGTATAAGGGGCACTCCTGACCAACCACCATGATGTCCACAAGCTCCCTGATGTAATAGCCATGTCGTGTTCTCAGAACCAAGAAATCAGTCTCGGGCATCTTGTGCAGGTAGATCGGCGCACGGAAAAGGTTGTTTTCAAACGCCTTAAAGGAAGAAGGAAGAATCACGTCACAGACGGCTGACGCTGCATATAAGGATGGATGTCTTATGACTGGAGCAATGCTGACCTGGAGCAGCTGACCAGGATGCAAAGAGCCCAGGAACGGAGATGTGTGGCAGTAGACGGTCTCACCGTATTTACAGTCTGGAGCTCCAGGATCCTTTCCAGGTTTCTGCAGTTATTCAAAAAAGCTATTTAACATATTTGTTGCCTTACACTTCAAGGATGAAGTCCCACAGATCATATCACACACCCTTTTGTAGTAGTTTTTGATCTTAGTTGCCATGCCGACTTGCATGATGACAGGTGGGTATTCTTCACTGTATTCTGCCAGGATCAGATCTCCATCTTTGCCTGTCAGGTCCTGTGGCGTTCGCATGAAGAACATATCTCCTCCTCCTGATGCCTGGCGCTCCTGTTCTCGCATCTGTAACCACAAATATTCACATCCATCCCGTGAGCATGGAAAAAAAAAGAATAATCTGTGCATTTCCAGAGGGTGATGATGCTTCACCTTGGCCTTCTTCTTTATATGTTTGAGCAGAGGCTGGACTGGATGGGGACCTGGCTGAGCCAACGCTCCAAATGAGTACTTCTTCAACGTAGAACGATGGAACTGGCGCAGCTTCATGGGACCCATGTGCGTGGGGAAGAAGGGCTGCCTCAGCTCAAGAGCCGGGATTGAGTGCTGTCAAAGAAAAGGCTATTTATTAAAAAAAACCTTGTGGATCTGTGTCGAGTCTGCTTTATTCTTTATGCTAATCCTTCTACCTGAATGATGTTGCCACCAAACGTTCCTCTCAGGCCCTGCTGCTTGGGATAGTAGAACTCATCATTGGAGAGGTTCCAGGGGTCCTTCACCTCAGGCTGGGACATGTTCTGTGGTGAGGGAGAGACAAAGACTCTTTCACGTCACTAAGAAAAGTACCTGTCACAGGACAAGATGCTCTCAAATGAACCATCGCTCTATTTCCCCTTCCCTGCTCCATGAGTAGGGAAATAAACATTTTCTTTGTTTCGGATCTTGTTTCTACCATTTCCCACAAACATACCTGCTGTGGCTCATCTTTGATGACCCCAGTCTTCCCCAACAGGATACGGCTCTTTTTGATTGCAGTTTCCTTCTTGTTCTCCTTGGACGGGGAGTGAGACGCCATCTCTTCTTTTTCATCAGGAATTTCTGCACAAGATGAATTGAGTAGGTGTCGGGATGAGGTGATTGGAATTAAGGAGCAAGACGCACTTGTGTTACATCAGACATGAGGTCGCACTCTCATCATATTGCAGTTTTACTGTAGTTATCCAATGAAACAATGATGGGCCGAAGGACTCAAGCTTTGAATCTGACAGCTGAATGGATTTTTAACATAATTCTCATGGATTTATTAACCTTATGTTGTGTCGCATGGGCATGTGCAGTATAACAATACCAGAAGTTTAAATATACCAAGAATGATGTTCTCATCGTTGGGATCCAGTGTAAGAACCGGTGGCATGAGCATGTGATCCATCTCCTGGTCATCCCAGATGATGTTGTCTTCCCAGCGTCCATACACTAACTCCTCATTGTCAATGGGGAAAATGGAGAACCAAGGAGAATCGTCTTCATGGGACACTAGAGGAAAGAAAACAGAGAGGAACTTTGGAAAAATTATCTTTATTCACTAGAAACTGTGTCAAGACCGACAAAACGACTTACTTAGATGATCATGGCTGTTTTTTTCCCTCTTGGAGCCAGTTATTGAAGAGGCTTTAGGCATGGGAGGGGGTGTAGGTGGTAACAACTGGGAATTACTTCTAGTCAGACCTGAAATAAACATGATGTATTACCACACACGTCTTACACCACTCTGGCAGTAACGCCCGTTTTGCTCAGGTCCCTCCTTACCCTGCTGAGCGTTATAAGCGTTGGCATTGCGGGTCATGCTGGAGGGCAACCACCCTGCTAGGCTAGCCCTCTGAGTCTTGGTGCCTTTGTGTTTAACATCTTCTCCATTCCAAATAATGTCATCCTCCCACTGCAACTGAGTGACCATCAGGAAGAGCTCATTTTCCAGTCTCTCCTTGTCTCCATCGCTGTCCTGTTCATGATCACCGCCCCACCTCTCAACCTGGGCATAGATGCACCACGACGTGAGTGAAGAAATGAATCTTTGTGGGACTGTGGATATCAATGTGAGCAAACCTCTGCAGGCTCTGCTCTTTCGGTCGGTGAGTCCTGCTTCTGAGGATTACTGGAGTCCACTTCTTTGAGTCTGAACCCATAGTTGAAACTATTTCCATCCTCAGGGACACCTAGCATGTCGTACCAGAGCTGCGCAGGACCATATCTCCATTCAGCAACTTTAGGGCGAGATTCTGCTTCCTTGTCCCCATCGCCACACGTCTGGGAGAACTTTGATTCGACGGGGGCCATCATAGTTATCTGGACGGTACGGAAAGGAGCTACATTAAGAGCTGGATACAATAACACGCTACTACAATACGTGGACTACAGCCTCTATTTTTACCTCGTCGTCTGAGAGACACTGTTCCGGAGGGGGAGGGAGCGCATATTCGTAAACCCATCCAGACTTCTTGTCCTGGTCTTGCTCTACGGGCTCTCCTTCTGGAGGAGAAGTCCCGGGCTGGGACTCTCGGTGCTTCCTTTTCTTCTTCCTGCGGGCACTCCTCCAAACGGACGGCATGTTCTTTCCTGGACCAAACAGCCGTAAGAACCGCAGCACCTGGTGGAACATCAGAGAAGTCAGCGCAATCCTCAAGTTGGAGAACACAATGATGTGAAATGATTACAAGTGATTTACCCTTCCAGGTCTGAACTCTGGGAAGAGCTCAGTGACACCTGGTAGTGCTTTGGCAGCGTCTTTGTGCATGATGCCAGCTAGAGGGAGGGTGAGACTATCTGGCGGACCTCCACTGCCTAAACCCTGACAGGGACGATCAGTTTCTGACTCAGAGTCAGAGGAACTGCTGAAATCAACCTTGTCACCAGTAGAGGATGGTGCAATGATGGACGGCAAGATGATACCATCGCCCTCATCCCCAACTGTGAGGACACACAATGGGAAAAAAAACCCAAAACAAAACAAGACAGAAGCTGGAAAAGTCAGCAGATATTGTACAACTAACACCAGTTAACATTAGATTAGATTTTTAACTTGTGTTCACTTCAACCACTGTGTAGGAAAGACTACACTCATTTTTTCACAGGCTCCAGAGAAGCAAACCTTCAGAGTAAACGTCCTCACCATTTGTGTTCTGAGAGGAGGGCTCCTCTTTTTTAACTGATGTGGAAACAGTCGGTGGTGGTGGAGGAGGCATAAGCTTAGAATCAATGTCTTCACAATCAGCATCATAGTCGTCCTCATCATCTATTATGGTGGAATTGAAGAAAATAGTCACGGATGTGTAATTCTCAGCTGACTATAGTATCAGTTACCTGGTTGCTGTCAGACGATAATCACCTGTTTTCCTGCTGGGCTGCAAAGACCCCATCGCCTGACGATACTTCTTTGTCTCATCCTCAGCAACCTCACTGATGTCAGAATAATCAACTGCATCGTCAGTGCTTTTCACCCAACCTGGATGAGAGGAAGCATTGAAGATGTTACTTAATCTTAATCCTTTGGTGTATTAATGACGTGCTTTTTCTCCATCTATCCTCACCATCTGCATCCACACTGCTGGAATCTTTGTTTCCTTCTTGATTATCATCCTCATTGGCAGTGATCTCTGTAATGAGGGAGCCCAGACCCAGATTTCCTAATCCGGCCAGATGCTTTTTGGACTCCTAGGGTGAGAAAATGGGGCAAAGTAGAACTTTAAATACGTTACAATGGGACAACTTCATGTTTTACTCCATGTCACACCATCATATTGTTCACACAACACATGTTGTCTTGAATCAGAATGTGTTTTTCCAGCATGTTTGTATGTATAAAACTCACATTGTCCAGAACACTGTCATCCTCCAGCTGTCCATCTTCATTTATGTTCCCAAAGAGGAAACCAGTTATAGAGAAAGGACGATCTTGATCCTCGTCACTGTCGGAGTCAGACATCCTAAAAAGCAGAGAAATGGCACATTTGGTAAACACCCCATGGCGCTACTGTGGCCGTGTTAGGAGTGCTTTTCCAATACCCAACATGCTCTTAACAATATTAGTTATTCTAAAACAACTGTACAAATACAATTATGTAGACAATGTTGCTCGACTGTCAGCAAACAGACCTGGTACAGCAGAGAGCTGCGATGAAGAATGAATGTCGTTCAAGCTAACAGTCAGAGGCTAACTGCGTGATAAAAACAATACCATCAGTTTAGATTATGCAGCTTTTACACTTACCTTGGGGAAGTTCCGTTTCAAACTCGGTAATCCTTTGTTCGAGCCAGTTTGATTTCAAATATCATCAGCTGCGACACGAAACATTTTCGCAGCGGTCTGGCAAAATATTAAGTGAAGTTAGCTAATGTAGCGCTAGCTAATGTAATATGCTAAATAAACATTTATGTGAGCATTATCATGTACTAGTTATGGGACCTGTCACGGTCACAATGGAAAAACAAAACAATCTATTTAATTGGAGTATTTATAAGCCTGTCTCGTGCAATATGTTCATTTATTCATGTCTCTGCAGCCGCCGTGGACTCGGTGCGAGAAGCTGAGTTTCGCTAGCTAAGCTAGCCGAGAAGATAGCTCACACATCGCTGGCCGAGTGACCCGGAAAAACAATAACGCAACACTCAACACGGATGTGACGAAAGTGACAACGCTTGTTTTAAATAATATAGATTACGCTGCTTTTAATATGCAAGGAATTCATGTTATAATTATTTAATATTTTCTTTTATAAAGGCCTCTAACCAGAACATTGCTAAATTATAATGATACAACCCTGGAATCCAAAAATAAGTTGATTGTGAAACATTTTATGGTCTTTAATGGAGCACATTTAATATATTTAAATAATCTCTGGGGATAAATAGAAAATAACATTTCAGGCTAATACTTTTGGGTATTATTTCAGCCACTAGGGAGCAGTTGCAGGAGCAGTAGCAGTAGCAGTTGCAGTTGCGGTTGCAGTTGCAGTTGCAGAAGCCATTGTTGCCTGGTGCAGGTCCCAAGCCCGGATAAATGGGGAGGGTTGCGTCAGGAATGGCATCCTGCATAAAACTTTGCCAAATCAAATATGCGAGTCATCAAAACAATTTCCAAACCGGATCGGTCGAAGCCCCGGTCAACAACGCCTGCCAACAGTGCTGTTCACCTACAGGGTACTGTTGGAAAATGGACTACTGTTGGTCAAAGAAGAAGAGGACGACGATTGGTGCAGGGAAAGAGGGAAAAGAGGAAGGTTAGAAGGATCAGTCTGAGGTTAGGAACTCTGAATGTAGGT
>JBBMJM010000012.1:1812197-1825171 GCA_037832705.1 Centriscus cristatus | reverse complement strand
CACACACACACACACACACACACACACACACACACACACACACACACACACACACACACACACACACACACACATCGTGGCTGTGTGGATGCTCTCTAGTCCTCTCTGTCTACCTGTGTTGTTGGTTGATAAGCTGCCTGCTGTCATCTGAGCTCCCCCAGCACGCACCTGCTGGCTCCCTCAGCCGGCCCACACCTGCCTCATCATCAATCCCCCTCCCCATATTTCTGCTACACCAGGGAGGGAACTTGATAAATGGGTCAGGGTAAGTTTAAAATCCCTGGTGGACATCTAGTGATCCGACCTTCACAGGCTAGATGAGGATGGGGAGGATTTCTCAGCTCAGGAATGTTCTTTCCCCACACAGAGCCAGTCCTTGCCCGGCTCTGTCATTGAGACAAAAACGGGTATGACCTCATGAGACCAACTTTTCTGGGCTTTGTGAAAATATATAAGGCTCAGGACGCCACCTAGTGGTCAAACTGTCAATTACACGGAGCAGGCTGATGCCTGGGCAGGGGCAGCTGTCAAAGGTGTTGAATGACTGATAGTCAACTGACCTTTCATATTAAATGCAGATAACCGTGAAACTAATGACATTCTACTTACTGTATTTTACCATAAGGCTAAAAAGTGTCTCAACTCCCAGTCCATCTTTATATTTCTGTGCCTCTGCTGATTCAATATCCTCATGAACATGCTGGTTTTTGGATTTATGGACCCTGGGAACAGTTTTGTACCCATTTACCCATTATTATCATTATTATTATTTTTGTCTCCATACATCAACATACACTGAGGTAAATATAGTACGTATTGAAAGCATCCAGTAGTAACCATGGCGTTAAGTATTCAATCTCCATTTTATGGTAAGTTACAGCTGTTATCGTACATTTTACTTCACCATAGAACATTCTGTCTGATTTCCACTGACCAGTCAGATGTTTTTTGGCGAAGGAAATACATATAGAAAATAACCGCATGTTATGGCTGCAAGGAACTGACCCAGCTAATAATACAATGGCAGATAATGGGCCAATCTACGTGGCAGTTGTTATTTCAGATTCTAAATACATACATACACACGCATGTCCCCCCACCACCACCTCTGAACAGATACCTGGAGGAGAAAGTATGTCCGCCTTCGGGGACAGCGTCATATCGTGTATATCCACTAGGAGGCGCCAAACCCGGTAGTGATCATATATGATGCTGATGTCATATACGAGGAACAGTCGTATTGTTATAGCATAGACATATATAAATATGTCAATGACTGAAGCAGTTCACATAATTCAGATATTTACTACTTTATTGCATTTATACAGATTATAGTAAAAAGTGATATTTCCATGTGAAGCTCCAGGGCTTTAACATAGTATTACACCAAGATAAGATGCAGAAAAGCAGAGTAAAAGCAGGGATCAATAGCACTTGAAGCATTATGATGCACTAAAATAAAAAAAAAGATAGCCTGTCGGAAATAGTCAGTCTCAGTTCTTTTAATTCTTAACATAGAAACGATGACATGTCTCTTGAGTTTGAGTCTGGATGCCAAAGAACTTTGGACAGTTTCAGTGGACAACCGAATAGAAATCTTATTGTTTCAGCTCAAGGACAATTTACTTTCTGTCAATTTTGTCACACTAACGCCGTTATTTTACCTTATAAAAGGTTGTATGCCGGTGCAAATATAAACCTATAAAACAATATATGTGCCTTTACCCCAGTTAGGTCTGAGTTACAAGTCTGTGTGATATGTTTTAAAAGGATTACATAGTCTCAATGTGAATTATCAATCATCACAAGACCCCCCTGCAAAGTATAAGAAAATTGTTC
Organism: Centriscus cristatus; assembly: GCA_037832705.1. Taxonomy (NCBI): domain Eukaryota; kingdom Metazoa; phylum Chordata; class Actinopteri; order Syngnathiformes; family Centriscidae; genus Centriscus; species Centriscus cristatus. The sequence goes on along the minus strand of JBBMJM010000012.1, from coordinate 1,823,332 downwards.
TTATTCGCAGTGAAAGCTGAGAAATCCATTACTGACAAGTAACGAGCCCCGCAGATGCAGTGAGGGCTGAGCTGACGACCTGCTGCAGTTGTGTGAGGGCGCCGCTGGGTGAGTGTGTGTCCGCCGCCGCCGCCTCCACCAGCTCCCTTTTACCGAAGAAAAGAAGAGAACCAGCGCTGGTCCGGGGAGGAGGAGGAGGGCCGTCACCGCCGCCATTACCCAAAGCAGGCTGAAATAGCACTTTCACACACGCGTTGTGCTCGCAGACAGACCGACCGGGCCGTGGGCACTTTGTGCTGCAGTGGAAACCACATTTGAGACGGAACACCGCGGCGATTGTAGGAAAGGTGCCCGTTGTGTGTGTGTGTGCGTGCGCGCGCGGCCGGCCCAGCGTTATTGTGGCCACAACAATGGACAGAATAATTATTGAGAAAAACAACGTGGTGAACCGAGCAGAGAACGACTGATCAGATCGCGTGGATTTCCTCTGAGGAAGAAGGACCCCCCCCTCCCTCCAGAAATCGGATCTCTTTTTTTCCCGTTATTTTGGATGTTTAAATGCGGCGAACCCGGTGATGCTACAGGAAGAGACGTCTGACACGGGTAAGAGAGATTCTTAAATCGCACTTTGAAAAAAAAAAAAAAAAAAACCTACACAGCTAGAGTTACATGCAGCAGTAATATCGGAATGAACTGGGGTTCGGGACGGGCCTTAGTGCGGCTGGATCGGTGCACATCATGCGGCGGGGGCCGCGGCGGCACCGGCCTGACAGATGCTGCAGCAGCAGCAGGAGAAAGGAGCATTGCGCTGGTATGCGAGCCGCCGTCCATGCTGCTGCTCCTCAGGAGCTGCCTCAGCCGGCGCACACTGCTACGCCCTACACAGCTGGGTCAACAGACTCCACGCAACACATCGACGGATTGCCAGGGTTTCTGGTTTCCTGAGTCTGTCTGCATTGTCATGATGTGGACATGAGGCAGCAGCAGCAGGCCCGGCGCGGTCAGCCGCTCTACCCGCTCTCAACCCCCGCTAATCCTCCGCGCAAACAGCCTGCGTGTCCGTTAGCCGAATGCTACACGGGTCAGACTGAGCGCAGCTGTGAAGGAGGCTGAGACCCTGTGTGTAGCTCCTTGCAAAGAACTTGTCTGATGATATGGATGTGTCGGGCCTAGCTCAGCTGACCGTGTTTGCCTCCTACTGCTGAAGGTTTCTAATGTGCAGCATGATCATGTCCCCCACTTTCTGATCCATGATCTCCCAACGTTATCAGGGCCATTAGAATGGAATTGAAGGTGTGATCACACACTGCAGGGCATGTTTCTCAGGCGTTCACCTATAAACCGAGGTTGGTTGTATGTTTTAATGTGCTGGTTCTCCAGTGATGGCTTGATATTTTCATTACTTCATTATTTCATTACTTTGTCACCCTCAACTCCGCTGATGGGTGTATGTTCACTTTGTCTTCAGTTCATTTTTACAGAAGAATCCTCAGATCAGAGGGCTTGAACTGAAGTAGGAATGAAATTACTGTCTGAACTGTTTGACCACCATTCTGATTACGTATTCTTGGGCTTGTTGTTTGACAATCCATACAAGTCTTATGAATATATGTCACCTTAGGGGCATGGAAAATGTGATGTCTCGGTTTTCTTACACGTTTCAAAGCCTTATGACATCATGGCCACAATCACTAACAACCACGTGTTTTTTCTTCACTCTTGTGGGGAATAAACCTGCACTACTAATGCTGTGCTTGTACATTGCCATACCACACTACTATGATACTTTACAAATGTCACTCATTTGTGGGCGATAAGTGCATGAAAAGGCTAAATTGGAAAAAACAGCAGGCTAGGGTGATTTCCCCATATGAATGTATATTATACTTTCTGATTTCCTTCTTTCTCTTCTTACAGGATCTTCCATCAGAGAGGAATGAAAGAAAGACCCTGCTTTTATTTTACTGCTGTTTTATCTGAAGAAACTGAAATTAGGTCCCCTGTGTGGATCCACAACTTTATGGACAAACATTCCAAACGTGAAACATTATTTAGTGCCTGTTAATGGCAGGATGAGCGTCAGTAGAGTATGATGGCAAAAAAGCAAGATGTCCGCTCGCCCATTTACAACCTCATTGTGGTGGGTTTGTCTGGAACCGAGAAAGACAAGGGGCAATGTGGGGTTGGAAAGTCCTGCTTGTGTAACAGATTTGTTCGGTCTAGTGCTGATGACTTCTACCTGGACCACACGTCAGTGTTGAGCACCAGTGACTTTGGGGGTCGAGTGGTTAATAATGATCACTTCCTGTTTTGGGGGGAGGTTTCCCGCGTCCTGGAGGAGGGGCCAGAGTGCAGGATGCATGTTGTGGAACAGACAGAGTTCATCGATGACCAGACTTTTCAGCCACATCGTAGCACTGCTATGCAGCCCTATATCAAAAGGGCAGCAGCAACCAAACTGGCATCAGCAGAGAAGCTCATGTACTTTTGTACGGATCAGCTGGGCCTAGAGCAAGACTTTGAACAAAAACAAATGCCAGAGGGGAAGCTGCAGGTCGATGGCTTCCTGCTTTGTGTGGACGTCAGTCGGGGGATGAATCGAAATTTTGATGATCAGCTAAAATTCGTCACAAATCTTTACAGTCAGCTGAGCAAGACCAAGAAACCCATTGTGCTGGTCCTGACCAAGTGTGATGAAGGAGTCGAACGCTATATCAAAGATTCCCATACCTTCGCTATCACCAAAAAGAGTCTGCCAGTAGTTGAGACATCGGCGCGTTCAAATATAAACGTCGACCTTGCCTTCCTCACATTGGTCCAACTTATCGATAAAAGCAGAGGAAAGCCCAAGATTATTCCATATTTTGAAGCCCTGAAGCTCCAGAGTCAGCAAATAGCTTCTGCCAAGGATCGCTATGAATGGCTGATCAACCGGATAGTGAAGAATCATAACGAAACCTGGTTAAACACCAGTCGACGCATGAACACCTCACAGGAGTACAAAGAATACGTCTTCTTAGAGGGTACTGCTAAATGCAAGAAGCTTTTCCAGCAGCACGTCTACCGTCTGAAGCAGGAACACATCGAGAGGCGCCGCAAAATATACCTGAGCACTCTTCCTCTAGCACTTAGTTCTTTGGTGCCTGACCTTGATGAAATAGATCAGCTGAGTTGGTCTGGGGTACAGAAGGTTCTCGAGTCCAAGCAGCACTTTTCCCACTGGTTTGTCGTTCTGGAGGACTCGCCATGGGAGGACACGTCTCACATTGACAACATGGAGGATGAGCGAATTCCATCCGATCTACTGGAGACTGCAGAAGCTGAGGAAATATTTAACGCCCACTTGGAGCATTTGCGTAATGAGTGCAGGCGTGCCGAAATGAGGCTTGAGTTCAAACACAGGTTGTCGTCCTCGCCCTTTGTCACACCTGGCCGACCATGGGAAGAGGCCCGCAGCTTTATCATGAATGAGGAGTTCTACCAGTGGCTGGATGAGTCAGAGTACTTGGAACTCTACAATCGCCATCAGAAGGAGATCATTGACCGTGCAAAAGAAGACTTCCAGGAGCTTCTGCTGGAGTACTCGGAGCTTTTTTATGAGCTCGAGGTAGACGCCAAGCCAAGCAAAGAAAAGATGGGGGCGATTCAGGAAGTTCTAGGGGAGGAACAGCGGTTCAAGGCATTACAGAAACTACCGGCTGAAAGAGATGCACTGGTTTTGAAACACATCCATTTTGTCTACCACCCTACAAAGGAGACCTGCCCCAGCAGTCCTCACTGTGGCGACTCTAAAATCGAGCAGCTTTTAGCTTCTCGTTTTCCCACGTGTTACCCCTTTTTTGATTTGAAGGCCCATTTCGGGGACACGAAGGCTGACAGAATTAACCTTGTCATACTGGGGAAAGATGGACTGGCCAGAGAATTTGCAAATGAGATTAGGACCCTCTGCACAAATGACGACTGGTATGTGTTGGACGGAAAGATGTATGAGCTGACACTCCGTCCAATTGAAGGAAATGTGCGTCTGCCCGTCAATTCTTTCCACACCCCGACGTTCACCCCCCATGGATGTCTGTGTTTGTATAATTCAAAGGAATCCCTCTCCTATGTGGTTGAAAGTCTCGAGCGACTTCGGGAATCGACCCTCGGTCGAAGGGATAGCCAGCTCACACAGCTGCCAACATCTCTGCATCTGGTCACCAAAAGAGGTGTGGGGTCCTATGTGGACATTGGTGGAGAGACCGCTTTAAACCTAATAACGCAAGGACAGCAGGTGGCAAGGAGACTGCAGTGTTGCTTCTTAGACCCGGCCTCCCCCGGAGTGGGCTACGGTCATAATGTGAACGAAACTCAAATCAACCAGGTGCTAAGGGGCCTCCTGGACATCAGGAGGAGCACGTCTTTCAGTAGCAGCTCCCCACCCATTCTCCCCGAGGCTCCAGGTGTCCGAGACTCTCCTCATCAGCCAGCCCCGGAGGCAGATCTTCGCATCGTTATGTGCTTGATGTGTGGCGACTCCTACGACATCGAACAGCTCTTATCTCCTTTCCTACTGCATCAGCACTGCCGGCCCATGTCCAACAGTGGCACCTCGGTGTTGCTAGAGCAAACCATTGCGGGACACAAGCTGGCTATAGAGCTCTCTCTGCTCTCGTACCACGCATCCTTCACTTTACGGAAGAGCAGGCTGGTGCACGGCTACATTGCGGTATACTCGGTCTCCCGAAAGGCCTCCCTGGAAACTCTGTGTGCATTCCTGTGTGAGGTTCAGGACATCATCCCGGTCCAGCTACTGGCGGTGGGAGACAGCCAGGCAGAGCTCACTGACAGTGACTATGCCCGCGAACAGCAGATCCAGGGGGAGGAGCTAGCCCATGAGATCGAGGGTCGCTTCAACAGTGTGGTTTGTGGATCTGGTGGGGTGGTGGGAGGCCTACACAGGATAGAGATGTTCCATCCTTTTCTGATGGAGGTGGTGGAGAAACGCAACATTGTGGAGGCCACACACATGTACGATAATGTCGCTGAAGCGTGCACCACCGAAAACGTGTACTCCCCACGCTGCAGTTCTCCCAGTCCTGTCACGTTGTTCCTGGATTCGGAGGATGATGTCGAGTCATCACCGCCTTACTATGACGGCACTCTCACTTCTCACAGCGGGGGCTTTAACCTTCCCGAGCTGGAGTCCAGTGACATTTCTGTTATCTCTGACATCAGAGACTTTGAGAACAAACTCAACAATAAAGTACCCACCCAAGTGAGAGTTAAACCTGGTGTCACGTTCGACTTTCGTAAGGTGAGTCGAAACCCATACATGGACACGCTGGGTCACCGTCGCTCCTTACCCTCCGCTGTGACCTGGGTTCCTGGAGGGGACGTGGGCTATGATCCCTCAGACTATGCGGAACCCATCGACGCAGTTTTAAAGCCCCGCCCCAGCAATGAAGAGATTATCTACTCAGTGCCGCATGATAGCACACAGGGTAAAATCATCACCATCCGCAACTCCAACAGGATGCACTCCAACGGGAATGGCTCTGACAGTGAAGCAGACAGCAGCTCTCTGGAGCGACGGAGGAAATTCTCGGCAGCGGGCGTGAAGCCACGTCTTTACCGTGACCGCTCCAAGCGGCTTGGCAAGTTCAGCAGCTTTCGAACAAGCTTCATCGGCAGTGACGACGAAATGGGAGCACTCCCAAAGTCCAAGGAGGACGACTTTGGGACGTTGAAGGGAGAAAGTCTAGTGAACGAAGAGAGTGAAGACCCAAAAAAGAGGAACATTCTGAAGAGCCTGCGAAGAACCGCTAAGGTTTGTATTACACCACCAAAGAAAGGATGTCGATTGTAGGACTTTGTCTTGCAGCTCAAAACTCAATCCAGTCTTCTGCACTTCTCTGTTCTCAGAAAACAAGAACAAAGCCTCGACCAGCAATCCCGAAGCCACCGGAGAGCAATTACTTCGGGGTCCCCTTGGTGAACGTGGTGTCCCCAGATCGACCTATACCAGTATTTATCGAGAAGTGTGTCCGCTTCATTGACACCACCGGTGAGTTCAGCTCTTCCCTTTCATCAGTCTGCTGGGGTTAGTTGGGTGTGCAGACGTGAACCACGTGAGGGGCTTGTGCACGTGTTCATGACCACAGTGGAATAATTGTACATAAACTGACAGTATCTGCAGCTGGATGTACAACTTCATCATCGCCTGTTTCTCCTCTCTTCCTCCAGGTCTGAACACAGAGGGTTTGTACCGTGTAAGTGGGAACAAGTCGGAGATGGAAAGCATGCAACGGCAGTTTGAACAGGGTGAGTGGACGTCGTCCCCGTATGAACCAGCTGTTTGACGTATTCACCAGAACCGAACCAGATACCAGTTAGCATAGGAAAGCATTTTACTGAGCCTTAACAACAGCTTTTGCTTTCTTTGCTTTCCTTCAGACCACGGTTTAGACCTGGTGGAGAAAGACTTCTCCATCAACACTGTGGCTGGAGCGCTGAAAAGCTTCTTCTCTGAGCTGCCTGAGCCCCTGGTGCCTTGTGCTCTGCAGGTGGACCTACTGGACGCTTTCAGTAAGCAAACACCGCTGGGCCGGGAGGGTCTTGACTGCATTTCTTAAGAAGGGAGATGGGTTGGGCAGCTTGTCTAAGAAAAAAACAACAGAATGAAAGACACGTCTTACATCGTCGACGTTACGTTGTTGAAGGCACCGCAATGGGGTTTATTAATCCTGCTTTGTCGCTGTGTGTGCAGAAATCAGTGACCGAGAACAAAGGCTGTACACCATGAAGGATGTTCTGAGGAAGTTCCCCAGGGAGAATTATGACGTCTTCAAATACGTAGTGAGCCACTTGCACAAGTAAGCGCTCACTTTTCTGTCTCTGTCATGGTTTTATTCTGCGACGTGGACACAATGGATGTGTGTGTGATTTCTCTACAGGGTGAGTCAGCTCAGCAGGCTCAACTTGATGACCAGCGAAAACCTGTCTATCTGTTTCTGGCCGACACTCATGAGACCGGATTTCTCCACCATGGACGCCCTGACTGCCACGCGCACCTACCAGACAATCATCGAGAGCTTCATCCACCAGTGTGCATTCTTCTTCTACAACCAGCCCCTCCTCGACTCCCCCACGGGCCTTGCGGGCCTCCCCGCCTCACCCACCACCACGCTCGGCAGCGGCAGCTCAGCCTACTCTTGTTACCGCTCGTCTCCTCCTTACACTGCCACCCATTTCAGCCCCCTGCAGCAGTCGCCACCCACCACCCCCCAGTCTCCCCTGCAGTCCCTGCTCCCCCCACTCCACCAGCACTCCCACTCCCACCATTCCCCCGCTGAACAAGAGACACTGTGAGAGACAATGAAACCATGTGTGCCCATGATGATGCTGGACCTTATTACTCACACACACACACACACTTACATATCTGCACTCGCACACAACATTCAAGATCGCAGACAACCATGCAGACAGGAAGTGTCTCAGAAACTTCCCCCAAACTGCCGTTTGTATCCGTACTGGTGTGCAGCAGGGCGAGCACTATCAGTGACTCCTCCTCCTCGGCTCTGTGAGACCCTCGTCGCCTGGAATTTGACATCTGTCACCAACTATTGGACCCCGTCATCATATCCAGACACCTCTCTGCCACGCTTGAAGACGTCTGCGGCCACCGTTTTTTTTTTTTTAATCTGTGTACGCCGTTTCCTCTCATGAAAGTATTACCACTGGATCTACAGACCGTTGGTCTGTAGGTCATCGGGCCGGAGTTCACTCCGTCGTAGCAGACACGCTTTTCGGGGGGAGGGGGTGTCTCTCAGCTCTACTTGAGGGGGTGGGAGGGACAGGGGTGGGGGCACATCCAAGGGATGCACTTTAATGATCACTGAAGTTATTTTGCGTAGTTTTGTTTGCTTGTGTGTTTTGAATTTCACAGCTCAGCCATACCCTCTGCGTCGACAGAGCAGATCAGACTTTGTTTACATGAAACTTTGGTTTGTTTTTGTTGTTGTTTTGTATCCACGTACTTATCTGAAGCACTTTTTGATAGTGTAGTGTTACATCTGAAGAAACGCCACCATTTGTTGTCCATCGGGTTGCTTTGGGTTGCGTGTGGCAGCAGTGCAGACTTGTGAAACAAGACGCTTTTGTAAAAACTTGTGTTCTTCACCGAGATGTCCCTTTTGTTTTTTTCAGGCTGGTGGGAAATCTGATTTGTATCCTCCCTCATCTAGCCTTGTGAAATATAGGGTTGATTTTAGAGATTGTCCCCTTTCTAGCTGTCGGTCGATCCGATTGGGTGCAGGAAGTTTCATTAGACCGCTGTCGGTGAGGACGTCACCTACCATCGGTCTCGTGAAGAAGAGACGTTGCCATGTTTGAATGTGTAAGCTAGTTGTGCCAGAACATAACGCTACTTTGCAAACCGGTGTCCACGTGTTTGAAACATGATGCAGGACGTGCTGCTGTGGGAGTATATCGATTCAAGCTCTTAGTATTCATCTAATATTAACAACCTTTGACTCGGAAAATGTTTTTTCCTCTTCGCACTGTTACCGTCAGTCCTGCTTTACCAGCACAGTGGCCAGTAGAAATGGTTTGTGGATCAGCGCCTCCAGCTGTTAACCTACTCTAGTGAAGTAGTGTTGTGCCGGTGTTCAATCAATTTCTGCTACCCGTCGAGAAGTGCTACTTCCTGACTCTGCGCATGCGCCGTAACACATCGCAGAGTCTTCAGGTTGTTGACATATTTAATGGCGTGTACTCTTAAGGTTAATGACATTTGATTGCACTATTGTGTACTATTACCTTTACAGCCTATGATACCTTGAAAAAAAACGTAAACATTTCACCCAGGACCATGATTTGTGACGTGTTATTTCAGTCAGTTTCTTCAGGGTAGTTGTTTTGGATCGGGTACCTTCCCCCTGTCGAGTAATGCTACCACTGCTTATTACCTTTATTCCCAACCACCACTGACCTCACTGGACATATGAGAATAATACCAGTGCATTTAAGTGTTTAGAAGTGGTAATAAGCAGTGGTAGCACTACTTGACAGGGTGAAAGTACATAATCCAAAACTACTACCCTGAAGAAACTGACTGAAACAACACTTCTAAATGCACTGGTATTATTCACATATGCAAGATGTGACAGGATGACAAAAATCAATAGAAAGTCTGTCTGAAAATGCGGCGGAAGCAGAAATCGACAGAACACTGGCACATTGTCCACTCAACCCTTTCATTAAAAAGTATGTAAATGAAGACCTGTTATTTTTTGTTTGTTTGTTTATATATATATATATATATATATACATACATAAAAAATATCCTAAGACGTAGGAAAGCAAATGCTACTTTTTCCAACCGGGACAAGTAAACTGGATCACCAGACAAAACATGCTGCGTCTCGTGACGGAAGCCTTTTACCAGACGAGTCATACTGGTCGTGTTTGTATTTGAGAACATTCTTTACTGGTACTAAAAAGAACTGCTGCTGTTGGAGGTCAGTCCTCGAAAGTGCTGGTCAGGATTTAACAGAACGCTCCTGTGGAACTGAGACTGGCACAGAGCCAATCGTCCTCCGTGACACGGTCACGGACGTAAATAATCCTACTGCATCACCTGACACAACCTCGGCACATCTGCCAAGTCAGAGCGTGCTGCTCTATGACGGCTGTTTGTTAGTTGGTTGGAGAGCGCCACCCGTTAGTCAGTGGTAGAAAACATTTCTAGTGTGTATTTCAAGCATTTTTTGTTCTTTTTTTGTGAATGGTTGAAAGGCCACGTAGTGCATGATTTAAAAACACACCACGGGCGAGGGATGAAAGCCTCCCCCCGTTTTGAAAACATGACCTTAGTCGGAGAACAAAAACCCCATATTTAAGAGAACTAGCTGAAACATTGATGTACTGTGCACCAAGAGAAAACCATGGGATCGGTCTGACTGACAATAGTGTTTGAAGATGAAGGCCTTATGTGACCTGTATGATAGTTAATAAATTAAATCTTGTAAAATTGTCCTCCGCCATCCAGTGGTGTTTATGTCTGTGTGTGTGTGCGTGTGTGTGCGTGTGTGTGTGTGTTTCACTGAATCAACAACCAGAAACCTGTGAGGAAACGTGTGTTCCTAATACACCCTGACAATAATATAATGTATAGAGAACAGAGAGACATAAAACAACACACAGCAAAGATCATGCCATGACATCACACTGGGAATTAACAACAGCTGGGAGATGATTGGAGAAGAAGGAATACAAATGGATGAAATAGCCTCATGAAGAGGAAGGAAAATGAGATTAGTCAGAGCAAGATTGAAAATAAAAAATTAAAGTGTGACGTATGTGGACATGTGACGAAACTCACCCAGAGAAGATTTGCTGTCATCTCACTCTGACTTCCTGTAGAAATCTCTTTCCTCTTTCCTATGAATGTGTTGTCCCCTAAAAGAGCATCTTAAAAACAATAGCGTGGGGTTTCCCAGTCCTGGTTGCAGGGACGTGTCCTGCACCAGCACACCTGATTGGTTTGTCCAGAGCTGATTTGAATCAGATATGTTGGAGCAGCAGACGTCTCCAACTTGAACCCGATGTGAAAACACTGGATGGACATGACTGAATGTCGCTGCTCGTGGAAATCCATCCAGTCCATCTATTATCAGCCACCTTCTGAGATGTTTAAATGTTCTTTTCAGTGGGTTTTCCTTCAGCAACTACAGCAAAACGCAAGATAAATAATAACTGGAAGCTCCTACAACCAGAGGAACAGGTGGCTGATAGATCCATCAATTATTCACAGCAGATCTGCTACGAGTGGCTGCTCTGTTCTGTCCTGTTTCTGTTCGCCTGAGAGCATCAGCAAGTAGCAGCAGGGCGCCATCTGCCGGCTACTCACCTGAACGGCAATTCATTCTGTCACCTTCAGCTACAGCTGCATCCCGATAAATTAGAATATCATCGAAAGGTAGTTTTTTTAATTAAAAAAAGAGTAATGCACATAATTATGGAGGACGAAAAGCGACAAAATTAAATAAATAAATACATCATTAATTAATTAATTAATTAAATGTGTCATTAATTAATTAAATGCATAAATGTATTATTAAATGTATTTAATTATAATGATTTCAGTATTT
>JBBMJM010000012.1:1774316-1785953 GCA_037832705.1 Centriscus cristatus | reverse complement strand
AAGTCGATTTAATCTCCTTACATATTTAACACACACACACACACACACACACACACACACACACACACACACACACAAATGTTCCTCATTGGCACTCAGATTAAATACATACAGAGAGAGAGAGGGAGTGAGGGGGTGCGGGGGGGTCAGCAATTTGGTGTCATTAGGAAAAAGATTAGGAAAAAATGAACAGGGGTCACTGCTGATTGACATTGTCTCACCCCTTGTTCTTTATTTCTCATATTAAGAAATCAAACCAATCAGTCCATCTATCAACTAAATACACCTGACACTTTTAGTTTGTGAATGTTTCATAAATACTCAAATACAGAATTTAAAGTATTTATATTTTTGTACATTGACTGTGTAAACAATTTGATGATGATGATGATGATGATGATGATGATGATTATTGTTATTGTTATTATTATTATTATCATCATCATCATCATTTGTTCAGTGTATTTTTTATTTTATTTCATTTTTCTCTTTGTGTTTAAAATCCACAGTCCACATCACACGCCTTCTGGTATATTATCAGGCTTCTTGGGGGACAGTTGGAAGAAATGCATAAACCACACACACACACACACACACACACACACACACACACACACACACAAAAGGAAAAAGCTGCTCATTCAGAGGATATGAAATCATCAAGGAGGGATTTAAAGTGATTAGATGGAATCAGACGACTTACTTTGAGCTGTGTCTGAAATGTATTCCCTTTAAAAGGGGAATAATACTTAAAGGCAGTTTGACTTGTGTATGCGCAGTCTAACATGTTGGGTGGTGATAATGTGGATATTTATTTCTGCTTGCGTGAATAAGATCCCAGTGACTTTAAGAGTCAGACAGATGTGTTTGGATGGAAGAAGAAGTGAAGATCCTTTCAGACAATGAAAGGTCACACTGGATCAAATACCTTCTACCTGTTACACTCATTTGAAGACCAGGGCCACATGGGACAGGAAGTGGATGAATGTTCACCAACAGAATCATCTGATCAGCTCCTGGAGCTTTGTCATTTCATGTCAGCAAAAATTGGGAAATCTGAGCCAGAAGAGTTGTGACCTTGTTTTAAAGGACCTCACAGACAGGCAACCAATCAATTGATCAATCGATGGTTCAATCCCCTGAGAGGCAGTAAAATAAAAAGTGCACATTGATGTGTCTGTAACTATAAGAATGACGACTATGTGGTACGCTGAGTGTTTCTTCAGGCTTTGGCTGATAATCATCATTATGGATGAGTTGATCGGCTCGGCTCCGTTCAGAGCGTCCGATCGAAGGGAAGATGCCGTCGTCAATTATTCCAGCGCGTCACAAAAGTGAAACTGTCCTCAGACTAGAGCTTGATAAAGTCGGGCAGCGTGCTACAGATGGTATATGAAATGTGTCTGGCCATCCAGTGGTGGGCGGAAAAATCCAGGTCAGACCCCCCTCCCCTGCAGATTACTGATAATGGCCCCTGAGCATAAAGCCCATATTAAAGATTGCAATATCTATAATCTCCCAATGGGGGGACAGGACTAAAGTGGAGGAGTGAGGGGGTGACCCGGAGAGCTCGGGGGGCTGGGCAGTGGAGAACTTCTACAACAGTAGATTATGTCGCCGCTGGGGTGGAGGGAGGTGAGGGGGAGGGAGGGGGTCACTGGGACTGATGGAGTGGGAAGTGCAATAGAAAGGAGATCAGAGCAAACTCCCACCACTCCGTCCCGGGAGTACACACGCGCACACACACACACACACACCAAGAGGGAGGAGACAGTGTTGCCATGGCGGCCGTGGTGCTCGGACACCAAGTAGAAACAACAATGGAAGAACAGAAACTTTGACCCGTTGGAATATTAAATTGAAAAAAGGGTCTGACCACGGAACCATGTCAGAGACGTCATGGAACCAACAGCGAGACGGGACAACGGGACAGTTTCATCCAACGTGGTCTTTACCTGAGCAGCCAGACAACAAGCATCCTGACGTCATTTCCTAATCATCTTTTGAAATGTCCTTCAAGTCATCTGCTACACACACAAATGGTGCAAATGAACAAACATGGAAATGAAGAAAATTATTTTATATAAGTAATATTTACATCACCTTAAAGTGAAAAAACATTCTAACATATATTTCCATAAAATGTCAACACGTAAAAAAAAATCCAGAACAACATGTTTCATTTCAGGAGAAAAACTGCCACCAGTGATAATTCTGTACAATGATAATGCCTGTGAAGAGCAGGAAAAAAAACATGACAACATTAGAATGTCACATGTGATAAGAGGAAGCAGGCAGATGCATGGAAACGGATCATTTATCAATTTCATACACTCAACTGACTCGATTCGAGACACCGAAGTATTGAAGTTACAGGATTTTACAGGATGTTATTTACAGGTAAAACAGTGCCATGTCCTTGGAAAATGAATGCACTGTAGAATTGTTGACATGTTTTCATGCTGCAACACGATAATAGCTTTTGCTGTAGCATGAGCTAACGGGGATCCTAATAAAGGTAAAAAATAACCCCACTGGCCTCATCAAGCTTGTTCAAACTAAGAGAGAAGATGCATACAAACGCACACACACACACGGCTGCTGGAGCTGGAGAAGGCTGTCAGCGCGGCAGCCGCTGTTTTTTACTACCTGCCAGAGAGCTACACATGAATATGGATGCGAGCGAGGCAGAAGTCATCACCTATGCAAGGTTTTGTCATGCATAATGCAGCTGTTCCACGCCTCTCCGGTGTGTGTGTGCACGCACACGTTCACAGCTGCACAGGGAGCTGAGGACGCACATGAACCCCACAGCCACAAAGGTTTGCTCACACCGTCCGACCACAACGTCAGCGGCGCCACATGTTCTCCTCCCTGTCAGCTGCATCCTTCCCTGTCTGAGGTCAGATCATTTTCACAATGTTTCCTCTTTATTCAATTTGGTGACTGAAAGTGTCACATTTTGTAAAAGGTCACTGGCGCAATTCAACTTGACAGAGACATACACACACACACACACACCTCCTGCTGTCGATTCCAGAACCTGATTTGTTTCTCTCACATGCTACAAGTCTTTGCAAATCACTTCCTCGTCCTTCAGGTGCTTCTGGAAGAGGAGTTTCAGAGAGTCTGTTTGGAAACAGACGAGGAGGAAGTGGGTGGAGACGCTGTCAGAAAGGGTGTGAATTGAATCTGGCGGGGTGGGGGTGGCGGATAAAGATAGGTGTAAGCTCATGGGTGATCCTCAGGGGTCTGGTCTAAGTAGGTGGTGGTGGGTGGAGAAGGAGGGGGAAGGTTGTTGGGGGTTACAACTAATCAGCGGAGGGGTATCACTGATCCCCTCCCACTGTCTTTCTGTACGCCCTGTCCCCAACAATCTAACACCCGACGCCAATCCCCCCCCTCCCCTGCTGTGTCAGTAAGAAAAAAAGTGTGCTACATCAGCTGTCCCAAGGGACCCCCCCCACACACACACACACACACACACACACATCAAAGTACAGCAGCCAGTTTCTCTCTTAATGTGAATATCAAATCTGCGGATCACAAGTCCCAGCACAGTCTGCATAAACTGCCCCTCCCCCAACCTTTAATTCTGCCTAGTGATGAGGGAAAGAGAGGGAGGGGAGTTACTGTGAGAGGAAGCAATGGAGGGAGGGAGAGATGGAGAGAGAGATGGAGATGGAGGGAGCAATCTAACAAAAACAACTACTTGCTTCAGAGATTTGACATTGGCTGAACGTTCACTTGTTCACATCAATGTGCGTCCAGATCAAATTCACAGGGTGAAATCGAGAGCGACTTCCTGCTGGAGGGAGACAAACATTTTTCTTCGGCGTACACCTGCATCTCTCTTGTTGTTTGAAGTGATTAGTTCTAGTTCATAATCTCACTGGGATTTGATATATTTAGGGACGAATGGGAGCGCCGGCGACAGAGTTCTGACATCCTATTGGTGAGCAGGGACGTGTGATCAGCTGCGTCGCTCTGCTAGCAACAACAATCTGCAAAACTTCCCCTTTTTTTTATGGTCAATGACAATGCCAATCCTGCTGTTTCATGATGATTAATGTGCATTTTGTGCAATTAAAGAGGCTCCACATGCAGTTTTCTGCTCGTTATTGTGCTGAATTTATTATTCAATAATCAGTTCAGAATATTTCATGTGAGATGTTCGCTGCAGCCCAGCTCTCCCATTTTAATCTGAAATGTGACTGATACGAATACAAGCAAAATCCCCTTTCACACTGAGGTTTCTACACACTTTGACCTCCTTACCTGCAGTTTGAATTTGCAAGAAATGTTGTTCGCCTCAGTCCTGACTGGGATCTCTAGCACAAATTGGCAGCTTTAATTGTGCAGCCTTGCAGAGGCAGCAGAGGGAAGTGGAGAGGGAGGAAGGGAGGGAGGGGGGAGATTTTGCATATTTCTATTTGTGGAGGGGTGAATGGTGGAGGGGACAGGAGGGTGAGGCATCATGTTACTGCCTTACAAACTTTGGATTATTTCACCTTTTGGTTCCATTTCATGGAGCCCGGAGCAGGCCGACAACAGGCCTGGACATCAAACCCACTCTTATTTCCTGATAATGAACACAGAGGAAACACACAGCACATCCGCGAGCAAAGAGGAACCCGCGTCCTCAAAGCGTTCATTCACGTCCATGATGAAATGCCTTAATTGTATATAATAATTCAAATTACTGTAAAATTACCAGGCATTGTGATCTGATTACCACGCACGCACGCACGCGCACACGCGCACACTGCGGGGTCCAGGTGTGCTATTAGTGAGGAACGTGTCCGGGCAAGTCTCTAATCTGCACTCACGCCCCGTCAGTTCGTCATCTGCTCACAGAAATTTGCATTTTGCACATACTGCAATGAGACAAACGAAACGGTCGATATTTTAAATAGAAAAATGAGGAAAACAAAACGCGTTAAATTGTGTAAACGACAACAAACGGGGCCTGTTTGTGGCGAAACTACAGAATAATTCATGTGAGGGATTTGACACACTCGTTTGCTTTTACCTCCAGTTTCCCGATTTGTACATTTCTTTATTTTATTTGTTTGATACGACATTGGTGGATGTCACAATCAGACGCAATAAACAACAAACAGCGTCCTGCGCAGAGGCCTTGAAACAGTCTCTGTTCAGTTTCTGTTATTTTCCACGCAGATTTATCTGGATTATTATAATGCACTGGAACAGCAGCAGATCAACTTTGCAACAGGGTCACGGATTTGCTGAATATAACGAAGAAGAATGGGGGGGTGGGTATATGTATTTCAACAAATAAGATTCTTTTGTGATAAAATCACCTAAAATCGGAAAGACCAACAAATGAATTCGGGCCTTTATGCGCCTTTAAGATTTGAAACTAATGAGCTTCCGTGTGGAAAAGGGACCTTCAATTTATCAAACTATTTCACACAATCTCAATTTAAAAATGTGCCAAAAAGAATCCCAGGCTGCCTGTGGACGCTGGAGGCAGAAAACCTGCTGCAATTAGCAGAAGCTGCAACAACGGGAACAAACCCAAGATGGAACCAAATAAAACATAATAATAGTAATAAATCCCAATCTTGTCAGAAGTGTGCAGAAGTGCGTCAATTGTGTTGTGATGCGGAGACCCCATTCTTCTAATTGCATGTTTTCCATCATTCCATTTCCCTCTCACCCTCCCTGCTGTCTTTGCACCTCATTCTCCCCATTCAGCCATTTTACATATTCATAAGTGGAGTTGGAAATGCGAAAACAAGCAGCATCTCGGGCCTCCGCGTCAAACCCGCAGACAGCCGCACCAACCGCACACAATCCAACACTTTGCCCGCATCACAATCTGCTCGCTTCTTCTTTGTCATTTTCCATTTAATCTGCATTTGCTCTGCTGTCAATCAACTCGACGCGGCTGCCGACCCACAAAGGCTGCAGCCGTCATCCCCATCGATCACCGCAATCACACTTTCCGTCACTTGGCAATAACCGGACAACTTGTCGCACACCGGTGTAATGTGTTTTCTATCCTTTCTTACCTTCCTGGAGAGAGTTCAGCAGGAGTAAAGTTACAAGCCACATGCCATAAAGAGCAGGTGTATTTTTCAGGAATATCTGGCAATCCTGGCAGGTGAGCGGCGCGTTCTTTCGGCCAGGTGGGTCTCCGTGCTGGACTGGCGACTGTGCTCCCCGGAGGTCTCTCCAGCCCTGCTGCTGCCGGCCCGCTGAGCACGGAGGGGAAATGCGAGGCGCCTCGGCCCCGCCCATGTCCCTCCTCTCCGCCCGGGACTACCGCGCGCACGCATCCATCCTCCCCAGCACCGCCAGCACCAGCAGCAGAACGCAGCGCATCCACCGGGCGAGGCTGAAGAGGATCTGGCACCCGGCGGGTCCGGTCCGGTTTGGACGGGCGGAGCGCGCACAGATGTTGGAGCGGACCCACCTGTGCGCCACCGCTTTTTTTCCGGCGTAAAATGGAGGCGAAGTAACCGCAGAACCTCTGGAACGCACGCACCGGAGTCACTTCTCCTACCAATGAATGAAGACAAAGTTGACGAGATGTGAAATGCAGATGTTCAGTTTGTCTTCACGTGGACCTCCAATAAAAATCAAATGGGTTGAATTCTGTCAAAGTCGATCCGCACCAAAGGTTTGTTCATCGACCATTTACGAGTCCACTGACGAAATGAACCTTCGGAACGTTTTAAACCGTGAACGCGCAGTGAAATTAAAGATTGAAGCTGCCTTAAATTCATTTATATATTCAAAACGTGCAAGCGTGAAAGAGAGAGAGGGGGAGAGAGAGAGAGAGACACACACACAACTTTATGAACAGATCTCCGTCAGCTGCAGTTTCATCCTGTAATTTACAACTCGGGCCTGTGCTGCCACCTGCTGGCAGATAAATAAACATACAAATATGAATTCGCAAGGGTGGAGGGCGTCACGTTTCATTCCCCTTCCTGATATTTGGAATTCATGTTTCTCACATCGTTTCTGTGACGACCAGATGGACTTTATAGAGGGCGATTCATACAAAACTGGCACAAAAAAGGAAAGAAGGAACCTGGACTGCTGAGTCAGTTTGTTATTTTACGGTCTTCAGCTTTCATGGCAAATTGAAACAACACTTTATAAGAAATATTCATTTCTAATGTATTACTTTCTAATTGTAATTTTTCTAATTTTAAAATTTTCAGCGGCCCCCAAAAGGCGGATGTTAATGTAAATCACTCATAGGAGTGAATGTGAGTGTGAATGGTTGTCTGTCCTCCATGTGGCCCTGATTGTCAAGGGGCGGCAGCCCGAGGTTTGTAGACGGATCCAAAGATGCAGGAAACAACACGCAGAAAGAGCAGGATAACGCAACAGGCAATTTAATGTACAGACAGAGTTAAAGGGCGAAAACTGGTAAACGACAAAAACTAAAAGCGCGCACCAATGCGGAGACAAGTGAACTCTAGGACAGCTACGAAAGACGAACACGAGGAGAATGGCAAGAGAGTCAGGCATGGAAGAACAAACAATCTGGCAGTGGAGTGTAGCCAACGCTTAGTTTAAGAGCAGGAGCCTTCAGCCGGCCACACCCCCACTGCCAGTTGGAGGGGACTAATCTCCCAAAACCAAATAAGGGCAGCCATGACAGTAAAACATCAAAGGACAGTGAAACAAAGCGAAATAACAGTTACAAAACGAAATGACAGTTGCACTATTACACCATGGACAGCACCCCATAAAAGGACAGTAGAAACAAAGCGAAATGGACAGTTCAATTTCACACCATGACACTGATGAGCTGGTGACTCGACCAGGTTGAACCCTGACGCTCACCTGTTGACAGCTGGGATCGTATGCAGACCCACAACCGGAATAAGAAGATGATGAATAATGAAAGAAAACACACACACACACACACACACACACACACACACACACATACACACACACTTGCTATACCGTACACAGGATTAAGAAGTGCAGTGTGGGGGTGTTATTTGCAATGAAATTGGTGATGACCGACTGGCACCAAAAGAAGTCAAGAAGTTACACAATCCGCAGTTAAACACAGTAAACAATTGCAGTAAACGATGATGCTTGGCTCATTGAAGCAGGAAACGTTCCTCTCGGATGGCGACTGCATAAAGAGCCTCAGTAAAGTTGGAGGAATAATGTTCCCGGAACTATTCAAGAGTTCAAGACCATTATAATATGTTAGCATGTCCATAAACACTTTTGCGGCAATCAAAGATCGTCAGTTAATTTCAAACACAACTCTCAGTCACGACTTCTGCTGTTGAGCTGAGACAACGCTGGTCATTTCTGGCAGCGAGCTGATGGACGATGACCTATTTCTTATCGCGCAGTAGTAATTTCCGGGTGAAATCAAGTCTTTTAGCTTCCAATTTCATGTTACTCTTGACTAAGAAACAACATGGAAAACACTTTTTGGAACAACATCAAGGCTGGTCCATTAAAGCTGCTGTGTCTTACATCTAATTGTTACTACTTAATTTTATTGTCCATTTGAATCGCTTCTATGAAGGAAAAAAATTAATTTCATAAAAATAACTTTTTCCCCCAACACAACCATAGGTCTGGAACTGACACTTGTCTTCTCTGTCTTCTCTGGTCTTCTCTGTCCTCTCCAGTCTTCTCTGTCCTTCTCCATTCTCCCTGGTCAATCTCTGAGAAGTTCTGTGTTATCAGCTGTTCAGTGGTTTCAGCTGTGTAACATCTAAAGCATCAAAAACCAGGAACATTCCACCAGCACCTGGATTGACAGACACTGATATAGACGTCACACATCACCTTCTCCACCTGTTGTTTATCGTCAGCTCAACTTTCACTGGTGATGGTTAAATCAAAGCGTCATGATGCTATGAACAGTGAAACAGTTGCCTCATTTACGGTGTGACACACTGCATCGAAGCATGTAATACAGACAAAATAGTGACACCTGCTGGTTGTTTGTAAGAACTGCATCGGAAAGAAATGCCCGAAAACGCCAGCACAGCCTTACGCTTTGCAGCAGTACATTGCTTTCTGCTTATGAACTTTAATAAATATAACAAAAGCTGTTACACCCTACTCTTTCAAAGTTCCTGCGAAGCAGCTCCAGAGGTGACGTGGTGCAGTCATGCTGTGAAGCAGCATTCAGAACAGTAAAGCTTCCTCTTCGTAAGATCGACCCTGTGTTTTTGACAACCCGTCCTTTGGTCTCATCCTTCAGCTCTAGTCCTTCAGCTCGGCCACATTCTCCTCAGCCTTCCTCCTCCCCCATTTGCTCTGTTTAACATTGCTCCCTGCTGTCGACTGAAGTGAAATTACAGAAATTGTTCAGTTTGAAACTGAACAAGCCTCTCAGACCAACAGCGAAACATCCAGTTTTGTCTGCAGTTTAACCCAGAAAGTTCTCTGATGACAAAGAACCTTCACAGACACAATCTTCAATTGTTCAACACGCCTCATTCATATTCCTTAGAGTTGAAAAATCTGCTTTCCTGAGGAATAAGAGCGGTGCCAGTGGTGTCAGGGCAGTTCACAGTATGAAGGGACCCAAGCAGCATTTGCAGCACAGGTTCATTAAGTGAAGTGAACATTACTCATCGTTTCTGGAAAACGGAATTCAATATATTCAATCTCTTTGCATAAGCATTTGTTTGTTAATGTGCACTGTGCTTTGAATCCAAATGCCTCTTACCGATGTGGCAGGTTCAAATCACAAGCACCCAAATGCTCCAATGTGATGTCTAAGATTTGTCTTGTATTGTTTACGTATTGTTTATTTTATTTTGTATCATTTATTGTGTGCAGTGATTTAGCTTGAGTTTTACTTGTCATCTTTGTATTATTTAGTTGCACCTTAAATGAGACAAATTCAGGAAAAAACAGGTGTGAAATCCGAGGAAAATGGTGAGTCATGAGTCTGAACACAGACTGAATAAAATATGACTCTGACGTCATCCTCTTGTTATTTACATTACATTTTTGCACATTTTTCATTTTTACTTCACGTGTTCTGCCTTTTGAATCAGCTCATATCATCGCCAGAAATTTAACATCCTCCCAGCATGTAGGGGTGTGGACAGAGCAGGAATGCCCTCTGTTGGACAGAGGTCAAACACCAAGTACATTGAGCTGTGGTGGGCAATGACTGCATCTGAAGGTTCTAGTCCACCAGGTGCTCCTCAGTCCTCTACGTCCAGTCATCCCCAGAACAGGAATGACTGCAGTCACAGACAATAGTTTGGGTTATTTTGCATGATTGGTCGTCACCAAAAACAGTGTTTCCGCACAAACTATCCTCAAATATCACATCCAATGAGACCAACAACCAACAGGTCCATTGCAGGGGGGTGGAGGGGCAGCAGAACCAAATTACTGGTTTAGTTTATCTTCAAGTCACCAAGCAACATCAGCTCACCCAAAGTCCAGACTGACTTTCAAACTCACCCGCGTCAGCGGTGGTTTGTTGTGTTAAGGCAAACATGGACACGCAGTTATTTTTCATTTCGTTTCTATAATATAGATGAATGTTGACGACAACAAACCACATGCAATTATCCAGAAGATGCGTTCAGTGACCTGGTTTGCTACTGTCAGGTGCCAATCTCATGACGCTGATGGAGGAAGAGAGCCTAAAGTCGCCAGCACAGTGAAAAGAGTGTTTGTTGGACTCACTTTCTTCACAGTAGTTGTGATGTGTCCAGTATTCTCATCTCATCATCCAAAATGCAGAAAATAATTTACATACAGGACACAGATGCATCCTCCTTTCTATAATTTCTGCTTATATTGCATGTATTTTTTATATTCATTTTTATTTTATTTAGTCATTAATTAACACCCTCACCAGTTAAGTCTTCCAAACAGGTTGTGATGTCACAAATCTGGCTCATAGCTGCTGCACAGACTCATTCAGCTGTAAGAACAAGAGGACAAACACGTGATGCTCAAATTTGGTTCGTTCTCGCCTCACACGCACTCAAAGTGCCCTCATCAACAATCACACATTCATCTTTTTTTTTTTTATTATTGCTTCAGTCAGTCAGTGAAGCCTGGAGGCACATTATCAATGACAACCAGAAGTTCATCCTGAAGTATGTGTCATTTCAAACCTGCTTTGGAGCTTTGCAGGTATTTTCTCAAACGTCCAAGGTGCAACAACAGGCAACTCACATGTGTCAGTGTTTGATTCAGATACATTTGTGTGCGTTTCGTCCCTGTGGCTTCACTGTGAGTCACCTTTGTGACTTCTAGGTCCCAAAGTCTGGACTCACGGGACAATAAATGTGGTTTATTGCTCTGCAAAGCACATACTTGGTGGAGGGAAGATGTTTCAGGCAGAAGCAGCAGGCACCTGCTGATGTTAGGAGACATAAAATGCGATTTACCTCAGCGCTAATGCTAGTGCTGCTAGCATACTAAAACGTTGTTATTGTTGTTTTTTTTTAGTTGTTGTTTAAAAAGGCTTTTTTCAAGCCGCGATTCTAAACTAATGTCACATGCTTCAACTACAGCATGTTTGTTATTTTGTCATCAAAGCAGCATGTTCAGGTCATTCATTGCTTTGTCTAGAGGGTGTGTGTGTGTGTGTGTGTGGGGGAGGGGAGGGATCTGCGTCTGCTGCCTGATAAT
>JBBMJM010000012.1:1747000-1762400 GCA_037832705.1 Centriscus cristatus | reverse complement strand
ACATGACTGTTTGTTTTCAGAGGTCAGAGTGTCCCTAGTATCCCTAACACATTTTTCAGTGATACAGTACAGGTTGCATACAGTCACTGAAATAGGTGGTTACCTACCATTTTACTGCAAGAGACAGATCGTTCAAACTATCTTGAAATGTCGGTTCATTCCGGTGTGACTCTTCTGATAGACACGTCACACGGTGACTGCAGACAAAAGCTTTCATCTAAGGGGCCGATGGGGCTGCTTCAGCAACATTCAACTTTAGTATTATATATTTTATAAATATATTATATTTATTTAAAGTTGCGCTTGTCTTTTCTTTCTACACAGACCCGGACGGAAGAGAGATTTTACCCCGCTGCCCTGGAGTCAGTATTTTGAAACCATGGAAGATGTAGAGGTTGAAAATGAAAATGGCAAAGATATATCCTTGATTATTGTCACTGGGTTTATGCAAAAACTAACTTTGTGTTGCAAATAGTTGTCACGAATGCTTGACTCACTGTCTCTTCTTGCATGTACAGCACGTCTTTGGCTGTTTCTTTGACCACATTGAACATTTTCAGAATTTACTGCAGCGGTTGCCATGGTCCCGTGCTGCTCCTGCTCCATGGAGGAGGTCACTCTGCTCTCTCCTGGGCAGTTTTCACCGTGAGTGAATTGACAGACTGTCAGTGACTAGTCTGTGGCTGCCACCGCCCCCCACATCATTGGTAACATCTGAACCTGCTCCTGTGTGTCTGTTCAGGCCGTCATCTACAGCAGGATTAACTGCAGGGTGGTGGCTATGGACCTCCGAGCTCATGGTAAATATACACACACACATGCTTTGTTCACCTGCCGTCTGACGCCTGTTCTCTGCCGCCACCTTCATCCCTCCTCCTCTGGCAGGTTCCCTCTTTGCATGTGCTCCAGAGTTAAGATGGAACACCCGCTGACATGTGCTGCTGTTGTGTCCTGCAGGTGACACCAAAGTGAAAAACCCTGAAGATCTCTCTGCAGACACCATGGCAAAGTGAGTGGCTCTGGGCAGACTGGAGCCTTTGTTGCCTAATAACAAAATAAGTTGTGTTTTCTGCACTGAACCCAGATCTCATTCAGCTTTAGATTGTTGCAGATGTGGGAAAGTAGAGAGCACACTGATGAGCAGAAAGCAGTAAAAGGAATGTCACGTCTGGTGCGCAGTAAAATTCAAATGATAAATTCCTCTTTTTTTTTTCATCTTTATATCTTGTGCTCGCTTCCTCTCGTCCTCAACATTCCATTGTGTTGTTGACACTGCGTTGACATACATATGACAAGTAAACCGATGTGATCTGAAGGGACATCGGTAAAGTGGTGGAGGCCCTGTATGGAGAGAGTCCGCCCCCCATCATGATCATTGGACACAGTATGGGCGGAGCTATCGCCGTTCACACAGCCGCCGCCAATCATGTCCCATCCCTGCTCGGCCTGTGTGTCATTGACGTGGTGGAGGGTGAGGATTTTTTTTTTTTTTTTTAAATCTGCTTAAATCTCCTATGATTTTTAAAATCTTTGCTGATGATTGTGTTCCTATGTTTTTGATTTATTCTCAGGCACAGCGATGGATGCTCTGAACAGCATGCAGAACTTCCTCAGAAGTCGGCCAAAGATGTTTAAATCTCTGGAAAATGCCATTGAGTGGAGGTAACGCACTGCTCATCGTTGGCTAAAAGATGTATCAAATCATTGGTCATGGTAGATTTCAAACGGTTCCTTGTTTCCCTTTAGCGTGAAGAGCGGCCAGATCCGAAACATCGAGTCAGCACGCGTGTCGATGGGAGGTCAGGTGAAGAAGTACGTTTGCTGTTTCTCATTTACACCTTGTAATTTTTTTCTGTTGTCAAATGCACAGTAGAGAAGTGCCCAACAACGTTTTTTTATCTTCTCAAACAATTTCATATCGAAATCAAATCATTTATTCTGAAATATCACCCACTGAGTAGACTGACAGACAGCTGACGTGTTTTGTTACACAAAGAAAAAGAAAACGTTGGAGCATCTGGAGGTCACAGTGTCACACAGTGTAATTCATTCATTCATTTTGTAAAAAACGAATCACAGCAAAATCAAAATGAATAAAACAGAAGCATCGGCTTGAGCCTGGTGTTCGTCTGTATGAGACACAACAGGATCTGAGTTCATTCAGTCATTTACTGTCGCCCGAACCCATGAACGCTACGTCTGCTTCGCAGATGTGAGGAATCCAGCAGCAGCCCGGGTGTCTCTCACAGCATCGGTGAAGGTATAATAGAAGAGGAGGAGGAAGAAGCGGAAGAGGAATCCAACAAGAAAAGAGTGAAGGAAGACGACCACGAGGTCCGGGCCTCTGTCCTCGTCGCTCATTGTGTGTCTGTGAGGAAGAAAAGCGCCTCCAAGGTTTGATTTCTCTCCTCACAGATGACGAAGGAAAGCGTGTTCACATGGCGGGTGGAGCTGTCAAAGACAGAGAAGTACTGGGAGGGCTGGTTCAAAGGATTATCGGCTCTCTTTCTCACCTGCCCAGCTCCCAAGCTGCTGCTGCTCGCAGGTCAAAGCTCTCGTCACCGCGGTGACTCACCTCCATGCTTGTGTGTTGAACTGACTGTCGGAGCCTGCGCGGGCGTCCTTGAGCCATGAGCGGTTCTACTTTTTCATCATCATCATCATCATCTGTGTCTTTCTTTGTTCACGTTAGTCGATAGCTACCGAACGTGTAGTGGATCTTGTTACCGTACTAATTACAACACGATCATCATCGTTTTTCGCTGACGTTTCCGATCAAAGGACGCCTTTAGGTTGGTTCTAGTTCCACAGCCGTAACCGAGTCACGCTCCGACAGTTGTTGCTCTCTGCGGATGGTTCTGGACAGGTGACGTGAGGCTACGTCGTACGGTACGCTAAGCTGTGGGTACGCTGTGGGTTCGACACAGAACCCTCATTCAGGCCGTCTGGTGTTTATCTACTCGTGTTTCTCTGTACAGGAGTGGACCGACTGGACAAAGACCTGACCATCGGACAGATGCAAGGTAGCGCCAACCACGTCCCTGCACTGTTTGTGACGCTTTTTTTTTCTCAATGGCTTGATGTCACTGTTTTGTCTGCAGGCAAGTTTCAGATGCAGGTCCTCCCCCAGTGTGGCCACGCCGTCCACGAGGACGCCCCTGAAAAAGTAGGTGAACTCAAAGAACACAAGCTGCTGCGTGGATATTTCTTCTTCTTCTTCTTCTTCTTCTTCTTCTTCTTCTACCTGAGTTATCACCTGTGTCAGAGCTTTTAAAGTCCTCTGTGACTGTTAAATGTCTAAGATGTGTGTTTGTGTGTTTGTTTGTTCCGTGTACGTGTCTGAGCTGTGTACATCACTTCCTTCAAACTGACAGTACATTGACGTTAGCCGCTCATGTTAAACACATAGCAGGAACAGTCGACTCGAGCAGGGCAGTGAGGCTCCTTGGTTTGGAGTTTGTATGCTGTCTGTGTGGGTTCTCTCGGGGTACTCCGGCCTCCTCCCACCTCAAAAAGCGTGCTGAGGCTGCTCTAAATGGTCCATCGATGTGAGGGTTTGACGTTTGTCCTCTGTGTTTGCAGGTAGCAGACGCTCTAGCAACATTCATGGTCCGACACAAATTCACTGAGTTTAAGGACGGATATCTGTGGTGAGTGACGCCCCGACCAAACACCACCACCCCGTTCTCCTCTTGAAGTAGTCATTCCCCATCACAGCTTCCTTTTAAACACACACACTTTGAACTGGAAAAGGTGGAAACTGCCTCTCTCACAGTGTTCTGAGTGAGAGAGCAAAGAGTGTGTGTGCGGCTGTTATCAGAGGGTTCTGACAGAAACACCCCAGAAAAAGGTGAAATGTAGAAAGACAATAATTGATAGTAAAATCCAATAATAAACCGCTAACGATGTTAACTTGCTCTCAGCACACATCTACTCTGCACTCCGTGAAAAGCTGATGATGCTTTGAAACTAATCAGCGAAATGATATGGCCTTGACAAATGTCATATAGTTATGGTTGCCATGGCAATCTGGGTGTCTGACTTGTTGTTTGTTTTTTTGCATTCTCTCTCCAGCTAAGTCCATTGTTCTGTCCAAATATCGCCAGCAGCCACTGAACAGATGTTTGAAGGTTCATACTCATGCAACTTTGTGGCAAATAAAATATTTAAAATACATTATTGTTGTTGTTGTTGTTGTTATCATGGTTGCTTTCTTCATGACAGGACTTTGCCTTACTGCTTGGCCTTATTTCCTTTGAAATCACTGGGGTTGGACTGATTTTATTTCATTTACAGCTATTTTTCTTTTCTAGATTGCCCAAATTGTTATTCTATGCTCCTTCAGTGTTTTATTTTGAGCGACCATGATGTCCACCACCACGTCAATGATGAGCATCATTGTTATTGTTGGTGTATGTAATGTTTAAATTCAGACAGTGATTAAAATGGATACAACACAAACGTCTCCAAGATGTTTCATGTTTTTCTATTTTTATCCTACTTTAAATAAATACATTTATTTATGTAACTATTTCAGCAGCAGGTCTAATCATGTTTTAATTTGTTTTGATAAGTGTAAACGTATTCAAAAGTCCTGACTGAGGTGTGTTACACTACATCCAGAAGAAACAAATATAAAAGTTTTCTCAGCTTCATTGTTTTTTGTTGGTTTGTTTGTTTTTATGGCGTTCTCCTCTAGGGAAGGAAAGACCAGGAAGGACTTTAATTGTCCTCCAGTGGGCGAAAACACTGTACATTATTAATGAATTGTAATTACTCTCCTCCTCTGAGACTGGTGCATGTCAACTGGTAAACAACTTCAAATAAGTTCTGTGGTTGCATCATTTCACAATATCTAAGTCTAACCTTATTTTCATTAGCATTTTGAAGACTATTAACAAACTAAAAAAAAACAAAAACAAAAGTGGGATGTGGCAGTTTATTCTGTTTAATGCATTTTCACAGAGGATTAACTTTCCAATTAAAACTGCATATTGCCCTGCGATGAGCTGGCGACTTGTCCAGGGTGGACCCCGCCTTTCACCCGTTGACAGCTGGGATCCGCTCCAGCACGCCCCTGGCCCGTGACCGGAGTAAGCGTCAGAAAAAGAATGAATGAATGAAACTGCATATCAACACTTGGCAAAGATTTGAAGATACTTTAAAAAAATAAAATGAACCTTTGTAGATTGTTCAGATTCCTGTTTGTTTACATCAGAATCAGAAATCTTTCTGTTTCATCTTTACAAACATACAATGAAATTGAGAGTGTATTTCTCACAAATCTGAAGTATCAGGAAGCAGTTTCCACTCATGTGCCCTGGAACCGACTGTATCTGTATCCAGTGCACAGTGAATGTTACATCTTGATTCTGGGTTGTTTATTGATGAAGAGAGATTTAAAGGTCGGGTGTGCAGGATTGCAGCTTCATTATAATGTAGAAAATGTCAGTGTTCAAGATTCCCATAAAAGTCAGCAGCAACAACAATATATTGAAAGTCAGGAAAGTAAAAACAACAACAACAAATGACAGGGAACCGATATGGAAATTAGTTTGATCATGTCTTAGACTCAGAAATTGGGAATAGCGGTACCTGTCACGTATGACGTGATGAAATGTCTGGAAATCCAGTCTGAATCCTACAGAAACAACATTCCACTAGTGAGTCAGCACGTTTATCGCCCTCTTGTTTGGGGAATAAAATGTCTCTACTTTATCAAACAGCTTCCAACGGGTTTGATTTCATTAGATGATTAAGGACATTAATTCACCATCATCAGACATAAGTTTGTCGTGGATCACAGATCCATTATCAGATAAATCACAGTCTAGTTCATAAACACAAACTATTAATCAGATGATTAATTAATCAATGATTAATTTAATTTGAATTACGAAATGAGGGAAAACTGCAGTTTTTTCACATACAGTTAAATAACCAGAAATCATGAAAGTTAAATGTTTTTATTCAGCTAACCAGTAAAAGTTTTCCTCATTTCATGACTATCAAACTTTTTTTTTAACTGTGTGTGTGTGTTATTAGCATGCAGACACGAGATAGGTTCTTCAGCTGAACACTGATTGGCTGTTTACTTGAAGGTGATGTCAGGACGCAGGGTGAAAAGACGTGATGGACCAGAAGTCATTCCTCATGTGTCGGGATGATTCATCCTCACATCACTCTCTCCTCTTTAACCATGTAAGTATCATTTACTGCAACAACTGCTGTAGTGGTGTCATACGCTGACTGTGTGTGGTCGTCGTGACAACTCACCTCAACTGTTTCTCTGTTTTCTGGGATATGTTCAGTGGGTTGATGATCTCTGATGCTGTGTGCTGCGATGATGAACGTCACAGCGGAGTCCGTTGGGCAGGTTCTGTACCAGACTCCAGTCAAAACTCTGCTATCCCTGCTGCCGTGTCTCCTCTTTCTGTACATTAACGCCGTGATGCTCTTTGTTTTGTTCAGGAAGCCTCTGTTCTTCCAGAGCCCTCGTTACATCCTGTTTGCTCATTTTCTCTTCACAGACTCACTGCAGTTTCTCATGTCGATCTTCATGTATGTCCTCGCCATCACCAGGGTCAGAATGATCAGCTACATCTGCATGTTCATCTTTCTGTTTGCAGCCACCACGGTTAAAATGTCCCCTCTGAACCTCACCGTGATGGCCCTCGAGCGCTATGTTGCCATTTGTTTCCCACTCAGACACGCTGACATTGTCACCAGCAGGACGACCAGCATCGCCATCGTGGTCATGTGGTCGGTGGCCTCTGTCGACTCACTCACACAGCTCTTGCTCTTTGTCAGCCTGGAGACCAAAGGCTTCACTCTGTCCACCTTCTGCAGCCGACCCAGCGTCTTCCGGCTGAAGATTTATTCTTCAATAAACTTGGCCTTCGTCGTCATCTATTTCACGATAGAGAGTATACTAATCTCCTACACATACATCGCCATCATGTGCACTGTCAGGTCGGCCTCCAGCAACCTCCGGGACGTCAGTAGAGCCAGCAGGACGGTGCTGTTGCACCTGCTGCAGCTGTGTCTGTGTCTCGTCTCCACGCTGTTTACCGTGATCAACTCTAAAAGCCGCAGCCTCGCCTTAGATCCTGACATGGCCATTCATCTGCAGTACGCCCTCTTCTTAGCCCTCATCATCTTCCCCAAGTGTCTGAGTCCGCTCGTGTACGGCCTCCGAGATCACGTGCTCAGACACGTCTTCCTCTACTATTTCACCTTTGGCCTCAAAAGCTCCTCCAAGTCTTTTCCGAAGGGTTGATGTCGCTGATCATATTACAACATAATATGAAATAAATATTTTAAAAAATGAAATCAAACGTAAATGTGTAATGTATGTTTGTAAATGCGTTTCTCATTAATTTAATTCAAAGACTCTTTTCATATCTGATTTATTTTCTAAGTGAATGACACATTAACGTTAAATACTCCAGCATCCTTCAGTACGGTTTATAGAATCATGTGGATACATGTGGTATAAAATTATTGACACACTATTGAAAAAGCACTTGTTATCTTTCCACTGTTACTTTGTATTATGAAAAACAACGGTATAAAGTTCAATTTACCAGTTAGTTGACTGCCATTTTGCAGTATTTAATAATCTGTTGAGTGTGACAGCAGAATGATGTCAAAACTCTGAGAGTTTGTTTCTTCCACCAGCAGATGTCACCTTTGCTTCATTCTGCTCTCCGACACTGTGACTGCAGCTGTTGCGAATGCAACATCTGCACACATGTGGCGCCTGAGGAAACGTATATGAGGTTATGAAAAACATGCAACGTCCCATAATCTGTGTGGTTATTGTGTGAACTCTCGTCTCCTCCTCTTTCTCACAGTCCACATGGACACTTGTGTCTGAGAAAGCACAGAGGCAGAAAGCAGAGACCAATTAATGAGGGTGAAAAGGGAGGGAGGTGCTGACCCG
Source organism: Centriscus cristatus (assembly GCA_037832705.1). Lineage (NCBI taxonomy): Eukaryota > Metazoa > Chordata > Actinopteri > Syngnathiformes > Centriscidae > Centriscus > Centriscus cristatus. Next base: position 1,754,455 of record JBBMJM010000012.1, on the reverse strand, counting down.
CCGAATAAAAGAGGCATCTGAGCAAGAGGTGGACTAATTTAAGCGATCTTTACTCTGCCACAATCCCTCGGCCCTCTCAGCACCTCTCCCGCCGTCCTGAAAGAGCCCTCGAAGGTTGAAAAACATTCCACAGAGGGAAAATACCTGGTAACAGGGAGCAACCAAGGCAGCACACAGACATTCACATCTTGAACCACAAAAACACACATCCTGTGTTTTTGGTTTGATACAGACTAAAAGATCATTTACCCCTGATCACACAGGTCACTGATTTCTTTTCAGTGTGTTGATTACGAGTGCACAAAGGACATGGAAGGCACAGCGCTCCACCAGGCCCAACGGCTGTCTCTTATTTCACACAAATTGACTGTAAATAAGGTGTGTTTATTTACCGTCTTCATCCTGACCGACATTCACTGGAAGCCTATTCTTTTTTTCTTTCTTTTCTTTTTTTGGTCTAAATCTACTAACTAAAATCATCTATGAACATATGAACATCTGTATGTTACAAACTGAAGAATTACCCCAATTTCACGTTTGCTGATGAACAGAATTTAGACATAATCAACTGAAGTTTTAAGTTTGGTTTGATTTCTCTCACTTTACATGAAAATTCTATGGAAAATTATTGAATTTTTGCCCATTTCAGGAATCAAAGTTGTTTTGGTTTGGGTTTTTTTTCTCAACCTGATCTCTGGAATGGATCCCCTCTTTACCTCCTATTTTTGTGTGTTTTATGTTGTGGGTATCTCTGTGGTCGCAGAAAAGCTCATCACTAGCACAGTATTCAGTTTGAGCTCACATTTTTATGAGTGAGTAGAAATAAATGGAAAGTCAGGCAATGGAACATGAGGAGACAACAAGGGTGACATAACTGAACACATGGAAAGTGGAGATGAAGTCCAATCAGAGTAATTGTGTCCCTTGTGGTTCTGCAAAGAACAGCACAGCAACTCAAATTAAAGCACTGACCTGGTTAGAGCTTATAAAAAGAATGCTTGGAAAATGAACACTCCCAATCCTCAGCTGTATTTACAGGTGTTTTATTTTCAATATTCAACACACTGGTGTCAGTTTTGTCCCCGACAGCTACATATTGCTCCTCTTAATGAACTTTGCTGCCAGCTCAGATGAAGCAGCCCAGCGAAGCACAGACGGTGGGGACACGTCCACGGGCCGCGAACCACCACTTTCCAACACATGGACGGAGGAACGCGCACAGACAGCGGAGTGCTCCAATTAATCAACGTATGTCGGCTTCTCCAGAGGTGACGTAATGTGACCGCTAATGGACCGTTCCTCTGGGGGGGGGGTCTGTGGAACGTCTGTTCCCAGTGTCAGGTAAACCGGCGTCCACCCCCCCTCCGCTCCGGTGGCACATGGTACGGTCCACATGCACTCCGGAGTTGTTGCCGAGGAGCTTCTGTTCTCTTACACGCGACAAACGGGCTCCCGGTGTGTTCTCCGGTGCGTGCTCTGGTGCGTTCGTAGCTTCTGTCCGAGGTTCCACAGTGTTCCAGGAGAAAATGTTGTCGTCTCCCCACCGGAGTCACCTCAGACCCCAGGCAGCGGCCGCGGTTTTCCACCTATTCCTCAACATCACAGGTGAGTAATAATGATGATAATTGTGCGTGTGCGCGCGCGCGCGTCCGCGCTGCGAACAGAAGTTTAGGGCTCAGACATAAGAGGGGGAAAGTGAGCGCAAGGTGGAAGGAGCCGGCGGAGCAAGTGCCGCTACCGACCGAGCAACTTGGTCCGAGTTGAGTCCGGAGCGGAAGCGCGCAGAGCCGCCACCGCTCCTGCCAGCGAGCCGAGCGTCGACCACCGAAGTCCCGTTAACTGGCAGCCATGTTCGCCCCGCCGAGTAGAACCGGGACGTGTAGAACCGTGAATGAACTTCAGTCGCTTCTGGAGAACATTCAGCAAGTTTCCTGGACGTGACCGTGAATCAACTTCGTGCCCAAATGTTTTCCTGCTGCAGCTGAATTTAAACACTTTTAAAGCTCCAGGCTCCATTCTTTCAGAAAAAGACCCGAATTTTAAGTGTTGGACTCCGATGAACGTCAGCGACTTGACTGAGATTTCACATTTGTCTCTGTTTAGCTTCAGATTGACACTTTGTACATGCTCAAGCACTTGTCTAGTCTTGCGTCATGTTCCTCTCGTGGATCCCCACACTATGACATCATCCGTCATGGTTGTGACTCCTGGGATATGCTCGAATATGGTGTGAATTGTCTTGTGATAGACTTCCGGAGCAGGCAGGATTCCATATGGAAGATGGAGGAATCAGTATCTTCCTTCAGGTGTGTTGGAAGTATCGAGTCTTGAGCTGGCATCATCGAGCTTCATCTTCCAGAACCCTGAAGACGCATCGAGTTTACTGAACCACTTGGCTCCTGCGAACTGAGACATTATCTCCTCATGGGTTGGCAACTTGAAATGCTCTCGTTCGACTGCTTTATTAAGACCTCTGGGATCCAGGCATATGCAAATGCACCGTTTCTCTTTTGTACGATGACAAGGGAACTAACCCAATCTGTCCGCTCATCGATTGTCTGTATGACGTTAAGCTTTTCCATTCGTGCTAATTCTCAGTGCAAACGGGAACTTTTCGACATGCATGAACTACTGGTGCAACACATGTATAGCCTAGTCCCTCAAAGACGTCTGTCCTCTGCCATTGCAGTCTCTTGGCCACTGTTTTGTGGTGCCTGCGATGCCGCTGCCAGCACTCTCTTCACGACATTGAGTTTCTCACATGCAGTCAGGCCCAGTAATGGTTGCACATTCTTTTCAGTAATTAGCAACTGCGCCCTTAACGTCTGATTTTTGTGCTGGAGGGTCACTCTACAGCTGCCTGTAACTGGTGCACTTTGCCCAGTCTAACCTGTCACCTTCACTTTCACTGGATGGATTTTGCGTCTTATCTTCGCGTTTTGTAATCAGCAAATGACAACAAGTTCACTTGTGCTCCGGTATCCAACTTATACTGTTATTGTTTCATCTACAGTCACTGGAAGAATCCATTCTTCTTTCTCAGCATGCAATGTCTGCACGACCTCTCCAAAAAACTCCTCTGGTTCCTCATCCGCTGTGTGCACTTGTTTCTTTGTGTCCGCTGTGCAGCATTTTGCATAATGGTTTCTTTTGGCGCAACTATTGCACGTTTTCCCATAAGCTGGACATGTTCTTGGTGCGTGACTGCCTTCCATCATTTTATCTTTCTGTTTACCTTGGCGTTTCTTGTGCTGCTCCTTCATTCTTACTGCATGCACAGCCATATGTAACAAAATATAACGTGCGATGGTCCACGCACGTTCCAACACTCAGCTGTGCTCAGTCTTTGGGGTCGTGACTCAAACCATGAATCAAAGTGGCTGAAATGACTAGATGAACAAACATCTAGGTCGAGCTGTTTGAAGGAACTTGATTCATATGTCACATGCATGTCACTGTTTTTGCTGCTAAAACCCACATGACCGAAGAATTCTGAGCTTTTTTTTGTTTTGTTTTTGCATTTTGACTTTTAATGTAAAACGTCTACGTCGACTTAAGGAAACACGTGCCGCGTCTGCTGTACATGTCAATGAGGAGTTTGACCTTGGGCCTTTTATTGAATGCAAACAAGATGCGCACACACACACACACACACCTTCTCCTAGAACATTGAGGTCGTCTATACTCTTTCTCTAATACGTCCCTGTCGTTTCATACAGCTGTTCACACGCCCACTGATGTTGACTACACGATTAAACGTGTGTCCAGTAAATCAAAAGATTTTAGATGTTTAGGGAGTACACACATGCACACGCACATACGCATTTCTGAACAGGGCTGCAGGCTGGTTTTGGAGTTCCATGATTTGCTCACAATGTTTTTAAGGTTCATTGTTTTAATTGTTTTCAAATGGCGAACATTTGAATATAGCGATGAAAAGCCCACTGTGACTGTCACAGTATGTCTGACTTCACAAATCGTTTGGCTGTCGACCTTGTGTGACGTGTTTGCTCGCACGAGCGCTGTTTCCTTGGCGCTAACCAATCAGAGGGGCGCTAAGTCATCAGGTGTCCGCCTCCCAAAAACAGGAACCAGTCGTGTCCCGCAGCCGCAGAGTAATTCAAACCAACCTACCAGCTATTTGTGAGCGGCAAAGTGAGAGGGAGAGTTGCACATCGTGATGGAGTTGCCGTGGTAACGAGTACCGTCACTTTCAGATGCTGAACACAGCAGCGAGATTCAGTGCAGCGTAACGCAGGCACTGTTACGCAGATATTGAAGTTCAACTTGAATTGGGGGAAAACAATTTTTCAATTGATTTTAAAACATCTGACAGAAAGATTGTGAGGTTTTGTTTTTTTCCTCCAATCGTCAAACCCACTCAGTAAAAGATGGACGCTGGTTGTGCTCCACCGTAGGTCTGATGATTACACAGTTCTTCTCCTCCATTAAACCATGGGCATTAAACACACGCGTCAAAAATCTCAGTCGACTCTCTTTCAGAGCACAGAGTGTGTAACGTGCACATCATCGCCTGCACATCAGCATTTCTGCTCTTATTCCCACTTGTACAGCGGCGCCCTGCCCTCTGGCAGGACACACGTATTAATACACCCGCTGCCACGTAAGTGCTACACATGAAGGTAATATTGACTCAAGTGAGACCGAGCTCGTCCCCGGGGACCAAAGTGTCCTTGATGCCGAATGTCTGTAATGTGTTTTCAGCGACTGAGACGCGCTGTTACAAACTGAGAGGCATCTGCTCTTTGAGGACGGAACGATCTCTCCAACTTGAAGCGCTTTCTTCCTCTTCTCTGAAAGCACACAAAGAGAAGAGCGTCAAGAAGAGGCTGCGCATAAGATCAAATAGCCATTACCCGTATTCTCATCACTTTTTCATTCAGAGTCTGAGAAAACGAGGCCATGGTTATGTAAGGTTGTCGTCGTGTCACCAATAAAAATTTAATACAGCAGCTATACCTCCTCCATGATAATCAGCGCAGGAGAAATGCACATACGGTGACTTTACGAGCACCAACACGTTTTTCAACTGGAGATTCGGTGAAACCGAGCTCCTCATGTCTGCGCTTACTGCTCTTCAAGAGCCGGTTCTCACGCAATTAGCATTTGAGAAATTCACCCGAAAGATACTGCAGCAAACCCCCCCCCGCCCCCTCGTGTGTCGACTTCTTAACACATCTTCCGGTGCGTCGACCAACCGGTGGCTGCTTCGTCCATCGTGTCAGTGTCTGACCTGCACCTGACCCCCAGGGGGCTCTTCTGTTTGCATGGAGGCGTCTCTGAGAGAACACTGACGAGTCTTCGTTTTAGAAGTGAGTGAAGTGTGTGTCACATTTTGCAAGCGTGCACTTAAAATCACACTTTTCATGAATCATTCAAAATGGCTGCTGTCACCGCAGAATGTGGCCTGAGTTGCCGGTGCCAACTCGCAGGGACGCTGGTCTCTGCACGGGGGCAAAGTCATCTCTTCTAAATATTGTTCAATTCCTGCACAGGATCTTCACTCAACTTTCCATTTGAAGCGTTGTCTTTATCTTTTCATGTGATTGGTGGAACTGTGGAGCGTGTCGTCACGTGTTCACGCGTGAGCCGTGACTCATGATGCCTGAGCGGATATCCACGTTGACAAATAAATCTAGACGTTTCACTGCAAAACTATGAACACTAAATTCTCACAACTAAAGCAGTCAAAGATTGAAAAGTAAAGGAGGTTAACAACTTTTTTCCTTCGGTCTTTTGGAGGGAGACGAGCTGCAGACTGAGCTGTGTTTGGCAAAACAACAATAGAATATTTGGCGTCGGTTGCCAAGCAGCGCAGCAGGTTTTGATTTATCATGATGTCGTCCCGCTGGCAGCATGTTGCAATTAGTGCTGTGGCTTCAACAGTCGCCCAGTGTTTCGTTATCTTTTCTAATATACCGATGTAATTCACCGACTTGATTCCTCCTCGTGTGTGGTGTTTTACGGGACTTTGCTGTCGCCCGTCCTCGCGCTCTACCTCTTTATCTCCTGTGAGAGGTGACGTCACCCTCCTATTTTTGCCTGTCTCACCGCCACATCCCCGGTCGACTCTCTCCAACATGACGCCGCCGCTTCTTCAGACATTTGACGAGTGCGGATGACGGCGGGTGCACAGGTCGGTTATATTTGTACAAAGGCTTTGAACTCGTGGATCGGAGTCAGGTGAAGAAAAGCTCAGATGAGACCGACTGATCAGCTGAGCACTCGTTCACTCCGTCAGCTGTGTTTTATTTGTCTGAAAAAACCCTCCGCCGGCTGCGAGGCGACTGTGCCTCTTCCAGGCTGATCCCACAGATGTCAGATGCACCGAACCCAAATATGATTGTTGTATGTCACCGGCAGAACAAATTCCTTTGTTTTATTATCCTCTATTTGTCTCTGTATTAGTTTGAGTCCTGCGCTGATAATCCAAGCTGACGTCATCGGGGGCTGTAATCTGTCTCCTGATCAGGTTGTTAGAGTAAAGCTGCACGTTCACAGCGGACTCAGCTGACGGCCGAGGTGTGTCTCAGTTGAGCTTTTCCTTCCAGTTCTGAATGAATGAATATAGCTTTTATGCAGAAAGGGGGGGGAAAAGGGTTGGACCAGTTGGAAATAAAATAATACTACAGAAATATAATATGTAAACACACCACTCATCCAATTTGAGATAATGTTCATAACAAAACGTTCCTAATGTTAATGTTATATTCGCTGTTTAACGTGTTTGTGACCTTTCTCAATTGTTTTTGTGATGCTCTGGACTGGCAGCTCAGGAAGAAATTCAATTAATTAGAAATATGAGTGGTTGTCCTTTTTATATTGCTCGAGTTTAGATATTTTTGCTGAAAAATAGAAATGAATAAATATCGATTATTAGTTTCTCAACAAAAGTGTCTGAACATACATGTGTATTTGCCCCCGACCGACCAACGTCATTGGAGGATGTGAAAGGTGTTCTTTTTACGCAAATGCTAAAGTCTGGATTGGACACGAACATGAAAGCTGCGTCCGTGTGTTGACATGATGACGGTATTATCCCAGTCACTCACTCAATGTCCACATCGTCTCGTGCGTCTCTCCCACAGGTGTGTGCGGCAGTCAGGTGTTCGTGCCCGCGAGTGTCAATGCTGTGTTGGGGAAGACTGTGACCCTGGAGTGCCGGATGGAGGTGGGATCCAACCTCACTCTCACCCAGAGTTCCTGGGAACGCCGTCTCCCTTCAGGCTCGGCAACCGTGGCGGTTTACAACCCAAGCTACGGCATCTCCATCCCCCCCGAGTTCACCCATCGCCTGTATTTCCGCTCGCCCTCCGCTTACGACGCCACCATCGTGCTGGAGAATGTGGGCTTTGCCGACGTGGGGATATACACCTGTAAGGTCGCCACATTTCCACTGGGGAACACGCAGGCCTCCACCACCGTCAGTGTGCT
>JBBMJM010000012.1:1668183-1680703 GCA_037832705.1 Centriscus cristatus | reverse complement strand
GTGTGTGTGTGTGTGTGTGTGTGTGTGTGTGTGTGTGTGTGTGTGTGTGTGTGTGTGTGTGTGTGTGTGTGAACCAATTATCAGTGTGTATGTATCAAAAATCCCTTTTTGGTTTTGATGATTTCCATTACCATCATCCATTAATTAAATTGTTAATGTGTGATAACATTAGTCTGAAGATTTTTTCCTTTTAGGACTTTAAGAAACCACAGTTCAATACAAACACAGTAAGTAAAGTGGCCTCAGACACTTAATTAAGCAAATTAATCAACACTTCTGTTTCGTGAACACACAGGTTTTGTCATAAATGGTCTGCCAAAGTATTTCAGCGAATCTGTGTAGAAACTAGCTGTGAACTTGCAAGTTACAAGAACTGAATTGTTTTATTAAGCACACAGATTTGTATTTGTTGTTCAGTTATTTCACAAACTATGGAAACGACATCCATAATCCTCTGGCACGTCTCTGCATGACAACCTGCATGTTGAATCCCAAGAAGTTGTTAAATGTCTTACAAAGCTGCCCCGGAATAACTTTGGCATCTTTTATTCAGAAAAAGATTAATTAAAAACGATGTGTCAGTTCAGAGGAAATAGATGCACTAAACCAATGTGCACGTGTTACAACACAAACGATTTAAGTATTTCAACAACTGAAGTAACGCTATTCTATTTACACACACACACAGATGCGCGCGCGCACACACACACACACACACACGACTATGTACAGTGAGGACATGATGCTTACTGCTGCACAATGTCTGTGTCTATGCACTGTCGCATAGCATGTGAATGTCCCTGTAAGCAACAACTGTACCCAGTAAGAATTAGTACATACCAGTGGGCTACTCCCAGTGACACACAGTGTCACAAACATTATGGAATTGATTTTTTCCCCTTTTATTTAAATAAATCTATTTTCATATTATACATTTCATATTTTGTTACATTCAAGGTATAGATACAATTTGTATCAACAAGCTAAAGTCTGTTCTTGACATTTGTGGCTTAGTTGTTTGCGGCACTTAAAAAAATGGAGGGTGGGGGGCACTGTCAACCAGGATCTCTTTTTTTAAATCGTGGATATCGTGGATAGGTAAAACTTAAACCTATTAAGTCTTCTGTGACAGTGAGGGATTTGTTGGGCTTAAACTTGTCGGAAAAAGTATGTCTGGATGGAAACAGAGTGGATTAATAGAAAGAAACCATGTTTCTGTCACTTCCATCACTTCTTTGTTATTCAGGAATGAAACATCTGAAATCATCGATATCAGATATGTGTTGGCCTCGAATAGAGAATTTACTCAATGATTTCATCCTCTGACAGAAAAGAGACAAAGACAGAAGTCGACATTCATTTTTTGAACTGTAAATACAGTATCAAGAATCATCTCTTTAGCTCCTGTATTGATCCTTTGTGCCTGTTCTCCGCATTAATCCACACTGGTTTCATTACAGCTGATGTGTGCTGTTGCTTTGCACCAACAGGGAAACTCACGGCCGCTAAGAGCCATTTAGCGTTTGTTAGTTTGTTGATTCAACAAGCTCAGCTTAGAAGGATGGCACGCAAACATTTAGCCAAATGTCAGAAACAACCTTGACAGCAGCCTTGCAATCTGATTGTTTCACATGAAGAAACATGTAGGCAGTTTGTTTCACCTTCTCATGAACAGACAGTTGACCTCAAGTGGCCTTGTCTTTTTTCATGAAAAACAAAGTCAGCAAAGCCCACAATTCATTTGGGCAAACACATTCAAAAGTATTTTGTACATGCCTGTTCATACTCCGGTTGTACCTAAACATTATAAAGAAATATATATATATACACACGCACACAAATATTTTTGAAGCACCACCAACAAGGAACATCAATCACCTAAATTCACCTCGTTCACCAGTTCTTCTGGCAATAATGAATACTTCCTCAAAGGGCAGCTAGTAAAAATCTTTGCAGACTTTATGACTGAGCTGCTGATTAAAACTCCTCCCTTTGGCTGGCATGTGACAACAACACTTTAAATTTGCAGTGTTCAGTGGTTCAGTTGGGGACCTGAAATGAAAAGTGAATGAAAGTGGCCTTTCCCTTTGAATGCATTCAGAACATAACTTTGCCACTTGGGCTGACTTTCCATGGTACAACCACTCCACCCTTACATGTAGTACGTTGTTGTGAACAAAGGGCCACACAGTCCTAAAGTTAATGATCAGTTTCCAGGATTTAAGGTCAGATCAATATTCTGATGTAGGCAGTGTTATATAAATGCCGAGAAGCCTTATTTGGTCTTTAATGTCACAGTAAAATCATTATGGCCACCTACATTTCTACATGTACTATATGTACTACATGCACTACATGCCCCTTTTCTAAATCTCTAGGTGCATTATGAGATACACTACACAACTTCCGCCATCTCCATCCTTCAACTGCACATCACTATCTGATGGTTTTACATGTTACATGTAGGGCTTCGCAAAATATACGATGACTAGATTCGACTCCTGCCAGGAACCAGCGGTATTTGGCAGGAGGCTGAAAACTAGAAAGCTGAACGCATCCTGAGAGCAACGTGCTGCAAGGCACAGCCAAACCCTCCATCGTCCCAGGGGACTGGCTGCATGTCTGCGTACTGCACGTGTTTACGTCTGCAATTCAGTCTTCTTTTACACAATTTTCCTCTTTTACACCAATATTGAACATCGGCCTTTCAGATAAATAATCAGTACCAGAAAGCCAATTTCCTACAGCTGGACGTGATCACTTACAAGCTGGTAAATATTCTGCAACAATGCTTGTGCAAACTGTAGTGAGCAGTGAAAACACCATCTCAGATGGTACGCTACTTCTACAAAATGCCCTTGCACATCAGCGCCCTGTGATATGAAGTCTTCACTACGTTAACATGCATGTGACAAACAAGGGAACCATCAGAATTCCACACTTGAAGTGCATCTCACGTATTAAATAAGAAAGGAACCTCTGAGGTAATAGAAAAGTGCCATGTTGACACATTTTACTGGAGCAACTCGATCAATGATGTGACTGCGAGTGTTTTACAATTTCTAAATATTTCTAATCTCAATGGAATGAAGCACAGCTGATTAAATGCATCTGCTGGACTTTGGATGGAATTATCAGTGATGCTTCACTACGTGTCTTTCATTTAAATTACTAATGTGTTCTCCATCTTCATCTCAGACCTGTACATGATCATCCATAAAAAAAAAAGGAAAAAAAAATCAAGTGTCCCCTGTAGTCATAAAGAGATTCTTCCATTTCTTTTTTGTGTTGGGACTCAGGTTCCTGAAAAAAATGCTGGAGAACGTCAGTCAGCTCAAGTCCAGTAAAAGCCAAAGGGCTCCCCAAACATCTTGAAGGAGTCCTTTTCCATAAATATTTTTTATCGTAATTTCACACAGCAAAGAATTAGGACAACAAATCTGACTAATATATAAATAGGAAAACCCAGGACCATCCACTAAAATTTTAAACTACACAGTTCAAGTATGAAACTATGCACACAGATGTTGGTTTCTACTAAAATCCAATTAATCATGTGAACCAAAGTGGAGTATTATGCAGAATAGTGATGCTCTATAAAGTCTATCTTTTTTGGCATTAATTAGCAGCTTATAAATGACTTTGAAATAATGGCTTTTGTGTGATTATATGTACAGATATGTGCACCAGAAAACAAGTCAAATCCTATTTTAACTTGCTTTGTGCACGTTCAAATCCTACCAAAATAGTAGCTTTGTAAGTGATGCTGAGAAAATATATCTCTTTAGATACTGAGAGTGCGTAACATTTGAAAGGAGGACGTTCCAACAACAGACTTTCATTGAAACCAATCAGACAACAAATAAAGCGTGAGGTCGTTCAGATATAAGGCCATTAAATGTCGTAGTTCATGCTGTGAGGTATGTTCTTACCTCTCCTCTAAATTATCCTAAAAGCAAATGCACTAAAAGGAAACAAATCACTATAATTATTTACAGCACAGGCAGACCAAAGGAAAGTTCATCCACTGTATCACAATTGAATTTAAAACCTTCAATAACACATTCACATCACCTGAACAAGACCTTCATAAAAGCTACATGCTGCACTAATGTCGGGTTTCGTAAGGCAAATGCTGGAATTATTTCCTGACTGTATTGCCATGCAGCTGACCCCTCTACAGATCCACTTAAGTTTCCACTGACTCTCGATATTTCAGGTAGAGCACAGGTAGTTGTAGTTTGCGATTAAATTATACTTCAATATAAAATCTACACCAGCAGACCCTCAATACTCGTAGTTATAATTGAAACAACAACATCATGATGTGGATTGATTTGTGGAGCGTTTGAATGGTCTGCCAGATGACTGTTAGATATATGTAATAAAACATACTTACATATTAATTAGTCACATGGTGTGAAGCGGCTATGCAGCTCCTGCTCAGGTATTATGAATGTGTTATGCAACAGATGTTTATTTCAGGTTTTACCTTAAAACAAGTGCACATCACTTCATATAAAAACAAAACCTTCATACGTTACAGTTCTTCCAGTACTTATCCGACAAACTTCATTTGTGCTGAATACTGCTGTGTGATCTGTGTGATGCAAATATGGGCAATTGGATTCTCCACCTTAAAAAAATAACTCCTGAGGGCAGACGTTGCACATGTAGCAACATTTAGCAAGTACCTATCATCGAACACTTTTAAAACATCCGGCCCTCAATGACACGACCTCAGCTTGGAAACTATGACCGCTGCAAGTTGCTGGGGGTCGGTCAAATGAGGGTTCTTCTCCATTACTGAATGCACTACATAAGCAGGAAAGATGTTACAAAGGTTCCGATATGTTTGATACTGGTGGTCTGGGATGACATACCGCTCTTGGTGTTCAGCTGTGGATGGGGTCTCCCAAGGCGAGTTCCAGATTTGTTCCATTTTGTCTGGCATGCTGCGGACCATCACTCGCTCGCAACACGGCATCAGGCTGTTGCTGAGCGGGTACGAGTGATATCCATAGGACTCATTGCCGCAGGGCAGAGGGTCCCAGCTTGCATGCTGCTCTCGGCAAAGTGGAGGTCGCCTCTGTCTCATTGGGTTGCTGTCATACAGCCTTGAATCTGAGATGCTGTCCATACGAGTCATGCCAAGAGACCGTGTGGGCTGTGAGGACAGTGGTGGGAGGACATTCTGAGTTAGGGGATAGTCTCCAGGGCAGCTGGATCTGGCCCCCACAGCTGCATGCTGGATATGTGGCGCGAGATGAGCTCCAGGCTGTTTTCGTGGGCCCTGCTTGGGCTCCTCTGGTCCATAACTCTGCACCCTCGTCAGTGCCTCATGTCGAAAGCCATGAGAGAAAGCCTGCATCCTGCCCTGAGCAGAAGACTGCTTCGGCCCCTTCATGCTTTCCTCTAAGCTACTGTCCACAGAGCTTGGGTACAAGTCCCCGTATGAGGAGAACGAGTCACTGTTTGAATGGCTGAGGCAGGATTCAGGGCAGTGGCTGGGGGTTCTCTGATACACGCCATGCTCGTGCTCCATGCTACAGAAACTGTCGACGTTATGCATACTACTCATGCTCATGTTTGAAAAATCACTGTGGAGAGAATAATATCCATGGTCGCTAACTGAGTCATACTTTGGGAACTGTTCACCGTACGTAACAGAGGCGCCTTGGCTGTTCGTAACTAATATAGGCGGGTACTGTACACTCGACATGTGCTCCAGAGAACTGTGTGCAAACTGCAAAGAACCTGGGACCGGACTGCTGGCTGACCGTGTGTTCAAGGCCCCAGCTGCGTGGCTCTTGGCAGGCTGCATGGTGGGCACGCTGAGGGCAGACACAAGCGAAGGCACTGAATTTGTCTCAGACTTCCTAACAGACATTGCTTCTGGAAGTTCACAGGCCACGGAACGAATACTGGGGTCTGACTGACGTTTGGGTGCCACACGCTTGACCTCAGAGTTGCTGTCCCCCTTTGTAGCCGCTGGTCCCGTGCCGCACTTGACTAAGGCTCCTTCACTCATGGTCTTCACCGCCGACAGTTTGGCAAAGGCCCGTAGTTCATCGGCCACCGAGCGCTGTGGTTGGTTGATACGCTCTGGATGATAGTATTTGCATTTGTGTCCGTATGTGCACTTTTTCCCTTGTATAAAGAACAACAACATCGCGTCACATACATTTGACATTTATACTCACATTCTGCTTTCAACGTATAGGAAGGAAACTTACCATAGGGGCAGGGTTGTTTCTTGTGCTCTGGAACAACAGGACGCTTGCGGAGGAAATTTTCTAAGCTTGGACCGTGTCTGCCCAACGGGTCATCAGGTGGCATGAATCTGTAAGTCAGGAATCAGCTCAATGTTAAATGGGATTATCCTGATGTCAGAATATTTTGCATATTAAACATACAAAAGCCTAAACATTGCATTGATGTAAGGGAAAAATTTCCATAAGAACTACACTTTTCAAACTTTTCAGCATGAAATGAGATACAGAAATACTTAACTTCCTTATTTAGCAAAACCTGACTTCAAGAAAAGGAATGTAAAATCTATATATTTAAAAAAGGAATATAATTAATCTACAATATTGTAAAAACACATTTGTCAAGTTGCTCCGTGACATGGAAGGTACATCTGCATAAGAAACCAATCAACCAATCAGTCGCTTACTTGTCATTGACAAACGAATACATCAGGAGACGTTCCTCTATGAACTTCTTCCACTCTGGCTTTTCATTTTGCAAGTCCCTGTAGTTGTCATTTGACACAATAATTCCATCAGAATCATAAGCCAGCTTCACTATGAAGCGATCATCATAGCACACCACCCTCCTCCCTTGGACCCTCCGAGACGGGGTGAAAACTAGTATCTTATCTTTTTCCAGCTTGCGTAATATTTCTTGATCTGAAAGAGAAATTTCAAGTATATTGTTATATTTTAAGACATGTTTGTAATCCAAATCCTACCACAGTATTACTCCCTGATGATGGTAACTTACAGTAATCATTTACCAAAGGGTCAGTCAGCATGCGTTCACATACAGTAGATGAATAATATAATGGTAAACGGTAAAAAACAAAAACAAAAAAAAGAGTAAACTACCTGTAATAGGAGCGTCAGGCCTTGACTGTTCCTTTCTCCAGGCTGGGACAAACACAGTGATGTCTTTATGTCCTTTCTCCAAGAACCACTCCACGGCGAGTTGGATACCCCGGCAAGAGAACGCCTCTTTGTTTCCATGGCTGGAAAATAACACAACGCAGCATTGTGATGATTAGCTGGAGGGTTAATGAACAAACATGCTCTAATCCATCATGAGTATCACATTATCTGTATCATCTGTAGAGTTCAGGCACTGGTGACAAAGGCTTGTAGGGACACTGACTGAGCAAAACATCAGCGAAGCTCAGAGGTACTAAATGAATGAGAGTCACAAGAGGCGATTACTGAAAACTGTGGAAAACGTCTGGAAACCATCTGTGACTTTGCCTGAGTATTTACATTTACTAAGTGCAATTAATGTAACTTTTTTTATTCCCAGTAACAAATCAATAATCTAGCTAGCTGTCGTTACCATAATGGAACTGATTTGACAGAACGCCCGACTCGTCTCGTCTTAACAATTACATTACGTACTTTGCATGTTGCCGTTGTCTTACCTCATTGCCACGTTTGAGCCATCGATGACAATGGGCCTGAGGTTGTCGCAGGTATCAACAGATTCCTCTTCCACCGACACCTCAGGACTAACAGTCTCTTTGACACAGGGAGGCCGCGATATGGATGTAGCCACACTGCTGCACGGTTGGATTTCAGGCTCTGCTTTGTTTCCGAGCCGTACCAACTCCGCAAGCACGTCGTTGATAAGAGCAGCAGCCCCCAACTTGTTGAGCACAGTTTCCACCTGGTCTCCCGAGTAGCCCAACTTCAAAGCAAAGTCCATCTTTGTCTGGTACTCCCTGTCACTGGCAGGCTTCTTCGCTGGTCCAGTGCTGGGTTCATCCTCCCGTAAATCTTGCACAGTGCTACTCTGGGAGAAACTGGGTTGATCGAGGCATGGAGAGCGACAGAGTTGGCGATGGGGTTTTGTGATGGCCAACGGCTCCTTCTTCTTACAGCTGCTGATGTTCACCGGAGCCTTGTGCCGTTGCTGCTCCTCAGATTCGCTTTCCGAAATACTTCCATCATCAGACTCATCAGTGGTATGCTGGGCCTTGCTGGAGTCAATTTTCTCCTCCCTGCATGGGCGTTTTTCCATTTTGAGGATCTCCAACATGGACCATGCTGTCACGTTTGCCTCAACACCTCAGATTTCCACCCCATGTTTCCTCACCTCCACTGCAGCCAGTGAATCTGTTTCATTTCTAGACTAGACTCTATGTGTGGCACCAAAGTAGTTAAGTCTCCCCTCTATAAACTATTTAATCCTGAAAGAGAGAGAAAGCATAATAATGGTTACTAACATCTAGAAACCTAAAGTTGAACACTCTAGTTGATAAATCCTGGTCCTACTCGTCTGAAAGCCAAGTCAACATTTTGACAAACCAAGTGACATGATGACAATCATAGACCAGTCATATGTCCTGTTGATATGTGCTATGCAGAAAAATGGAAAAGGAAAAATAGAAAATGAAAAAACAGAAAGTTATTTCCATGTAATTTTTCCATCTCTCCAGTCTATTGACGCTCTGATGAAACACTGTCTTCCTGCACACAATGTGTGATGTGGAAGAGCCCTCACCTCTATGAGCACAACCGATCCCACAGGCAACATTCAAGACAGACACATGAGGGGAGTGTGTGAGTTCACATAACCTGATAGAGTGTGAGCTAAACACAACGCCTCTAAATTCTCCAGAATTCTTTGGGGAACAAAGCTGTTATGGGAAAACCGTTATAAACGGAAGCCTGCAGTTTAAACTGAGCAGCGCTGTAAACATCCCCAAGTGTTTATTTGCACATAAATATCAGGCATCACAACAAGCTTAATGCACTTGGTTCATGGTCTGCTAAAGAATCTTTTTTCAGTCAACCAATACATCTCAAAACACATGGATAGTGGTAATCAAAATAATCTCATAAGAAACCTACCAATGAACAGAAACACTAAACCACTATTTCTCTCAGTCTTGTGAAGAGCAGATACAATACAGCCAGCTTCAGGCTTTGAGAGGCGCAGCCCATGATGTGTGTTGCTTAGCAACACAGCCTTGTCATCAGCTAGCCCCTTTCTACAAGTCACGACTAATGCAAACACAGCTCATCATCACTCTCCAGGCAGCCAGGAAAGGCAGAACATTCACAGCTCCACGACTCACTATGCTTAAACTCTTTAGGCAGTACAATGGAATTATTTGGCCTCTATGAGAGTCAGAGATTGAAATTATAAATTAATGTATGACAAAAATCGGTTTTGTCACGGTTTTCTACGTCCAATGATGCTGTGGCTGTCCTCCACATATAACAAAACGTGATACCTACTCGAGCACTGGCTTTTTTTCAAGGTCAATCTATACCTACAATGCACCACAACCTCTTAACAGGAAGGAGAATAAGAATAGAGAGCAAAGCACCAAGGTGTGAACACAGAAACAAGCCTAAAAGGAAATGTTTCTTTTGTCAGAAGCTGAACAGGCTAACACAGCCCACTGCCACTGCCTTTTAAGACATTTTTATGACAAGATTATTATATGTTAAAGGGAGTAAAACTCTTCATATCCGTTCCGTTCCACCTCCAGATTCACAGCCTCAGACTCAGCGAGGCCTCCAGACTATGTGCACATGCACAGGCTCATGTAGTTCTGTTTCATAGCAACAAGTGAAGCAGATCTCAGAGGCACTTCTACATTACTGACCCTATATTATATGCATAAACTGCAGTCCTGTCTGTTTTTGTTACATTTAGACAACTGTACGTTTTTACAACATGTCTTACAATTGATTGTCATGTACTTAATTGAATACATCTGTTAGCTTCGAGGTTGGTATTTTTTGCTATTTGACAAGGAATTGTGAAAGCCCAACTAAACCCGGCAGTTTGTAGTTCTATGCATCAGCAGTTCTGACTTTCAATAAACAATTATGCACTTAAAATATGGAATGCTATTAAGTAGCAGCCTTTAATTTAGTGATTGCTAATTCACTCTGAGAACTTGTTTCCTAACACAAACCCTCAAGAGCACACATTTAGTGCTGCTATTAGGATCGTTAATCACTAAAATAATCCTTCTGTTATACAATGAAAAAAGTTAACTATGTAATATTTCATACCTGAGAGTGATGAGGTGTGAATCCATTTTCAATTCAACAGTATGGCTCATAGCACTGAATGTGTGTGAGAAATCAATGAGGAAACGTTATGCACTTGACCTCAAGCACTTTCCTCATCCCAATCTTAACATTACAGCATAGTCAACACGGCAAGGTTATTTTCACCTGGATACGATGCGTAAGTGAATTTAAAAGCCCAAATTGGTGAAAATGTGTTCCTTAGGCAGAATGATAAGTGCATATGGCAAAATAAGTAGTAAGAGTTGAACTGAAGTTAGAAAATGCATAACTATGTATCAACGTACTTTAATATAATACGAATAAATTCGGTTATTGCATCGACCTCGATGACAGTCACCCTCCGGGAAACCAGATGAACTGCGGATTGAATCAACTTCGGTGACTTTCAAACTATTAATACGCTATAGACACGTCGATAGCAAAGCTCAACTGCTGGTTTGAGGCAGCATCATGAGTTTAGGGAGGAAATGGTGGAGGGTTTTGACGTCGTGTCACTTGTAACAACCCCCAAATTAAAGATGGTCTTCTAGTTAATTACACTACGTTATTAACCACAGCTCATTCCGTCAAAGTGTGGATTGGATTTAAGTCAGGAAAATATTTGTCAGGTCCAGGCCCAAAGTTACGATTAGCACAAGCTAGCAAACCAGTCTACCTTAATTTAGCCAGCTAGAGTCAACACGTTAGCTCCGTAAACTAACCGGCCTGTTTCACCGGGGCTTCGCTTATTTGAAAATGGCTACAAAGTTAATACGTAATAATACTGAAAAACTGACGAGACACAGGCAACGTGTTAACGGCACACATCAGCCATGTTAGGATAACGCTGCTCTCGTCTCGGTTATCTGCGGCAAGCTAGGCGTTAAGTGGTAATAATAAGCAAATCAGTAGCTCTGGCGGCTAACTCAAACAGCAGGTTGCTAACGATAGTTAGCGTTAGCTGCTGAGCGTGTGCTAGCCTAGGTCTGCCGAACTACTGCTGTAACTTAACATAAAGTTGACAATTGACTGGTTTAGACTGAGGTGGTAAAACGAAAGCATCACAAAACATGTATCTACATACACCGCACACAAGTGGATGGCATCCATGACTTCCAGAGAAGCCCATCTCACCTTGTTGCTGTCATCCTCCTCCCTGGAACAGCGATGTTTTGCTGCCATTGGCGCTGTCGCAGTTTGCTCCGGGTTGCCAGATAACGAGAGGGAGTAAAGGGGCTCCGCGCTGGCAACACGCAGGGTCACAGCGCTTACCGATGTTCACCAATGCAGGGGAGGGGCGCGATGACGCCTTGTCTATGGCTACTGACAGTTTATATTTTCATTTACATTCAAAGAATATTGCCACCACGCTCCATTGTGTCCTGAGCAGTGACTGTGAATTTAAAATCTGTTTCTAACACTACATAAAATTTGCAGGCATTGTAGTGATGCTAGAACAAATATGTCCAATTTGTTTTGAATATTGACTTGCTTAAATACAAGTGCTGTCATCCCCTGGCAAGGGTATGAGATTTGAATGTGGAGGCTTTCATGTTAACTGGAGGCTCTATGTATGTTTGCTTGTGTGTCAGCAGCACTGCAACAGATCAGTGAATGACTTCAGGGATGGTTGTGAACAGGAAGGAATACAGAAGATGGGGAAACATGTTTATTTTAGCTTAAGGCAGTGATCTACTGTGACAAAACATCAGATTTCAAGAGAACTCCCCAGATGTAACAAATCAACAATCAACTTGCTGGGATCGGCTCACACCCGTGACCCGGAAACGGAATAAGCGGCAGAAAATGAATGAACTTAAGAAAGCTTCAACAGAAAGAATGGTGTAATAGCCAGTCTAAGGTGTATTTCAGTACAAATAGCTGAGAATATAAATACCACTTCTTTGACGTGTGTTCATTACACTATAAAAACTACATTATCCAACAACAAGAAATTACCCTCACAAGTAAATCATATGAACAAGAAAATATTGTAACATGTCCTTTCAACTTCTTTTCAAACTACTTGATTTTTTTAAATCCCACAAGCTAACAGTGAGGCAAGAATGTAAAGGGTTTTTTTTTTGTCTGTCAATTTTGCAGTGCTCAGAAAGTCAAGGCCCAATCCTCATTTTCAGTGTTTTATTACATGGTGTTTTTCAGGTCACATACTAGCAGGGTAACAGTATGTGACCTGATCTAAGATCTAAGATGTACTATACAAGTAAAACAGCTTGGTC
>JBBMJM010000012.1:1648232-1660656 GCA_037832705.1 Centriscus cristatus | reverse complement strand
CACACACACACACACACACACACACACACACACACACACACACACACACACACACACACACACACACACTTCTGTTTTATTATATGTTAAGCTTGTTACATTAGCTACCATTTTGATTCCATGTAATATATTTGATTTTGTAAGTATGTTTACATTTTATTTCTCTCTAGTGTTTCCTGCTTTCATCTGTTTGCATTTTGCTTTTGCACTGAAACCCAAGTAAAAGTCATTGTAAACCGGGAGGTAACGGCCACAAACTACGTTACGTATTCACGGCAGCAGCTCGGATGCTCGAATGACAGGGATGTAGTGGGAAGCAAAAGGTCACGCTCATTCCAATGATCACACAATTTAGTTTTGCAGGGCTCTGGGTGCCCAGCTGCAGCGGCTTGATCCGAAAACACAATTTTAACAGTCAAATGAACAGAACATAACCCCACCTACTATTTACTGGCACCAGCCAAGAGCCTACTCAGCTCATATTCAGAGTCTCATGAGCCATTAGCAGTTCACAATCACTAAGTCATTCACACAAACACACTGATGCCAGAAGCTGCTGCAACAATTATATCTCTGGCAGAGCCAGGGTTCAAGACAAACAGCGCCTGAGCAGTGCCTGCACACTGTCTGGAGATTGGAACGGTGGTCAAACACGGTCTCTCACTGGAAAAACCTACTGTCATTTGTTTAGATGAGCAGGGGTGCCTGAGAAAGACGTACAGTGAGGATGTGACAAAATGTAGGCTACAGTCACAATTTGGACATAAACTCATATTTCCTGGACTGACTACAAGTCCAGGAAAGACTCACAAAAACAGAACAGATTCAAGAATATCTTATCATTTGTATACAAACTGTGAAAAAGCTGGAGCTGCTGTGCAGTTTAAGATGAGGTTATGGATGTGTTTGATATTGTGGATGGTCGTGTTTAATCAGCAGTGACAAATGTGACGTAGAGCTGATGGGGCCTCGGACAGCTGGGGGATCTCATGGTATGAGATATTAACATCAACATCCATCCCATAGTGCAGAATGGAATCGCTCTCAGTCTGTGTGGGATTCTAAGCGCTGACACATTGATGCATACTGTAGATTTAAGAAGGGAACCTCAGCGTTTTATGCTTTTACTGGACATAAATTGCTTTGACTGCTGTTAACTCATTTATGTGTTTTATACTTGGACCCTTTTCCACATTTGACTCAAAGCCATGCCATCTAAGCATCTCTGCTACTTGTGCTAGATACACAGCCTTCCTTCTAGATTTCCTGAACACCACCACCAGCCATTTATTTATCTCTGTAACCCTGTGACCGTGACCGTCTGTCAAACAAAATCACTTCAAGTTCAAAACGGATATCTTGTGTTTTTGGTCTACAAACCCTGGCACCACAACCAGAGATGGTTTGGAATCAATAACTTGCTGCAGCTGTCAGTGTCTTAGCCTTTATACCTCTCTGTCTAGACATGACACGAGATACACTAGTGTCATGTAGCAAAACATAAACCACATAAACCAGAAGACAGTCAGATGGCTTGAAGAACTGCAGTGGAAGAAAATGTGGAATGGTGAACACAGTGAGACCAATGTAATTTTCAATTTTAATTTCAATTTTTTTTTTTAAATTAAGTGCACTGTGTTTTGCAGTCACAATGAATCTGATCCATTTCAGTGCGTTGTCATTCACTCCTTCTGTGGCCCTTTTGCTGCCACTTTTACCACTCTCTGTGACTCCTCCCCTCTCATTGAGCTTGCTGAGCGCTGTTGATTATTCCTGTCCTGGTTCTCGCTGGAGCTTGCATCATCTCCTTCCTCTCCCCAGTGTGACATTCCCAGCATTACAACTGAGCCATTAATCTGTCAGGTCTTACATGGCCATGTCACGAGGCACAGGAGAGGTTTACCTTTGTGTTGCTCCTCTCTAGTTACAGCCTAACAAATGTAATAAGTCTCAGATTTGACAGCAAATACATAAACATGCAGTGGCCAGCTGAGGCCATTCAGTGTTTATTTATCACCCTCATTTTCACCTCCACTACAAAGTTTTTTTTTTTTTTGTTTTTTTTGTTATAGCACATTGTTGATTTGCCAATAGTTTTGTTGAATTCTGATTATTTTTCACTGCTACCACACACAATCTTCTTCTGTTTCTCAGTCATCTCTCATTCCCTTTGTATTTCTTCCGTCTCTGTGTCCCTGGATAATGTCAGACCGAGCTCCTGTAAGGACGAGATAAAGCCCCACACCAGGACAGAGCCACAGCTGTCACCTTCTGACTTCCTGGACAAGCTCATGGGGAAAAAGTCTGGCTATGATGCACGTATTCGACCCAACTTCAAAGGTACGATATAGTCCAGAGTAGCAGGTATCAGTAGACTCCTTTGGAGAGAATTGGAAAAATAAATAAACTGAAACAAACTATATTCAATCAAGCCCTGTATATATATATATATATATAAGTTTTCTGACTCATGTTATGAGTAAAAAGTTCACAGCGCTGATCTCCAAACAACTTTTAGCTTCCAAACCATATGATAGTCGTAGTCTTTATGTACAGTTTACACTACAAACGCATTTCAGTTAATCAAAACTGTCTCATGTGACCCGTCCAGATGTTCAGATGTTTCTATAAAGGTAGCAAATATCCCATCAGAGATGAAAGTGTGTTGTTTTATTTCCCCCACTTAGGCCCGCCTGTGAATGTTACCTGCAATATTTTCATCAACAGCTTTGGATCCATCACAGAAACTACAATGGTAAGGATTGCATCAGACTTTATGAATACTCTTGTCTGATTGGCTGACAGCCAATTGACCATGGTCAAGCCAGTTGATAAACAGGTAGGTGTGCGTTAAACGGCTTTAAATCACGACGTGGAGGTTCTTTGCCTTAATGCACCGACCCATTGATTAACCCTGACTTATTGCAGGTTATATATATTGTTTATCTCATTATCCACAATGCTCTCAAAATACTCGACTCAGCGATTTTCCTTCCTCCGACCAGTGACTCTGCTAGTCCACTGTGTGTCAACTCTTGTCTCTAATGTTTCCTGGAGCGTAGCAATGCAACCCTCAGAGACCAGTGGGTCACTGGTGTGCTAATAATCAACTGTTAGCCCTGCAATTAAGAGTGAAAAATTGCAAAAATGAATTAATAAAGGGGATGGGGTGGTGCTGGTTCTGGTGCAAGACGTTCAGGGTTTCTATTCCCTTTTAAGTTCTTATTTACAGTTTCACAGCTGCTCGGTCAGCACACCGCAGCAGTGAACTGTCTGAGAGTATCTCAGAGGGTCGGACCTGCGGTCAGGTCAGCCTGGAGGACGTCAGCACTAATGATAGTGCACCGGTGAAGCGCAGCCTCTGCTCTGACAAGTGAAGTGAACAAGTCGACAATCCGCAGTGCTCCAATTTAAAGTCTGAATTAATTAGAATTCATATTTAACTCCACCTATTTGTTGGCTACAGGCAGGAATGTTTGTGTTCGACACTGGAGGCTTTTTGATCTGCACGACCATCGCTGTGCAAAGCAACACATGCACACTCTGTGCATCAATCGCTCCGAGCAAAATCTGATAAAGATGGTGGAGCATTTTAACAAGCACGATGGTGCCATTACTCAGGTTACATTGGAAAGATGGATCGTCTGCACTAGTTAACCACCATGATAAATGGAAGTGAAGTCAACATTAAACGTAAATTACATCCACAGAAACCAAAAGCTTTCAAAAACTACAAACTAATTTTCTATTTAAGTTATTCATTTAACCGGGGGTAGAAATGCAGAATTTGAGCAGATCCATTAAAGTGATGAAGTCTTATCAAAGCTTCATCAGTTACCTTCAAGTCCCAATTATCAACAAATCATGATCGTAAAATAAGTCACCTGCAGAAGATCCTTTACTATACCGACTATCCTTTCACAGGACTACAGGCTCAATGTGTTTCTACGACAAAAATGGAATGATCCGCGTCTGGCGTACAGCGAGTACCCAGAGTACTCCCTCGATCTGGACCCATCAATGCTGGACTCGATCTGGAAGCCTGATCTGTTCTTTGCAAAC
Source organism: Centriscus cristatus (assembly GCA_037832705.1). NCBI lineage: Eukaryota > Metazoa > Chordata > Actinopteri > Syngnathiformes > Centriscidae > Centriscus > Centriscus cristatus. The sequence continues at coordinate 1,656,594 of JBBMJM010000012.1, read as the reverse complement.
GAGAAAGGAGCGAATTTCCACGAGGTCACCACTGACAACAAGCTGCTGCGGATCTTCAAAGATGGAAATGTTCTCTACAGCATCAGGTAAGATCATGACAGTCTGATTAAAGAAGTTCTCCTTGCCTCATAGAGAGCATTCACTCCGATTAGATGCAAGAACATGCTTTCAGTCAGGGTATTTATGTTCTGACACATTCAAACTGTCAAAGACTCATACGTGACCTCTTGACCGTAATTTCTCCAGATTGCTCCAACAACTTAACACCCACTCCAACACATGAACACGCACTCAGGCACACAACAGTTCATCAAAATACAGCTCGGGTGCCGGTTTAGGGATTACTTAGAACACCAATGCTTATCTTACAGAATGCTTTGTCTGGCCTGTATGACTAAAATACAGCAATGTAGTAAAGTATTTGTGCTCATTCTGCATTTAAAACAAGATGAGATAACCCTTCAACGTCCCACAGTGGGGGAGAGTGGCTCATTTCCATGATATATTGCACCAGCATGTTGTATAGTTGTGCATCAAACCCTTTTATGCGCGGTACATTTTATGAGACTCAACCAATTAAATCGGATGTATTTTTGTGTCGTCATAACACATTATCCAACAGGTGGATGAATGCCACTGTCATAAATATGTCACTTCTCTGTTGTGAATACACTCTCTCTCTTGTCTGAGGGTTCTTGATGTTTTAATGCATCAACAAACGAAAACGGGACGTGCTTCAACCACTTACTCTGCTGTGCTAGGTAATCAAATGACAAAGCCAGTGGACATATTTTGCAGTATATTGTGTTCATTAGACAAACATGCTCACCGATGCCTCACAAAGCAGCTGAGGATCGATTGTTTCTGTTTGTGTTATCCTTTACTTTATCGTGTCTTCTCCTTGAGTCCCTCTGTGCTTCCTGCTGTCCCCTCTGGCTCTTCTTCTCTTTTTCAATCTGTTTTTCCATCTCAGGCTGACTCTTACCTTGTCCTGCCCTATGGACTTGAAGAATTTCCCAATGGACATTCAGACCTGTACCATGCAGCTTGAAAGCTGTGAGTCTGCTTGGTTTCCTCCTCCCTTTGTCTCACCTTCAATTTCTCCTTTATCTCCCCCTTTCCTATTCTCCCTGTTTCCATGGCGCATTCAATATCTAATTATACCTTGCTGTGACACATTTACGATTCAGATTTGTTTTAATTTTGATGTATTCATACTCTCCCTGATGGAATATGGTTCCCTGATGTTTTTAATTGCATCCCTTGGGGTTTTCACAAATTATTAATTGTGCAGACAGTGGCTGTTTGTGGGTTATGGTATTGCAGGAAAAGAATTGTTTACCATTTTCACTCTTTCTGCTGGACATACTGTAGACCATGTGAGAGTCTATGAATGCTTTCACCACTTTAAAATCAAATTTTCTATTCAACTGATAAAAGAAATGGGATAAAATAATAGCCCCCCTTTTAGCCGTCCTTTGCCTTTAGCAAAGATAGTGTCTACCCTCTTGAAACCAATTTCCTGGATATAAATTATAAAACTTTAATTTTGTGTCCCTTTTATTAAATCTGACCCCTCCCCCTTTGCCTAGAGGTGACCTAATTCCATTGACAAGGACAAAGAATCTAAATCCTGTAACGGGGGAAGTGATACCATGGATTCACTGGTCTTTTCCAGCAGTATTTCTCACAAATGAATTTTCAGACTTAATGTTGATCTCTCTACCTTTGCTCTTCTCAGAGTAAGGCGCTGAACTCACTTTAATCTTGTCATGATTTAATGTATGTGTGCAGGTGTTTCAGACGTGCATCATATCACGCTGCTATTTGTGGAAAGTCTTTTCTGATTAAACAGCTGATGAGGAACCTTCTTGTGTTGACATGTGCAAGTTCACCACACAAAGGTTTAGTCACCTTGACTACGTACAGCTGTGACCAAATATTCGTGATACATCTTCTAATTTGAGTTAGTGAATTACGGTATATTGGTATTTATGTAGCACACAACAGCTCCACCGGCTGAGCTGTCTAAATGTGTAAAATGAAAAAAAAAAAAAGTTTCACAGCCACTGCTGTAGCCGTGGCAACACCGACTTCGACGTGAGAAAGAGCCGGATGCTGAGGAAAAAATCTCTGGGCTTCTTCTTTGCTGGTTATTTTTTAGCCAGTGGCTTATATTGATATATAAATAGAACCAGCTGTGCGATTTCGCCTTATTCTGACACATCAAAGCACATATGTACAGCTGATACCACCCTGCTTTGCCTGCAGCCATGAGTGTCCAGTAATCCACTTTGTAACTTCAACTGGAAGTGAAAAACAAGACTGTAAGTCAGAGCACATTACCAAGGCTGCATGAACGATGAGAGTGGAGATGGTAAACGTCATTACTCCATCAGATATCCTAAACATTGTAGCTCATGAATGACATTTTTATTGCTCCTTCAACACCAAGTCAATCCCGTGTTGATGTTCGTAAGCCAGAGCTAGCAGAGGAACGGCATTGGCATTCCCCTTGCTTGTTGCAGGGTTGTTTGTGAACGACAACGAAAACTCCTCATGAAGATGATAAGTGTATTTGGTGTTTTTTTTGGGGTTTTTTTGTCCAGCCTGTCCATACATACTGGGTTCTACAACCTTGAATAATTTATGTCTTGGAAACTTAGGCCCTAAAGGGTCCCTGTACTATTCAGATATGTGGGGAATTGTGTGCTGTTGTTACATGTATTTTTAATAAATGTACTGAATTATCTGGCAGTGCAACCTAAAAAAAAAGTTTTAGTTTTCCAGGTGAATAAACAAACCATGTTATATTGGAGAGCTTGACTGAAACGTAAATCGTACACATCTGATTCTATTGCTGTTTTACACGTGCAGCTACATTTGTAGTAAAGATTACATGTGCTAATCGTCTCAGTGCGTGTGTGAGCACAGTCTCATCTCTCACTGTCACCAGCAAATATGCATGTCATGTCCCCCCACACTCTCTATTCTGTAACCTTCAGTCTGTGTGTGTGTGTGTGTGTGTGTGTGTGTGTGTGTGTGTGTGTGTGTGTGAGACCTTTACATGACCAACATTATGGCCGAGCTGGTTGGTGGACAGATGGTCAAAGGGAGGCATGAGGCTAGAGCCTCACAATCCAAGTTTTAACCCCCCCCCATCTCAGAGTCTAATTGGCCACACATTTTCTAGCCTACATTTTTTTCTGGAAACAAAATCCAGTCAGAAGATGAGCTATAAAACAGAGACGATGCAATGATAATCATGAAGTTGGATAATAAACAGAAATCATATACACCTTGAAGCAGACATAACCGGGATACTTTATACTTATTGACTGAAACAATGTTTTTTCTTCCTTTCCAGCCAGGGTGTTATGTCATATCAGTATAGACTTAACCTAGTGCATTTTACCACTGCTAGTGTTAGCAAACACAGCTACGACGAAATGAATCAACCAGTGAGCAATGAGCTCACTCAACTTGCTTAAAGTCCAATCTTGTCTTCATTGCTCATCACAGTTGGCTACACCATGAATGACTTGATCTTCGAGTGGCTCTCCGAGAACCCTGTTCAGGTGGCTGATGATCTCACCCTCCCCCAGTTTGTGCTGAAGGACGAAATGGATTTGGGCTATTGCACTAAGTATTATAACACAGGTATGATATTCCCGTGTAAAGGGTTGCTTTTTTTCATTTTTACATGAACTAGTCAACTGGAGAGAGTATACCTCTACGAAAGAGTAAGAAACTGGAATGTTTCATGCGCCTGCAGGTAAATTCACCTGCATTGAGGTGAAGTTCCACCTCGAGCGTCAAATGGGCTACTACTTGATCCAGATGTACATCCCTTCCCTCCTCATCGTCATCCTCTCGTGGGTTTCCTTCTGGATAAACATGGATGCAGCACCAGCCAGAGTGGGTCTGGGCATCACTACTGTCCTGACAATGACCACACAGAGCTCTGGTTCCAGAGCGTCACTGCCAAAGGTGAGTCTGTGACTGAGCTTTATTTATAAAACAAACATCATGATTAATTCTCAAAATAAAATAAGGATTCACTGGCTAATTTACTGGCTGTTTTAAATGTATGTCACAGAAACAATACATATCCTAACTCAAATCAAACACTATTAACAGCCAGAAACAAAGTATTTGACATTTCATCAGCTCTGATTAAAGGAACTCAGCAAAAGAGTCAATTTACAGGGAAATGTTGGAATCAGACAACATAGATCTCATTCAGCCATAAAAGTCTGACCTTGCATGAGACAGAAAATTATTTAAGACAAGGCCAAAGACTGATAAAAGATGCAGTGAGACATAGGTGAGGTGAGGACACTTAATGCTGGCATGAGAGAGATGTGCAGCACAGGACACAGTGTCCCCTGGGAGAAAAGAAAGTCATTCGAGGGACTAATATATCATAAAGTAAGTCTGTGTGTCTGATTGGCCAGCAGATTAATGAGTTCCAGGCTGATGGTAGGTAACCATCGCAACTAACTTCTACCTCATGCTACATTATCAGCTACAAAGACTCCGCTTTTAAACGGTTTTATAGGCCAATGGATTTATGTCACTGGCAGGTATTGCATTGTAAACAAAACACATACACATAATGTGCCAACATTGCATGAACACAGAAAACTAGTTCCACTGGTACATTCCACTCATGTCAGACATGTGTTGATGACAATGAATAGGCCCCAACTAACCAGGTTACTGCCTTGAAAATAATGCAAGGCTCACCATTGTCTCCAAGACATCTTGTATGATATCGCGTAGGCATGCAAGATGAAGTAAACCTTGAATTTCATTGAAATTTTTACTTTTGCAGTGCATTTCCGTGTTATACAGCAGTCAGATATCAATGCATAACTCTGCGCTGCTGCACACAGTAAAGAAAAATGTAACGACCTGTGCGATCAGAGTGTACAAGGTCTATGTAACATTTCATTCCCGCTCCAATATAATTGGTTCATCATTACCAGACTTTTGCGGCCCAAGTCATCACATTCTCATGCTCAGATACACACCATTTCCGTGTCTGCTATCATGGACTGGCACTGTGGTGGCGACAGAATGATTTTACCTACTCAGAGAACCTATTTGACACCCAAAGTATTATAATATCCTAAGCACCAACAAACGGCATTAAAAACCAATTAAGTCTAATGCCTAATGCTGTTAGAGACACTTGTCTCCCACTGCAGGGACGGAGGTTTCCTCCTCCTTGCAACAGCCCATTTCAATCTGCTGGTATTGCACCTCCATGCTAACATGTGCTACGTCTTCCCATCATCCAGTAAAGAGTCACACAGGTGTAATATCAGTTGACATCAGTTAGATTTTTGTACTCAGCAATCCCTGCTTTTGCTTTTGACTTCCCATTTCCTTCATTTGTATCTGTAACAGACCGCAAACGGCTGGTTGAGTGAATGAAATCTCCACAGCGCCTACTCAGTGGGCGTTGCTGATGCGCTGTGACATATACTCTCTTCTAAGCAACTTGGTTAGGGCTCCCCCCGAGTCACAACCATGACCTGTCTCAAGGCTATATGTCAACTGCCCACATCCCACTGACTCATTATAATTCTAGGCCAACCTAAAGATGTGTGTCATTATACACCAGAGCTGAGGAACGAGCACACAAGACGCAGATTATGCATCAACTTCATCGATTGGCGATTGACTGACCGTTTGACCTTGTCTGTCCCCAGGTGTCCTATGTTAAGGCCATTGATATTTGGATGGCGGTGTGCCTTCTGTTTGTGTTCGCTGCCCTGCTGGAGTATGCAGCAGTCAACTTTGTCTCAAGGCAACACAAGGAGTTCATCAGACTGAGGAAAAAGCAGCGGCAGCAAAGAATAGTAAGCGTAAATCAACCGCACGTACATTTACATGCTAAATCTTTGCACCGGGGGGAAAAAAAAACATACATAGAAAGTGTATCATTTGCTACAGCAGTGTCGAAAAAAAAAAAGAAACGCATAACCCAGCCCTTGTCATCCCTTATAACACTGACTTATGTCGCTTGTTATTGAGCTACGTTGTATATTCAGGAACTGACAACATCAATAGGCTGCAGCCGGCCTGTCATATTACATGAGTAAGATCTGCTCATTTCAGTTCAGCTTGTTTCCATGGTGAGCAGTGACCTGTGAAGAACCTTTATGAACCTTTCGGTCATTACATTTGACGCAGAGCAAATGCCTTTCCACCAACCTTGTGGCACTGGAGAACGCTAACACTACAATCACTCTCAGATGCAGTTTGCTCAAAGGGGAGCAGCTACTGACGTGAAATTCTGCCTAGTAACAGAATACAGCTGAATATGACAGAAATATGTCAGACAGTGGAATTTAAAAAAAAAAGAAGAAAAAGTAAAGCTCAGACAACCAACCCACTGAAGTTCAAAACCAAATGTGAGCAAGTGGACTGTAAATATGTGCCAAATTAGCTTCTTATGTTAGCTGTTAGCGATGTGCATTTGTAACCACTAACGCCCCAAAGGTTGATTTGAACAATCCTAATTAAACTACATGTCAGACATATTATATTTACTTCAAAGCACATAGCATCCTTAGCCCAGCTATTCTCTTGTAATGTTTGTTTTTTGTCCTTCATAGGACAATGGATACAAAATTGCTGAATCAGTTTTATGAAGGTAATCGGCCTGAAAGATGTTAAGTGTTTTCTGAGTGGTACAATATTGCCTGTGACAGAGGGAGGTTACTTTAAAGAGAAACAGATAGGACGTCTTGAACAACCTATTAAACCGCTCACAGGCTGGGCTGCTGGCAGGCCTCATGGCAAAGTTGTCTATAAAGGTCCCACAGATTTACTGCGGAGTCCTCCTACATCGACAGGGGGGAAATAATGGCCTACACAGAGAAGGACTTCCCCTGACAACATTAGTCGCACAATTACTCCCACTGAGCAGTTAAGGTCACCAACTATCCATCTGAGTTTATTGACAGAGGGCCTCATGTTGTACTAGAAAGAGATTGTGAAACAGGTCGAGTATATAAATCCCAAACTGAACAATGTCTCAACGATGCCGAGCTTTATGTTTGACCCAGACGAAACCTGGATGTATAACAGACATATTCCTGAGAAATAATTGCGATAATCCACTGCTAATAACCATGTGTAATGTCCAGCATAAGGACACCGAATGTATCATTGTATCTTTAATCACTTTGCTATGGGACAGATTTGTATTTTTATTTTTTTTTGAAGCAGTGGAAATTTGTTCCAACATTCATTCCAGAGTTGTTTTAAACCAGATTATACATGACATAGGAGCAGTAACAAGTATTTCAACTGTCTACCTTCCTTTCCAATGGAGCTGCTTGCCAGTCAGCCTGGGAGTGTTGAGTCGTTGCGGAAAGCCAACGACATCCTCAGTATCAATTCAGCCAACAGGAATGTGAATCAGCACTGCAGCATCTGCACCAGGGTAAAAACTGAACCTTGTGTCAACCCTGACCTTCAAACCCAATTTATGTTCGTGCCTCCAGCCTCCCTAATTGATTGTGTTGTGCAACTTTCACCTCAAACTTGAATTCACCCTGACGTCCCTTCCACTGTCAACGCTTGATTCTGGTCTTACTCCGTCACTCCTGCTTTTTGACCCCTGCCTCTTATGTTTATATGTTCACACTTGTCCATATGGCCAGATCACACAGGACATGTTAATGCCAAACGTCCCAACATGGTACCGTTGGATAACGTTATACTTAAATGTTCATTCTTCCTGATGTTTTTGGCTCATTAACATTTTTTCTTGATATTTCTGAAGTAACAAGCTTGTCAGTCTGCAGTTTTTCATATTTTCATTTCTTCAAGACTTCAAGTCAGCATTATTCTAATTACAGCGCAAATGGCCACAGATAAATACAAAAGTCTTTCCACACAGCACAAAGTGACAATCGTGAGGAAGAACTGGTGGTATTCTCACAAATCACAATGTGCAAATAGCCAGAGCTGAGAGAAACACCACACACCACTAGTTCACGAGGTTCTGTGGTGTTATAGGAAGGAGCAGGAAAGATAATTCAGCTGAACAAGAAGAGACAGTACTTTCTGTTCTACTGTCACCTAGTTGGCTCGAATAAAGTTCATGAAGTTGCCAGGTCAGTCTGTCTTAACCAGTGCGGTAGCAAAGGAGGAGAGTTAAGGAAGAGAAATGGAGCAATTAACACTTGAGACAGGACACATCGGACCTCAGACACAAACTACTAATGTCCTTGTCCTGTGTAGAGACGTAGAGTTGGTCAGAGAGCAAGAAATAGGGACTTGGAGCGTTCAGGACACTTCATTCTGATTCCTCATCATCCCTTAAGATCTCACATCTTCA
>JBBMJM010000012.1:1636300-1648132 GCA_037832705.1 Centriscus cristatus | reverse complement strand
TGTTCTCAAATGTGGGATGATGCTTTAATTATCAGGGGCCAAGAAAAGAGTTACAGACTGCTGAATTTTTGTATTTATCCAAGTTCACAGTTGGTGAAACTAAAGCCCCTAAAAGGATCTGACATCAAATTTTTATGGATGTAATTGTGAGTGCGGTTTAGTGTCGATGACACAATGAACACTCGGGACAAATTTGTGACTTTATCGTTTGTTTTCAACGTTCGTTCATCTGCTCATGTTCAGTTCTACTCCACTCGCTCATGTTTCATATTAGTTCATGAAAACACAGACATTTGCTACGTGCTACAAGCCCTCGCAGTGCGTACTCAGTGTGTGTACAAGAGGCGTGTACCTGCAGTTTGTGCTCACAGTGTGAGCTCGCCGTGTGCACCAGGGGTGTGTAGTGGTTTGCTCGTGTGTACTACACCGCAGTGTGTTCTACAGTGTTCTATCGGTGTGCACAAGTGGTGTGTATTATCAGTGTGTTGTGCCATTGTGTATTACCAGTGTGTATTACAGTACATAGATGCCAGCGAATGTTACAGTCACCTCTTTCGATGATTGAGACATTGGGTCGTCTCTTAATCATTCAGATCATTTCCGTTTCCTTGAACAATTGCTGTGAAACTGTGCAAAGCGATGTTCGTTCTGTTTGAATTAATAGTTGTTTAGCAGACAATAATCACAAATATTCATCATCATCATCATGATAATCAGGACATGAAGCGACAAAACTTCTGCAGCAAACATTCACTACAGTTCATATTGTGTCTTTAAACGCAGATCTTGACAGATCATTTGCTGAATAATAGGATTCTACTGAATATGTGTCTCTGCATTCATCATTCCTAACTGAAGTTGTATCCAATGAGTGCAGGACTACCGGCTCAATGTGTTTCTACGGCAGCAGTGGAACGACCCCAGACTGGCCTACAAGGAGTACCCGGACGACTCCCTGGACCTGGACCCGTCCATGCTGGACTCCATTTGGAAGCCAGACCTGTTTTTTGCCAATGAAAAGGGAGCAAACTTCCATGAGGTCACCACAGACAACAAGCTGCTCCGGATATTCCAGAACGGGAACGTTCTGTATAGCATCAGGTGAGAAATATTTCAGAATTCAGAAGTTGATTAATGCTTCATGACAGAGTAGGTCAGGAAAGAATCTGTAACAGCATTCCCACTGACAACAAATCAGTTGTGTGTGAATGAGTCATTGAAATGGAACAAAAGTCCTAAGTGACACTGTAAAAACACTGTATATATCGACAGATAGTTCACAGCTACTGACGCCCTCTTGGATTCTGGACTTGGATACTCTGAGTTGGTACTAAGTGCAAAAGGGATAGATATACCGTATCACACTGTGACAGCTTTCCACTTAGCAACTTCCTGTCTGTGGCTTGGAAAATGACTTGGCCTGCAAGTGGAACGCGCCATTGGGTTCTGTCTTTGCACTCCAGTTCAGCTCAGTTGTAATTGTTTTGTCCAGCTCAGGCTGTGAACTGTTAAACAATAACTGCAGGGGAAAGACTCGAGTCAGCTAAGTGGCACTAAAGCACTGGTGAACTGTAGCGTAATGGTAAAGACTTATAATTAGATGATAAGAAGGAGGAAGCAGCTTCAAACTCTTGAACATGTCTCACAAACATCAGACGTACGAGTTGCTCATTCATGGAGACTCCAGCACGTCGGTACTGTAGCTGACTCACCGATCAGTATGAGATGTTCCAGTCACGTCAGCTGATCAGTGTGAGATGATTCACGATGAACATGAATGTGTTTGAGCTGTGGAAACAGTTATCTAATCGATGACAACAGATGGCAAAAGCAGAATCAAATACTACTGAAAGCTGCAATGATCCAAATCTCTTTTCCCTTGAGCGCAATAATATGAAACGTTTCACAAGTTGTACTTGTATAAATAGATAGATAGATATTTAGTCTCACAAGAGAAATTCACATTATTATTATGACTTTTATTGTTTTTAAGTTAGTTTCCCTGTTCTATTTCCCTTGTCTTACAAAATATGATGAGCTTTTCAGCATTGTCAAAGATGCTTACTGTAAAAACAACATAAAGGATGACTAACCATAAAACCAGATTAAAAGAATGTACAACAACAACAACAACAACAATTGATTGATATTGATGGTAACACCAGTGTTTGTCCGTCAGTCACTGATGGTCTCTGACCTGCAGGCTGACGCTCACCCTCTCCTGCCCCATGGACCTGAAGAACTTCCCCATGGACAGTCAGACGTGTACAATGCAGCTCGAGAGCTGTGAGTGAATCTCTCCACGTGCCATCACACTCAACACAGATTTCATCAAATATGATCAGATAAGATTAGAAATTTGCAGTGTTACAGCAGCAAAGTTGTAAAGAAAAATGTAACGATAAAAATGAGAAAAGAATTATCTCAGCATGCTATTATCCAACATTGAAAACATTAATAACGTGAAAAAAATATTGCACATGGTTGTGTTTCACATATGATATGATGCTCTTGACCCAATGGTATATCACTTAATTATACATTATATAATATATATACATAATGTGAGACTATTGCACACATTGCTACAAATAAATGGATATAAGAACAAATAATTATCATTATAATTATCTATCTCATGAGAACTACTCTGTGTGCTGTTCCTGTCCAGTTGGCTACACCATGAACGATCTGATCTTTGAGTGGCTGGACGTCGGCGCTGTGCAGGTTGCTGACGACCTGGTGCTTCCTCAGTTTGTGCTGAAGGAGGAAAAAGGCCTTGGCTACTGCACCAAACACTACAACACAGGTACAGGAGCAGGGAGCGCCTGCCAGGCAGCAAGCCCTCACACCAGCTGCCCATGGACGTCTAACAAGATGTTAGTGTGTACCTGTATCTCCCCCTGCGCTCAGGCAAGTTCACCTGCATCGAGGTGAAATTCTACCTGGAGCGTCAGATGGGCTACTACCTGATCCAGATGTACATACCGAGCCTGCTGACAGTCATCCTGTCCTGGGTTTCCTTCTGGATCAACATGGATGCAGCTCCAGCCAGAGTCGGTTTGGGAATCACCACGGTGCTCACCATGACGACACAGAGCTCCGGCTCCAGGGCCTCGCTGCCAAAGGTCAGTTTGCTTCGAGGAAACACAGGTGAGACACTTTCACATCGGCCCGGTTCTACGCACAAGGGACGGGGGCCAAACCGACCATCATCGTACATGTTTCTGTCCTTGTCGGTTTGTTCAATCACAAACACGCCACATTGGATTGAATCTGATTGGTTGGTGTCACATAAAAACCTGATGAAAAATGGAGAGCATCATTGCACTCAGGTTCTTATTCATTCGTTCATTCGTACCTGGTGAGACAGATGAGATTTGATTGTAAAGTCTTAATTCTTTCTTTCTTTGCATTCATTTATCTGCCTGTTGTTTCTTGCCACGTGTGATATTTTTCCTGTCCGTCGTATTAAATCACAAATCAAGTCAGATTTGATTACTTTCACAACAACATGACATATTAAGGGGAATCAGCTCTCCAAATAATGAATAACACTTGTTTTTGCAAGTGGTATCTCTTTTTCCACAGCCAATAACTCAATCTGTAAACTGAGCAGCAGAGAGGATTTCTAGTTCCTTCCGCCCCATCAAAGCAGTCTGGAAAGCTCAGACTTTTATATACAAATTCAATTCAATAGCCCAACATCACAATTTACAATTGTCTCGATGGACTTTACAGTCCGTACATTGCTACACCCTCTGTCCGAAACCCTCAATCAGGGTGAGGAAAAACTGCCCAAAAAACCCTTATAACAGGGGAAAAAGAGGCAGAAACCTCAGGGAGGACCACAGAGTGAGGGATCCCCCTCCCTGGGATGGACAGACTGCAATAGTTGTTGCATGCACAGACAATGACAACAACATATGAGAATAATGTAATTGTAAAAAATCACAAATGATTTTAGATAAAAGTGGTTTTAGATAAAAGCTGGCGTGTCCAGGGCTCACCCTGACTTTCGCCCATTGACAGCTGGGATCAGCTCCAGTCCATCCGTGACCTGGAAACGGAATAAGTGGCAGAAAATGAATGACTGAATGAATTACAGCAGGTGGAGGAACAAGTCAAAAGTCATTGTTGGGAGCAGAAACAATTAAAAACATTTTCACAAGCTGTTAATTCAAAGACATTGTTTCACAAGACACTAGTTATCTGCTGTAACTGCTGATGACCGTCCAGAAGCTGCAATATCTCTGTCCACATCTGTCCACATCTGTCCCATAGTTTCCATTAACCTCCAGGAAAAACACAGATTGCGTCTTTACTATTGGAAGTTTGCAGCTCTTTGAAGTGTTGAAGGGAGCAGATTTAAAAAGTATTTCCTTCACATATGTACTTGTCAAACCACCAGTGTGCACCTCATTTGAACGGGGATATTTTCCATGAGGAACACCTCCCTGTAACATCTGACGTTGCCAATAATACGTTTATTTTTCAACAAACACCCCTCTGCAGGTTTCCTACGTGAAGGCCATCGACATCTGGATGGCCGTGTGTCTGCTGTTTGTGTTCGCTGCTCTCCTGGAGTATGCAGCCGTTAATTTTGTTTCCCGCCAGCACAAGGAGTTCTTCAGACTCCGGAAGAAGCTCAAAGAGCAACAGCGGCAGAGGACTGTGAGTGCCCCCTCCCACTGGGCCCCTCAGGCGCCTGTCACCTGCTATTCCCTGTGCCCATCTCTGCACAAGCCTCACGACTCAGCTGCATGTTGGTCTCATGTAGACGGCGTTGACCTGTAATTAATTGAAGGCTTCACCTTGTTCCACGCGGAGCTGCTCGTTGGGAGCATCCTGCGGCTGCACTCTGAATCCCCTGGGAGAAGAAGTACAGGAGACGAATCAGGCTTGAGCGCCTTTAAAACTTCAAGTGTGGCTGCAGCAGCGGCAGAAGATACTTAAATATTAATGCTACAATACACAGAACAGCTGCTTGAATCCGTTTTATTCATTTGGTGGAATTCTACGACATTGTCCAGATTTGCTCTGTATACATTTCAGGTCGTCTCGCTTCCTGTTAACATCAGAGTGCCTTCTCGCTGAAAGAATGACTCAAATTAAAGAAGCGGAATGCAGCTCAGATGTGCCACGACTGCAAACTCAGATTAACACGGTGTGATGATGGATGACACGCGTGTGTTTTCTCCTCCAGCAGGGGAGCGGTGACAGTAAATCGAAAGGAAACATGTCAAGCAACAGTGCATCTCACGGGAGCATGGCTCAGCAGTGCAGCGCCTGTGCCCGGGTACGTACGTGTGGATGCCTCGACCACAGACGGGTTTGAAGAATTTCGGGGGCCAAAGCAAATACAGACATATTTAACAGAAAAAACATGAAGGGCCCAAGAGCACGAAGACAAAGACGGATGTTTTTGAAGTGACAGAAGTGACTAAGTAGGTTCTCTCCAGGTTCTTCGGCTTCCTCCCACCTCCAAAAATCTGCCATAGGTTTAGTGTTAATTGAACATAGGTGTGCATGAACGTTTGTCTGTCTGTCTGCTAGTGCTGTAATGAAACGGTGATTTATCCAGCGAATACAGAAAATGACTGCACCGTTCCACTACTGTCGTCATAGTTCCATACTGTCATTTTAAACAAACGACACCCACGTTAATGAAAAGATCATCATCAGCCAATCCTTTGCAGATTTCCAGTGATATTGGATGTGTGTTGGTTCTCTTCCAGGAAGAGGAGTTGGCCCAGCAGGGTTTACTCCTCCAGAGTTACAGCCTCTCAGGAGTTGTTCCAGAAATGGATGCGACGCCGGTGTTTGCTGATTTACCTCCTGGTTTGGGTTTCTATGAAATCCGCAGGCGCTTTGTGGACCGGGCCAAGAGGATCGATACCATCTCACGAGCAGTTTTCCCAATGAGCTTCCTCATGTTTAATGTCCTGTACTGGCTCACGTACAAAGTCCTGCGGCATGAGGACATCCTCGCCAGCCTGTGACCAGGACGCTGCAGCTCTTACCTCAAACACTTACAGACTGAGATTTGTCAGCAGAGACATGTAAGATTCATTCTGACGGCGTGTCCGGTGCCATTAGTGACGTCCGGCACACGGACGAGTCCGTTGGCTCCTTTCAATTTTTAATCCTTCTGAAGAAATGCACATGTACATCTGCAGTGCTGCTCTTTACATAAGCACATTATTGTGTGTGTGTGCGCCCCGGTGGGAAACCTACTCACTCTTTGAAGTATTTGTTCGTACTGACGAGCACGGGACGTTTCTACTGAAGTTCAGGCAGACTTTAGTTATTACGTATTAGTTTTCAGCTTGCAGGAATCAAACTTTACAGCTGCTCCTATATGTGTGTGTGCGCGTGTCTGTAAAATTTATTTTTACCTTAGAATATGTTATTTAATGAAGTAAAATGACTTTGTCAATTGTTTAACATGATGAACAAGAAGCTAAAACACCTTTGTTTTTGTCACAATGTAAAGTTGTTCACCGCCTAAAGAATCACTGCCAGAAATGTAACGTTACAGTGCGACTGACTGTCAGACACAACAGCTTTAATCATACTGAAACACAGACACTTGAAACATCTCTGACACTTTTAAAAAGTAGATGGACTTGTTTATTTATCTACAGCAAATACTTTGAATTATTCCCATGATTTAGATTTTATTTTTTTTAATCAATGCTGGTCTCTATAATCCTGCTGTCCCCATAGACATAAACTAATTGTCACATCATTACACAAGATTTACTCAGCAGGTGGAGCACAGTTGCATCATCAGAACCCTGTTGAAAACACACAAAATGGGCTCGTGGGTTGTTTGTGAACATCTGGAATCAACAGGAAAGGAACAACCAACCTGGGAAAATAAACTTCATAATAATTGATATAATAACAAAATGAACAATAGTGTTACAGTGTTTGCGTGGTTCTTTGTCAGCAGTTGGTTTGTTGATCTTGTGTCTCTTATTCCAGTGTATGTGACAGGTTTTATTACATCCCACTGTTGTGATGAATCCAGAGTTTGAAGAGGACTTTGTGTGTCTGTTTGTGCCGAGTCGTCAGCTCTGTAGGCTGCTTGCACCTGGCTGGTTCATTCTTTGTTTCTCTGCAGCTCGTCTGTGTCACAGAGACGAAACTCACAGGAGGAACGGGACCAAAGAGGAAGGGAAAGAAATGATGTTAGTGGTGAATAAAAGTCAAAATAAAAGAAAAAGGAGAAAAGAGGGAACGTTTTGTCAGTGGTTCACTGTTCTCTGATGAACAGCAGCAGAGGAACGACTTCTCAGCATTAACCTCCTCCCCCACATGTCCTCTGTTGTACGGAATGTGAAGCCTGTAAATATTGATTAACTGGAACCAATGAATGAATTTTATCTGCCCTCATTACTCTTGTTCAATATATACATTACCCTGTCACAAAGAATTAGTTTATGACCGATTACAAATAAATTATGTTGTTTAATTTCCTCAAGAAGTTTCACATCTCATCCGAATGCCTGTGACATTTGACCTCTGAAATGTCATTTCAATTTTCACAGAGATCCAACAGGTCATTGGTCACTCTGATGTGTCCAGATGTTGCTCATTGTGAAACCCACACACATATTCTGTGACTGTACGGTTGAACCAGGTGACTGAAGCAGTTACTGCTTCATGCATCTTTGGTCATGTGAGTTTTTGTGCATCAAAGCAAGCTTTGAAGCGGAGGTTCAAGAGAAATGCTGCTCCACCCAAGACTAGAGGCTTGTATTGGAACGTTGGTGTCCGATGGCCATCGCTAGTCGCAACATACGTCGTCGACACGCGCCTCATTACGCCAAAATCACAAATATCTTCTTGTATTACTCGTCACACCCCTTGTAGCCTCAACACAGAAGGACACATGTCTATATTTCAACTATATTTTGGTTCAGTGGTGTACGATAATTTCCCCTCAAAATATGTTGCCTTTACGTCTCTGGTACAATTATCCTACATTTCCCACCTGGCAACACTGATGCATCCTGACAGTCATCAGTGATGACACTGCGGACACATGAAACGTTTGTGAAAGTTGAGAACATTCATCATATAGAGTTAATCAAAAGGTCACCAACTGTAAACAGGCAACTTGTTATTGGAAGCACTTTTCCAATCACTGCTCACCTGTATGACACGGTGAGCCTTGGTTATAAAGCTGTAGGCCTAAACCGCTGGGGCAACTCTGTCAATAAATGTTTGCTCTAAGCATGCAACTCATTGTAAGACAACTAATATATTTATATAACCTAATTTATGTATATATTTATAAAAAATGGGTGTGAGAGCAGGAGGCTAAGGAAGCTTACAGCTGTAATTGCTGCAGACTGAGCCACAAATGACTTGTCACTGCAGTTTACACCTTCTCTGCATCGCAGTCTTCTGTTACTTAAGTTGTTTGCTGCATTGATGGAGATTAAAATGTGATGGAAGCACCACAAAAATGTTTCATGTCGTGAGTCCCATGCTGTTCTGTTGCTGAGTTTTCAGTCTAATGCTGAATCTGTCCATCAGTTCTGTACAAGTAAAATCAGAGACTTGGCATCTGGCGCCACAAGAGAGTGCTGTTGGCTTGTCCATTTCTGAGAAAACTCACTGGGTCCTCAGTCTGCCTCCAGCTGATCGACGAGCCCTGAATGAGGCAGCAACAAGCTGGTTAATTTATGTTCTTACTGTTAAACAATGAGGAAATGTGCTAAAGTGTGTATTTAATTTTACACAGTTCATGTTTATTTTTTTAAAAATAAATTTTATAAATCACAAATGGGATATTATTGCATATACAGGAGAGACAATGTTTGGTCTGGTAAAACAAACTCTGCAACAAATATGAGTTGTACAATGAAATTGGAACTTGCTGGATAAAAAACAATAAAATATTTAACTATGCAATAGAAATAAAAAGCAACATAAATTAATTAATGTAATACCACAGGTAACGGATAACTGTTTCACAGATTTGCACATATTTAGTGCACTAAGACGTTGCAACAACAACAACAACAATGAGAATAATATACCTTAATGGTATAGACCAGGGGTCGGCAATCCGCGGCTCTTTCATACTTATGTTGCGGCTCTGCATGGCTCGGGCTTTTTGTTTGTCTATGTTTTGTTTCTTACGGGGAGATTTTATTTTGTTAAATAATTTTACTTTGATAAGTGCTCTTGGCAGAGGTGATGGCACTTTTCGCGGCACTTTCACTTTCAGACAACCGGGAAAGTTCTGTAACGCACATCCGTTATTTTGCACAACATTAAACCAAGAAGCAGACCTGCGACTGTGTGACAGTCAATTTTTAGCTACTTTCTGGACCACCCTAGCGAGAAAATTAGACAAAGGCGACTAGCGACAAATCTAGCGACTTGATGATCAGAGGCTCCAAGATCGCGGGAGGGGAAAATTGCGCCGTTTTCTCTCTTTCCCCGTTCAGAGGAAGAGACACACGTGCAGAGAGGGTCGGGGGCGGAGTTGGGAACAGCGTGGACTCTGGCTTATAATGTGTCTATGGGGGTGTTAGACCGAACCAGCTACACATGGGCAGATTAATTTGCATCTAACTCTGATGATAACGGGTATAAGTAACACAGTATTTTGCAATTTTAAATATATGTTTACATATATGCGAACACATTCATTTCAGATGTCAAAAAGTGTTTGCGGCTCCCACTGTTGTCTTTTCCGTGGAAACCGGGTCGAAATGGCTCTTTGAGTGTTAAATGTTGCCGACCCCTGGTATAGACAAAACGTTACAACAAAGCAACTTTAAACAAACATTAAAACCGGGATGAAACGAAACGTAAAGCTATTTAAAACTTCATGAAGAGATAACTATGGATGAAATAAATTTCAACGTATTAAATGTTTCTGGAGCTCAGTGATTTTCTTTGCTTTTGCAAAGTGTTGTTTTTTCCATGTTGGAAGGGGGCTGTGTGCAGGAGACGTGGCAGCGCCTCCAGTCACAAGAGTTTATTTCACTCACGAACCCCACCCTGGTCAGTGTGTGTTTCTTTCATCTCCGTCTCTAGCCCACCTCTGTTTCTGCTCTGAAATCACTGTTTCGTGAAAGATGTAAAAACTGCAGAGAACAAATGTCCTGCACATCGTGTCCGAAAGTGAGACAATGAGCAGAGATCGGTGACCACCCCAAACAGCCATTTTTAGACGTTTGCTGCTGACGTTTCCACGGGCTTCAAATAGCTTCCGTTTCGCTCTGGCAGTGATTGGGCTGTTCTGTCCCACCCGGTGAGCTAACGCTCAGTGCTCGAACAAGTCCCCACATTCTACACTTCAATGGAGGAACAGCCCAAAGCCCGGGCACAGGACAGACACTATCACCACCAAGGGGACAACAGAAGCGCCAGTCAACCCACAACTTGTCCAAAAAATGATCAGAGCCACTTCCACCGCCAGTATCAGGAAGCGCAGACGAAGAAAACAGGTTGGGCCAAAAAGTTAGCTAACATTTTCTAGCCCTAGTCAGCTAATGTCAACGAGGCTGCTAGCACTTGCTAACATGTTATCTCCCCAGTGATTGGGAATTAGCTAACCAGTCAGCCACCTATTCCATCTCTATGCTGATCTCTGGAGTATTGATTATACCACTATAGTTTGTGAATAAGAGATCGAGTGAAAAACTTAGTTATGCACTGTCCGACCAGACACGAACCGATAGTTAGCTGGAAGGCTAGCTAACATGCGTGACAGTTGTCGGTGGTGGTGGTTTGACATAACGGGGATTGACCTTGTACGCTGGTTTCACCAACCATATGCTGATCAAATGGCACCAAATTAGGTTGAAAGACTGCACTGGCTCGTTTTGTTGAGTAGACGTTTTGACTTCTTTAAATGCGGGGTGATTAACTTCACACAGCAGCCGCTGTTTCGCCCTATTCATTTCAGCATGCCCATGTCCACTTCAGGGGAACGAGCCGGCTCCACTGGAATGTTCGGAGCTGCCATTTCCTGTCGGCCATGTTAGAACAGCACTGGAAGCTAATGCTAAAGTTGGTTAGTTGGAGTGTATAATTCATATATGTGTGTATATATATAAACCTGGGCATGTTGTCGCACGACCGTCTCATGCATTTATATGTTGTTGGTTGACTGTGTGGACGAATGTCACTGTGTGGAAACGTGTGAATGCTGAACGAGCTGTCTGCTAGTTGACACTAGCTAACGTTAGCTAATGTTAGCCATTCCTGACAGGCCTGTTGCATGTTGTCCGAGCAGCCTTAAGCCACGCAAATACTCGATGACAACCGGATGAAACTACAGTTTACTGCAGCTGAACTCAAACCATCGAACTGTCACCCGCTTACGCATTTGTTAACGCGTTTGTTGACTCGCGAATAGGCTAAGTTTAAACTTTTGACAGGTAGCAGCAGTGGATGAAGTCCCACGTTGACACAGCGGTTCCTGAGACGTGTTTCTGTTTCTCTGGCGACCTGAATGTCCATGAAATGCTGCTGTGAAGGCAATGTAGTCTGTCTGAGCAGGGTGGATGACATAGGCACTTTGAATGTTCAGATTGTAGATAACTCAAAAAGAACTAGAAGGCTGAATTAAACTAATAAATCACCTGCAGTTTTTCGACAAGTGGTCACTGGGTCTGGAAAGAAGGCACCAACTTGATTCTGTGCATAGCAGATGGATGTTCGTACTTCGAACTGAGTATGATCTGCTGCATGTAATTTCAGAGCATTTATATATATTATATTTGTAGATAACTTGTTGTAAGTTAGTTTAACTTAAGAATCCTCTGGTGCAACATTTTCTTTTGGGATTAATCAAGT